>CM049814.1:3804932-4382432 GCA_027422405.1 Ptychobarbus kaznakovi
ATAGGCTAGTAATAATATTTTGTTAACTGATACGAACTTAATAGGTAGCCAGTGCAGAGACTGTAAAATTGGAGTAATATGGTCATATTTTTCTTGACCTGGTAAGGACTCTAGCCGCAGCATTTTGTACTATCTGTAGCTTGTTTTTGAAGATGCAGGACAACCACCTAGCAGTGCATTACAATAGTCCAGTCTAGAGGTCATGAATGCATGAACTAGCTTTTCTGCCATCAGACACACTTAACATGTTCCGTAGCTTGGAAATGTTTCTAAGATGGAAGAATGCTGTTTTTGTAACATGGGAAATATGATTTTCAAAAGATAGGTTGCTTTTAATATAACACCCAGTTTTTTAACTGTAGAGGAAGTAACAGTACATCCGTCTAGCTGCAAATTGTAATCTCAAGAGATTCTGTGTACTGTTTTTTGGTCCAATAAGTAATATCTCTGTCTTATCTGAGTTTAAAAGGAGAACATTATTGGTCATCCAATCTTTTACATTTTTAACACACTCTGTTAGCTTAGATAACTATTTATTAAATGTATTATAATTATACGTCCTAATTTAATACCATACATATAATGATGTTTGAAACTAAGAATGCTGGTAAGCTAACAGTTGATGGCCCTTTTTTACTTCTGGGGGGGGGGGGGGGGGGATACCATGGAAGTCAATGGGGACCATCAACTGATTGATTTCCAACATTCATCAAAATATCTTCTTCTGTGTTCAACAGAATTTGAAACAACTTTGGGATTAATAAATAATGACAGATTTTTTTCATTTTGGGTGAACTATCCCTTTACTAGCTAAACATGCTATTGCTGTGCTGCTGGACAGAAGGAAGAGGTTGTTACTGAGAAACGATTGACTGAAATCAGTGAGAGTAATGAAGTCAGTGACGTCTGTGTGAAATGGTCAGCTTCATATCCGGTTGTATGCGAAGGAAGTTGTAAGATGTCCACAGTAATTGTCTGGAATCTGATGCAAAGGTCAGAGTCTCTGTACACAAGCAGCTTGTAAATTCTTGTGTTATTGATGTGAGACATTTTATAAACATAGTCACGTAAATCTTGCAACAGATGTTCTCTGGTGGGTGGAAGAGAGGCAGATATACATGTGTTTTATATATGAGATCTTTAACATCAAAGCAGTGCATGTTCACACTCATTATCATCAGACTCTATTTTTGTCCAAGGGCCTGTGTTGTGGAATTTGAACTACAATGCCCTCGCAGTCTGTCCCCTTGTGGTACATTTAAGAATTATTCCAGGCAAACAACCATAAATCATGGCCCATGAATGAACTGTTTCTAAAAAGCCTATTTGGCAGCATTTCTGGGAATCTCGCTGTACTCAGATAAGGCATTAGATAAATAAAGTCTGAGAGCTGATGACTGAAGTGATCACAACAGAGTTATTAATCAGAGCATGACTGAGTCTATAAACAGGCCATAAACTGGGCAGTTCAATCCAAACAATTTCCCTTTGAGCCAAATATCGGCTGGCTCAGTCGAGTGAGAGGAAAGCAACTATGACCCTCTGTGATATACAAACCTTGTGGAATTGGGTAGTATTGTTCTTTCTTCTTCTTCTTTTGTCACACTTCAAGCTTAAATGTCAATATTATCATATATTAAATGAAATGGATTACAGATATGAGAGCTGATTCATATTCAGGAAACTCTAATATAATGTTTCCTTGCCCTGTTCCGGAAAGTACCCATCCTCTTCCTCTGAGCCACAGCCCATCAAACCAGCACAAACCATGCAAGCTTGAAGAAACTGAAAGATGAGAGATCTTAACATCTTGAAAGCAGTTGTTGAACATGATGTCAGATGGTAACTGACAGTGTTGTCTATATAAATGCAGTCACAGCTGCGGGTGGTCTGAGTGTGAGCTGATGTGAAAGGTTTTAGTGTCTCATCTGATTACATTAATGCAGCCCCAAAGAGCCATTACTATTACACAATATAACCTCATCATGACAAACACACCAAGAAAGGTTGCAATCGCAGGTGGCAGCATAGGCCGTTAACTCAGCTGGAAGCAAATATTTATAACAAATGAGCTTGTGACAATGAGTCTAAATCATATTTAATGTCTGTCTGCCAGTTTACAAGACATTCAAGTGCAGCACTTCCACACAGCACCACAGACAAAACAACTGAGGACCATTTACATGAGACAACAAACAGGAGAATTTCCCAGAGAACTTTACATAAATACATCCATCGGAAAGATTCCGAGCTGCATGTTGTTTATTATTGTTCTGAATTCAGGAAATGCCGTTCAAATGAACATCATGGGATATTAGTTTAAGTTTAGTCGCATTAATGCTATGTGTCATAATTATACTAGACGTCATCTTCTTGAATTAATGGTTTTAAAGTCTTATTTAACATTATTGAAATGTGTTGGAACCATTTTATATCCCACAGATATGAGACAGCGGAAACCATTTTGGAGTGAAAATCTAATTGCTCAAATGTATTTAGGGTGAGGCAAGTTGTCACATAGGCTATGTATGGGTTAAATGTAAACATTTTATTAGTTATATTATTTGTTGAATTTATATTTATCATGTAGATTGATATTTTTTGTGTTGCATAACTGTTTACTGTTTAAATTTGACAAAAAACGATTAAAGCTCCACTGTAACAACTTACCCCATACTGAACTGTATTTTTATAAGGTTAAATGATTAATAAAATTACACATATAATAAGTGATTAGGTTCCATCACTTTTAAAAGCTGCCAGTAGATGTCGCTGTTTCTAAACTCCTGAGTAAAAGTGAGAAATAAAGTTTGTCCTTTATGACTTTCCGTAGAAGCTGTACTGCTCAAAAAACACAGCACTTCTTCCAGGTTTAGTTTATAAAGTAGTTTAAATGATAAATGTGAAGAACATGAGCGTACTGACGGTTGTTTTAAATCACTGACAGAGTTTAGTTCGGTAACTGATGGCATTGCTGGAGGTTGTGTCGAGTGGAGTCATTCTCACGGCTGTCACGGTAGTAACGTTATTAATAACAGTGTTCATTTTACGATTATTAGGGATTTTGCGACATGGATCTGAATATAAACCAGGACAGAAGGGCTCTGTGTCAGTCCTGGTGGTGGCAGGATCAGGTAAGAACCAATCTCGTGCATTTTGTTTTCAAATTATTGAGTGTAAACAAACCATAGCGTGATTATAATTGCAAAGGGAGATCGTCATCAACTATATCATGTAAAAATGTATATCCTTTCGATTTTACACGTATACGATGAAGGAACCTCAAATTCAAGTCTGTGTTTTGCTTCAAGAGAGCAACCATATTTGTGTTGTGTTTTACTTTCATTCATTTATAATAATTTATCATTTAATAATTTTACTTTTCCATTTAAGCATATAATCATTACAACCGCTTATATATACACATTTAATTGATTTTTTTAAAAGGATTAGTCATTTAAATATATTATGTTTTTTATATAATAATCATCATTTAAACCACTTATGTATACATATTTCATAATTTTTTTAGGTGATAAGTCATTAAAAAAAATTATTATTTTTGAATTGTTGTTTACTCCTATCTTAACTTAAATTAGCTTAATGCTTTGATAAAAGCTTGATTAAAAGGTCAAATCCATTGTATTTGCCAACTAGCTATTTGTAAATTCATAGTAATTAAAATAATATCAAATACATGTATTATAATTTAAATATTGCTTGTTGGTGATAATAATAGTTATTATTAATATTGACTTTAAATGTTTGTTTTGTGTTTCACCCAGGAGGACACACAACAGAAATCGTCCGTCTGATGGGGAGTTTATCTCCGTCTTATAACCCTCGACACTATGTGATCGCAGACACTGATAAAATGAGCGAAGAGAAGATCCGAACATTTGAAGCAGATCAGGAGAAAAGCGCTTTACCCTCTCAGGTTGATTGGTCTATACTAAATATACTTTTACACCATTAAGGGATTTATTCACCCAAAAATGACCATTCTGTCCTCTTTCCAAACCCATATGATTCCCTTTCTTCTGTGAAACTAAATGAGGGGAATTTAGATTTGTATTGTCTTACTTTGACCAGCAGATGGCAGCACGCACTTTCATGACTGTGGATTTGAGATGATAGATAAATAGATGTCAACTCAGTCATATTCTCTCATTTGATCAGGTGCACTGTATAATGTTCTTCTGCTTGTATTCTCACTAACCCCCCCTGTTATGGTTTCCTCTCTTTTCTAATCACAGTTCACCATTCACCGGATTCCTCGCAGTCGGGAGGTGCGTCAGTCGTGGAGTTCCTCTGTTTTGAGTTCCCTCAGCGCTCTGATGTCGTCTGTCCCGCTGGTCTTCAGGCTTCAGCCGGATATGGTGGGTTCTCTCTCCTCTCATTCTTTCCCCATCATATCCTCCTCTCTTCTGCAGGACATTTGTGTAACGCCCCCCCCCAACCCAACTCAGAAATAGCACATTCATAACATATTTATGAGATTATGCCTAAGGGCAGCCCAGCTCTGTTTTAAGTATGATAAAAGCATTTTATTGAGATTGAATTGGATAATATTTAAATATACTGTATGCAAACATACTTGGATGTGATTATATTAGTTTGGATTATTGAATTCGAAAAATGTCCCGTAGTCAAGTGTCATTTATTTCTCTAGCACTTTAATACAGTGTGCAATGTAAGACACTAGTGTTATTATTTAGCTCAATTATTTAGTTTCAGTTTAGTTCAGTAACTATGTCAATATAGCAAAGTTCATCAATTATGAAACAAGTTCAATTTAGCTCTTGGCAGCTCTACAATAGTGTAATTATTCTGCTCAAGTAACATGTACATGTATTATTAATGTGCTATATTGTTAATCTTTCTTTAATGTATTTCTAAAGTAAATCTCTGTAGCCACATGTCCTTCAGATTAACACTGTGGCATCTTTTGCCCAGTCCATAACCTTGAGAATTCAAACATCCTGTGCACTGTTTTGGAAAACATCTTTTTTATAAATATCTCCACCCTCTATTATTTATAGTTCAGATCATCTCCAAAATCTAGTCCAAACTCTGTAGTTCTCCTTAAGGTTCAGCCCGAGAAATACAGGTATAGTGTTTGCGTTTTTAAGTCAGCTCACACTTTTTTTCTAGTTTCTATACTAACTGTGGCGGGAAATCATTGGAATGGATTTAAATATGGTAGAATGTGTTTAACGCAAACTTATTTGGTAGCTGAAAACATTTCCAGATTAGCCAAAAAGTCTGGATGAAAGTGAAACAGACTCTGTTTGCAGTATGTTCATATTGCGTGTTTCTGGTTTCTGTGAATGATTCATCAGTGCATGTTCAGTCAAGGAAGCCAAATGTTTTTTAATGTTTCATTCTTCTGAATTCACTCCTTTTTTTGACTTATGTCACCAAGCCTCGTTTTTAACTCCTCACGTTCAACCGTGTTACACAGAGACCATTTAGACTACTGTAGGATAAAATCAATTCTGCCCTACCTTATGGTCATTGAATATCATGTTTCACTTTGAAATATGTCACATTTTAGAAGTAAAATTGGCTTTAAATACTATTTCATGTTGACTTTAAAAAGAGGGGTTGGTATTGATTGGCATTTGAGATCTGCACATTCAAAGACGTGTGAAATGCTGTTAAACTGCGCTGAAATCTCTAACCAAGCTATTAAAGTGACAGTTCACCCAAAAATGAAAATTCCTCATCCTCATGTCATTGAAAACCTATAATGGTGCAGTCAATGTGATCCCACATTTGGTTTTTGACCATCAAATATTGTTAATTTTCAACAATCTGAATATGAGTCTCAATGAGGTCCCCATATCTCTGGGACTGAATGATATGGGGGCTTGATGAGGATTCAAAAATGAAAAGTTAATTAAGGACTAGAATTTAAAATCATATTGCGATTATCTTATACTGTTTGAGTTATAGGCACGCAAAGTTTGGAAAAAGAAAATGAATGCACTCAGACAGGTATGTTCAGTGTAGTTGTTTTGACATGCATTTCTAGTTTCAACATTATTTGTTCTTCAGACATTTCTCTTTAAAAGAAAAGAAGTATAAGTTTTATGCAAAGTGACTCACATTTGGTTTTTGACCTCTGAAAATGTGTAAAATTAATTTACTCTTGGAGCCATATTTCAATTCCAGTATCTCTGGAACTGAACCATACAGGGCCTCAAAAATGAAGATGCCAAAAGGAAAGTGTGTTAAGACCCAATATCTAAAAGGGTGTAAAAATATATTTGAGTTCTAGGCCTGCAAACTTGCTGCTCTTTCTCCATTTTGAACGGTCACCATTGGCACACAATGCAACAAAGATAGCTAAAGTCAACAGATTTTTCTAACACACCTACCAATCTCTGTTTAAAAATAACATGATGATGCTGCCTCCTTTCTGAAGTCATTTTAACCTCCTGTAATTTGGCTCTGAATCTCAGGTGAAAATGGTCATTTTGACCCCCCCTTTACAAAATAGTGGATTACTCAGAAAATATACATCAATGATGTTTAATTTGGTCTTTCATCGCTATACATGTTTATCTTTCTTAAGAAAAAATATTAGCAAAATCAAAATTTGAGCCGGGGAACCCTGGTCGAGTTGACACGGAGTGACCCATCCCATTTAACTATTGTGTAGTTCATTAAAAAAAAAATTCAGTTCAAATTTATTTCAAGTATCAAAAACCATTTTTGGACCCCATTGACTTTCAATATATCTTCTTTATTAAATGCTGATAGAATGATAATCTTGTGTGCGCTATAACACAAAGCAGTTGTTGTTGTGCATGTCACACAGCAGCACTGGGAATGTTTAAGCAGGTGATAAAGAAGTCTTTTCCTTCTGCAGATGATAAGACTATCACATTACTGCTGTATAAGCAAACACTAGTCCTGCTGTTTCTCTGCTTGTCTTCAGCAAGAAACAGAGAGAGAGAGTTGCTGGGAAAACTCTCAAAGACAGATGAAGAAGGTAGGGGTTGATTTAGTAAAAGAGAGAGGGATGGGTAGCGTTTAAACCCCTTTTCAGGAATGATCTGTAATCCAGGGCCTCTTTCTCTCTCCTCCTCCTCCTGTGGTTGTGTAATGAAGGGTTGCGAGCGGAGCAGCCGAGGGGTCTTGTTCTCAGGATGTGGCGAGACCTGACTGGCTCCTCGGCTCAGCTGCTTGACTCCTTTCCCCATGGAGGCGGAGCCAAGCAGCATCGGGTTTCTGTGTTGCCGTGGCGACCGGCTGAGAGGAGGCGGAGCATGACTAAGCGGTCAGCACTGCAGTGATCGAGCAGTAGAGCTCAAAAGTCAATAAATCTGATCTCTCACAGGAGACCATGCTATATAGTATTCTGTTAATCTCTAATTAGCGGCTTCTGTCCTCATGCTGACGTGTTTTCCTACTTTTCCATTCAGCCGAGATCATTTAATGGGAAAGAGGTTTGCAGATTCGTACAAACTTGTGTCTGTTGTCATGTTAGTTTCAAGGTAAAAGAGTTTAGATAAACATACTTCATCTCAGAAAGAAATGTCATGTTTTGCCCTCAAATGACCTCATATCAAAAGAAAAAACTACAAATGATTTTTTAATTTATTGAAATTGTTTATTTAATTGTTTTTTATTAAAAAAACTAATATTACGTTAAATATATTATCATAAATTGTGTGTATGTATGTGTGTGTGTGTGATAATATCTATGTATATATATATATATTTTTGTAGAATTTTTTTTGCACTGTGACATTCATTGCTGTGTTATTTTAGTATTATTTTATATCCTATTATAGCATTTATAAATATTAAAAAAAAAAAAAAATATATGTTTGTAGTTGTCCTTTTTAATATTAGTTTTAGTCATTTTTTGTGCTTTTGTCTAGTTTTTTATATTTCTATTTAACTTAAATGTATTTATTTTTAGTTTTAGTCATTTTAGTACTTCATCTTAAAGCATCCACCAAGGCCACATTTCAAGTTTTAATTTAATATTTATATTTAATGCAAATTAAATTTAATGCAGTTAACAGCTTGTATAAAATTGTATCAATTTTATCCATTATTGTTATATAATAAAAAAAATCACCCTTTCTGACACCGTTATTATTATTGTAATTAAAATAATTGTTCATAATTATAAAAAAGTACATTTTTATTATCTATATCTTAATATTATATATTATATTTGGGACTATCTGATCACTGTTTAGTTCATCTAATACCAACCTACTGGCAGAAACTCAAGTCTGAAAAACCTGTATTAAAAACTGTTAAAAGATGGACTGCTGAAGCAGAGCAAGATTTAAAAGCTTGTTTGACCTCACAGATTGGATGTTTTTGAAGCTGCTGCCACCGATTGGACGAATACTCACAGAGACTGTAACATCATTATCAGTTTCTGTGAAGATATGTGTATTCCTACCAGGACTCGTTTAACCTACCAACAACGACAACCATGGTTCACAGCAAAACTCAGACAGCTCCGTCAGGCCAAAGAAGATGCTTACAGGATGGGGGATAAAGTCTTGTATAAACAGGCCAAATCACACTGAAAAGGAGATCAGGGTGGCTAAGAGGAATTATTCTGACAAGCTAAGGATTCAGTTCTCTTCCAGGATTCTGCTTCAGTGTGGAAAGGTATGAAAGACTTACAAAATACAAGACACCATCCCCAGCACTGTGGAAATCAACAACTGGCAGACGATTTGAATGTCTTTTGCTGCAGGTTTGAAAAAACACCCCACACCGCCCTGAACACCTCTCCACACAACCATTAACAACTCCAGCAACCCCCTCTCCTCCACACCTGCACTGAAAATAAGTGAAGATGACGTGCGGCCGGTCTTCATAAAGAACAAAAGAAGGAAAGCACCAGGCCAGACGGTGTGTCACCAGCCTGCTTAAATCCTGTGCTGACCAGCTAGCCCCAATTTTCACACTGATCTTCAACAGATCACTGGAGCTGTGCGAAGTCCCCTCATGCTTCAAACGTTCCACATCATCCCTGTCCCAAAGAAACCCAAAAATTACTGGACTTAATGACTACAGACCTTGGCTCTAACGTCTGTGGTCATGAAATCATTTGAAAGACTGGTTTTGGCTTATCTGAAGGCCTCCACTGACCCTTACTGGACCCCCTGCAGTTTGCCTACAGAGCAAACAGGTCTGTGGATGATGCAGTTAACATGGGACTGCACTTCACCCTGCAGCATCTGGACAGACCAGGGATTATTTTATGTGAGGATCCTGTTTGTAGACTTCAGCTCTGCTTTTAACACCATCATCCCGGACATCCTTCAGAATAAACTGACACAGCTCTCCGTCCCTACCTCCGTCTGTCAGTGGATCAACAGCTTCCTGACAGACAGGCAGCAGCTTGTGAGGCTGGAAAATTCTCATCCAGCACCCGCACCACCAGCACTGGAGCCCCTCAGGGCTGCGTTCTCTCCCCACTGCTCTCTTCCCTCTACCGAATGACTGCCATCTAAAGACCCCTCTGTCAAGCTCCTGAAGTTTGCAGACGACACCACACTGATCGGCCTCATTCAGGACGGTGACGAGTCTGCCTACAGACAGGAGGTTAAGAGCTGGCTGTCTTGCAGTTAACAATGGAGCTTAACGCTAAAAGTGGAAATCGTGGATCAGGAGAAACCCCCCCCTCCCCCCACTCACCATCTGAACAGACGGTGACTGCAGTGGAGTATTAGGTTTGGGCACCACCATCCCAGGACCTGAAGTGGGAATTCACAAACTCCATTGTGAGAAAGGCCCAGCAGAGGTTGTACTTCCTTCGCCAGCTGAGGAAGTTCAACCCCACCAGGACTGCTGAAACAGTTTCTACTCTGCATATCGAATCCGTCCTCTGCAAAAACTGTCTGGTAGCTCATACCAAATTGACCTCAGAAGACTACGGAGGGTTCCGGATCTAATGAGCGAATCGTTGGTACAACCCCCCTCTCTCCAAGAACTGTATATCCAGAGTGAGCAAAAGGGCTGGCAAAATACTCTGGACCCGCACATCCAGCACACCCCTCTTTACTGCTGCCGTCTGGCCGACGCTAAGCTCTGAGCACCAGAACGACCAGACACAGGAACAGTTTCTCCCCCAAACAATCCAACTCTGAACACCTGAATATGAACACACAACACTATTTTACAACTATCTAATCACCACCACACATACATATATATTATTAAGTATTAATATTTTTTTCCATTTCAAATTTGCAAGTGACCTGTAACACATGATGTCTGATTGCATAGTGTTTTTCAATTTTGTACTGCATTTGTATTTTTGTATATTTTATTTTGTTGTCTGTTCTCCCGTTGCTTATTCTGTTGCACTGTGGAGCTTTGTACTTTAACAAATTTTATGTGTAAACATACCTGGCCAATAAGTTTTGTTGTTTATTAAAAAATGGAAATAAAATTTTGTGTGTGAGATTGTCCTGCCTAATTTTTTCGTTTTATAAAATTTTTTACTATAAGTTATTATTGTTTATTTGGAATGTGAAATTACAATATTAGTACCAGGTGGCCTTTGATCCGGCATTGCACTGCGACAGCAGGATTTCCTTTTAGTCCAGCAGACCATGTCTAAGATCTTCTTTAGGGGGTCCGGCACCCCTATCGTGTCTGCGCGGAGAGGGATCGTCCTTCAGCATGACTCAAATGTCAGCTGTTTGTTTTAACCAAACTTGAGCATGTCAGTGAGGGGCTGGGCCCGTTCGTCCACATACCACAGCGCAATGGGGGGAAATAGGGGGTCAGGTCTGAAATCCGGAGGTGAAGAGGAGGTGCATTCAGTCCTCTTTTAGCCATAAAAGGAAATAAGTGCGTCACGGGTACTCATGAGCTCCAGATGTGTCAGCACAACCCAAGTGTCTCGGCTTGGTTCCGCATGCCGCGAGGACTAGTTAATAGTGAATACTACTGTTCATAGTACGTCAGACTAGACGCAAGTGCGTACATCTGTGTGACTTTAATAAATACTTGCTTTTGTTTGTTTACTTATCCGATTTGGCATGCGGCAAAAGTCTTAATTAGCTTAACTTAATATAGTTGCGTAATAACTACAGCTTGTTTTTACGAAGACTGAAATATAAAAAACTGTTTATCAAGATGGTTTTAATAATTTGTTTTACATTAGCAATAAAACTGACAACACTGGTATTTTATACTTTGCCTCAAAATATACAATATAAAGGTTTAGGAGTAAACAAACAGGCGATGATATCAAAAAGATGATTGGCTCTTTTAATGGAGAGGCGGGACTTTTGTTCACACTTCTTCTATATTGAGGTTCACCATTTCTGTCATTCATTTTTCGTCTTTGTCAAGATTATCTTTCAATAATTAATTTCAAATCAGCAAGGAAGGTTAGGTTACAGGTAAACAATGCTCTAACAAACAGGTGATGCCTCTATCAGAAAGATGATTGGCTGTTATAGTGGGGAGGCGGGACTTGCTTTACTACAGCTGCTGCACTGTAAAAATAGGGCACAATGTACTGTATCAATACACTCAAAAAAAAAATAAAGTGCTATATAGCACTAAAACTGTTTCTTGACTCGTAATCATAGGCGAACCACTTTTGATGCTATATAGCACCATATCTTTAAAGGTTCTACATCACCTTTGTCGAATGGTGCTATGTAGAACCATAAGAGGTGCCATATAGCACTGTATTTCTTTAACAAAGATGGTGCTAAACAGCACCAACAGTGGTTCTTTGGCTTGTAAAGAACCTTTAAAGGAGCTTAACAGGTTCTTTGTATGGCAGTGGTGCTATATAGCACCTTAATCATCCCAAAGATCCACTGCTTCGTAAATTTACATTTATGCATTTAGCAGACGCTTTTATCCAAAGCGACTTGCTGTGCATTCAGGCTGTACATATTTTTTTTCATCAGTATGTGTGTTCCCTGGGAATTGAACCCACATCCTTTTGCGCTGCTAACGCAATGCTCTACCACTGAGCCACAGGAACACCGGTTGCGGTGGTAGCAGTGCCAAAGAACCGGTGAAGAACCACTGAAGCACCAAGACAGCACCTAGAGTGTCTAAATAATATGAAGTAATTTTCTGTATTGATTCTGTATTGCACATTTATCTGTCTATCGATCTATCTCCTCTCTCTTAGACTCCCTTTGACAAGTTTATACTTGAATCGGTGCTTAAGTTGTTTTGAAATATCTTTATAGAACAAACTATTCTGCACAGAAATCCACCAGAATGGCCTTTGAAATAAGAATGATCAATTCTTGAAGTGATGCATTCTAGTTGTGACAGTCTAGTTGTGACAAATATCCAAAAACGGGAAAAGAAATATTTCGGGAAAACAATCTGTGTTAAAGAGATTGTGTTGAGATGGAGATTTTGTGCACGGAGGAGGTTTGCACGATTAACAAATAACGGGGTCTGCGTTGTGCGGTGGACGTCCCCTCACATTCCACACAGACTGCGCACTGATCCTGAGTTTTTGTTTGACTGCATCTCCATGTGTTTCATCTTAGCCTTATTTGGAAATGCAGCGGATGGAGCTCTGTGTGTTTTATTTATTTAATGTTCATCCATATGTTTATGATAATTAGTGATGGATAGATCATAAACCAAGATCTGCATGTTAGAATATGTCAGGATATGCACGTAGAGAAATTATGTTCATAAACAAACAGTTAGTGTTGTGTGTGTGTGTGTATAATATATATATATAATAAATTACGTAAAAATATTTTTTTATACTTCCTGACCATTTACCATCACCCTCGTAATATGTACTTGCATATATACATACTCTAAACACAAATTTACATCAGTGCATAATCCCAATCACACATTCCAATATACAAACTATTAAAAAAAGTGGAAATGTTTAGCATGCTGCCATTCTTGCAGGAAATAAGACTGTATAGACGGCCTTTTACTTTGTTACTGTTTAACAAACTCCGAATGAACTCGTCTGTCATTTCTAAGCGTGACACCTGCAGTCTGGTCTGTGCCGACTCATCTGAAGCCTGGTTTAATCTCACCTGGAGCTACTCCGTATGATGTGGAGTAATAAAGTGCTCCCACCTCGATGACCTCATTAGTAATTACTTCCTCACCTGACTGTGCAGCTGTGATACGAACATGTCTCACAGTGATGTCATCAGAGGAACAATGACTCCATAAGGCCTTTGATTTATGAAATTGTTTCAGCATTAGTGTATAATCCCCACTGGGTTTAGATAAGCAGCAGTTTAACATGCACTGGACATCAACAGATATTGATGAGATTTTCACTTTCCTCGTATGACTCCGAGCTGAGCACTGTGTTTATATGGTGCAGTAGAAAGGGTCGGACTAGTGGTTCTGGTTGTTGACATGATTGAAAGTCCCTTCAGGGTTCTTAATGTTGGCCAGGCTCTTTTTTATTTTAATTACCATATTTTTATTTTATTTTATATGGTATTATTATTTTTTTGTTAATACCACAATGTGTCAATATAAGATTTTGATCTTCGGAAGGGTGCTATATATTAAGATAGGGTATGTTAAGGTAAATATGTTGATGATTTCGTTTTTTAAACTTTACATTTTCAAATGTATTTAAATCAGTGATGCAAAGAAAAAAGAACATAAATTTTAACATTTTTATTTATTTGGTAAAATTTATATACATTTGAATTTAAATTTACATTATCAACGTTTAATAAATCACATTGCTCTACCACTGAGCTCTAACTAACCACAGGAACAGTAAAAAAAAAAAAAAATATTGTACACCTTGAGATTTAGAAAGATTCTGTATTTTATTTATTTATTTCCTAATTGCATCCATATGTTTTGGACCTTAGGTTATATTTTATAGACTTAATACATTTTATAAAAATCTTGATATACTTAAATTTTAGATCTTAGGCTTTGCAAAGACAGTATGAAAACAAATAAGCTATTTTTCAGTATGCCATTTGAAAATTATTATAAAATCGTGTCTGTTATCATCTTTCCTATTTTCTACACTGACTTTTGGATAATTGTTTTTTAAGGATTGCAAGTTTGATGCCGCTATTGCGATGTTTGCTCAGATATACATTTTACATTTGTTTACATTGTTGGTGGAACAGTATTTAGCTGTTGTGTTTTAGTTCTTCGTACATTCACGATTACTAATACCAACTGTTTCTTTCGAGAAGATGCTAAAAAGAGAGTGCCTCATATCCAGTTTTCATTATCAGTCTTCTTCTCCTTAACACACAAAGAGACTTGAGAAAAACAAGCTGTTTTCTTTGATGCGCAGTCAGCGCCCCGCCGATCCGACAGCCCCGAAATGGTGTTTTTCTGACACTTGATTTATGTCGTGTTGAAGTTTCACATATTGGCCATTTAAATTTGCACCACTCTGATGACAGACTCAAATAGCGCTCTGACAGCTTGGCCTGTGCCCATAGCAAACGCTCGTCAATCTCTGTACACAATCCAGCAGCCTTTCAGAGCTGAAGTCAGCGTCTCTCTGTTGGGTGACAGTGATCTCATTCCCCGAAGTGAACTCGCAGGTGTGTGTGAAATGTAAATACAGGCCGAGACGGATCGCCCACCTGGTGGTCCGTCCCTGCCATCCCCATCGCTCATCTGCCTCCAGGTGCAGGATGGGAAATGGAGTGTATTAGACAGTTTGGAAACTGGCAGTAAACTCAATCCGAGCAGCGGTGGACCTTGAAGCGTATGTGAGTGGAAACGTCCCTCACCTCTGATGTTCTCACTTGGGTCGTTGTCCTCGGTTCCTGCCGCGTATCGGTTTCGGCTCTGAGCAGACAGAGGCTGGATTTTTCCAGCGTTAATGTGTCTGAGCAGTCTGTGTAAGATGATTTCTCCAGACCCCATGGCTCGTCTCCACCGAAGTCTGACCGCCTTCCTGTGCCGCTCGCTGTCTCCAGTTTTGAACCAGAAAGCTCATATTTCTCCAACTCAGAGGACTCTGTACTTTATGTTGGCGTCTTTCTGATGTTGTGTCTTAGCCTATTTAGGTCAAATCAATTCATTTTGTATTTGTATGCACTTTTCAATGTCCAAAAGCAGCTTTACAGAAAACCGTTAATTCCACAAATTGTTTCCCCAAGTGTGTGTGTCAACAAGTTCACCTCATGTGGTTGTCTCAGAGAGTGAACTTATTTACACATAACGTGTTGAAAGTTGACTAATCGTGGAACATTGTATTCCCTTAATAATATAAATCGAATTCGCTCAGAATCAAAATAAAATTAAAAGGTAATTATAGTGAGATTGGTTTGAAAAAGAAAAGTGACTACATTTTTATTCCTAAAATCATAATTTATATTTATTTACTCTTAAAATCTTTGAAGCCATTTTAATGTTTTTGTAAGAAGTATTTTATGCTCACCAAGGCTGCATTTTTTTGATCGAAAATGTCGTAAAACAAAATTTATATTTATTTACTCTTAAAATCTTTGAAGCCATTTGGCTAATGTCTAAAACAAAATATTTTGTAAAATGATTAACTGCTTTAAGAAACATTATTATTATCATCAATAACTATTATCATTCTTATATCAATTTTGAAAACAGTTGTGCAACCTAATACATTTTTTTCCGTCAATTTAATGCACCCTTTCTGAATACAAAATTAATTCCTTTCAAACTTCTGTTTGAGTAATAATTATGGCCTGGTTTCACAGACAGGGTTTAGACTAAACCGGGATTAGGCCATAGTTTAATTAGGACTTTTATTTGACTTTTTATTATTTGTAATTGTTTTCTTATAAATGTGCTTTTAAAAAACATTACTGGTGTGCATCTTGAGACAAAGGCACGGATATATTTTAAGATCAGTCAGTGCAAGTTTCTCTCAGTTGAAACAGCTCAGATTTACATTTTAATCTGGGACTAGGCTTAAGCCTGGTCTGTGAAACCGGGGGTATAAGTATTGTTTAATTGGGACAACTTTTTATATTACAGTATTACTGTTTTGGCGGTAAGGTTCAATTTGTTTACATTAGTTAATGCATTAGGTATTATGAACTAATAATGAACAATTCTTTTTACAGCATTAAAATTGTAATTATATGAATTAACTTTAGTCAGTGTATTATGAACAAGCATTAATTAACAATGGGCAATAGTGTATATTTATAAAGAAACATGGATTAACAACTGCTGTAAAAACAAGATGTGTTCATTGTTAGTTTATAATGCCTTAACTATAATGTTAATTTCTTTGAATCTGGAATTTGAATCTGTTTATATATATATTTAAGCGAGTGTATGTTTGTTTCAGGTGCTGTGTAACGGTCCAGGAACGTGTGTCCCACTGTGTGCCGCTGGGCTGATCCTGGGCGTCCTGGGCCTAAAACGAGTCTTGATCGTCTATGTGGAGAGCATCTGTCGTGTGAAGACACTGTCTCTATCCGGGAAGATCCTATATTACTTTTCTGACTACTTTTTTGTGCAGTGGGCACCACTAAAAGACAAATACCCAAAGGCCATCTACTTAGGGAGACTGGTGTGATCCCTTTCTGTAGACGTTTGTACTGATAATTACATGCCATTTTGATACTGTTCTTCACATGCGATTCATTCCTATGCAGTCACTGACGTGCTGAATACACAACTATGACAACTATCTCCGAGTTTAGTTTTTTTAAGCCAAACGATCATGATAGGCTGATAAGATATCCTGTTCTACCTTTTACGCCTTTGAAAAGTCAACGAAACTAAACCGAGAGAAGTTTTTTTCACACATGCAGGTGCTTCTAATTGCATTCCTAGTTTGTTTTTCACTTCATGAACAACAGTATTTGGCTTTTGATCAGTTCAAGATTATACTGTCATTCGGATAAATGCAAGACTTGTTTTAAATATAGATTGTGATACCTCATTCTTAAGCGTGAATACATTTTTTCTTAGTGTTGTTGTGAAATATTTTCCAGCTCACTACGCGTTTCAGTGGTACTTCTTTGTCCTCCTGTGCTGGTATGTGGTTCTAGGAAATAGTGTGAGAAATAGAACTAACAGATGGAAAAGCTACAATTCTCAGCTGTAGTTTTTATTTTATGTGTCTATAATATCCTGCTCTTGTTTCTAGAGCTGAGACGGCACTCTAATATACCTGCAGCATGAGGTAGATCATAACCTGATGGTTTCTGTTGTCTCGCATAACAAGTTCATACATGTAACTTAGTCATTTACTTCTCAGCGTAAAGTTCTGCGACTGACGTTTCTGAACAGCTGCCAATGGATGATCCTATCAGACATGTCTGTAAGGTATGTGATCATGTACAATTTGGTTATTATAACTAGCATTGCAGAATTAAAAATCCTGTTCATTTCATCCACAATAAAAATAGATTTCTTTAAAGGAAGTAGTTCACCCAAAAATGCCAATTTGCTGAAAATGTACTCGCCCTCAGGCCTTCCAAGATTTAGATGAGTTTTTCTTGATTGGAATAGATTTGGAGAAATTTAGCATTACATCACTTGCTCACCACCAATAGATCCTCTGCAGTGAATGGGTGCCGTCAGAAAGAGAGTCCAAACAGCTGAGAACAACATCACAGTAATCCACACCACTCCAGTCCATCAGTTAACATCTTGTAAAGGGAAAAGCTGACCATTTATGGATCTTTTTGGGAGAAGGTAAAGACCAAACCCCAACAGCTTGAGTGATTCAGCATAAGAGTTATTATCTCTAGTCTAGACTCGTATCAGGAAACACCTCACTGTTTCATCTCTCACTGGTTGAGACCATCACCTATATCATCAATACCTTTATTAGTCGACCTTGCAGAATTTCCATTCAATTTCATTCTTATATTCCATGTTGGATTCAGTGTTTAGTTGTCAAAGTACTTCAGCTTCTGATAAAGCAGTCACGTTATCAGATAAATCACATGACGAAGCTGACAACATTCTGGCATTTTGTTTGTATCTATGTTATTAGAAATATCCATGAAACGAAATCAACCTTAGAGAAAACGTGTTCCTTGGTTACGCTGCACAGGTTGATTGACAACGAGAGATACTGATCTCCTCAGACAAACCACCTCCATGATAGTTGTTTTTTTCCTCATGTTGTTTTCACTTCAACCTTTTAGACAAAAATAACCCTGACATCATAGCCCCACCCAGTACATCACACTCAAAGCACCAACTGGTCATTTAAAGCTACTTGACAATACAGAAAATGGCAAGGCAGACATTGGATGCATACACTTGGTCTGTGTTGTGTGTTTTATGATAGACATGGTTTGATTTCCATTGATACATTGGTTACTAGCATTTTACCATACCATAGTTAGTATTACTGCAGTATAGGGGTGTGTCTTATTTGCTTTTCTATTCTTCATTATGTTATCTGGAAAGCACTTTTGATTAGCTTCATTTTTTTTTTTTGCCCTACGTATGTGACCCTGGAGCACAAAACTAGTCATAAGTGGCACGGTTATATTATAGCAATAGCCATTGTATGGGGCAAAATAATTCATTTATTTTATGCACAAAATCATTGGGATATTAAGTAAAGATCATGTTCCATGAATATATTTTGTAAATTTCCTATCTTAAATATATCACAACTTAATCTATGATTCGTAATATGCATTAAGGACTTCATTTGGACAACTTACTTTGGACAACTTTAAGGTGTTTATTATATCCAGTTTATATATTCAAATAGTTGTATACCAGCTAAATATTATCCTATACAAACAGGTTATTTATCCAGCTTTCGGATGATTTCAATTTGACCCTTATGACTGGATTTGTGGTCCAGGGTCACATATAAATAAACTAGGAACTAAGTGGGTTAATGTTAGTTTGGGCCATTAATAACATTAACAAATATTATTAAATTATTTAATGTTTAACAGATCATTAATGCACACTCAAATAAATAGAAATGTATTTAAAATGTAATTTATTTCATTTTTAGCATTTTATTTGTTTTAAGTTAATCACTTATTAAGATTCATAATAATTTTTTTACTCATATAATTGTTAATATATAGAATATAGTTTCGTTTTAATATATTATTTGTATGTACCGCATTCTGATCTGTTGGCATTAAGCAATAATGTTTGTAAACTGATTTAAAAGTTAACCGTTAAATATTTATCCTCTTATTGCTGTTATCAAACTAGCAAACAAGAATCGAAGAAGACAAAGAAAGTATTATTGCACCATATAACTGTAGATAAGCCACAGCTTTCCAGTAAACTGAAACGCGATCAATGGTTTTGGCAGGTGATCTGTTACTTTCGCCCGTGGCGCCCAGTGGAGCCAGAGAAACAATAGACTGTTTAATATGCAGAATCGATGCTTCTGATTGGCTCTAGCGGCGCATCAGTCATCTAGCCCCACCCCACATTCTCGATAGAGGTTAGAAGTTTTTGCGCGAGAGTGGCTGTTGTGTAAACTCACTGAGCGCGGATTATTCATGCACGCGGAGCACCGAATGATCTGTACTGTGATTTTACTGCAGCTTTAGGACTTTACTTCACTCACTCCTTGTCGGTCAGTTCCGTGATTTTAAAAGAAAACGCAAAAAAAGTGAATCATGACGCAGTTTAACAAAGGACCAGCCTACGGATTATCTGCGGAGGTTAAAAACAAGGTAAACCGAACGTTACTTCTTTGTTTTAAATATTCTTACATGTTGATCACATTTTTAGTATGCATCTTTAGATGATCCGTTTTGGTATGCATTATAGAAACATAGTTCTGAATATTAGCCTAATATTCTTTTAAAAAGTAGTTAGTTTATTTTGCATTATAGGCTACTAGTGTTAGTTTGGCATTTCTATGGTTTAGTTTAAATGTTTCTTTTTAAATTATAGTTTTTCTTTGTTTCACCTATGTTTTATTTATTATGTATGACTTTCAGACTTTAATAGTTACACGAGTCTTTATTGGAGGTTGAATCCAAGTGAATTTGAATTAAAAAGCACATTAATTATTTACAAAATGAGCTGATTATAATAACACAATCTAAAAGTAATTGATGATTTAGATGATGTATTTTGTTTAGCATTGATTTGATTAAATGGAAATGCGTGTTAACAGTAATCATGTGAACAAAAGAAAATATTTTTTTCCCTCAAATTGATCTTTGATTGTCCAGAGTTTCAGAGATGATCTTCATTTCTTTCTTTTTTGTTATATGACTGTCATAGACTATAATGCTTATTATTTCTGGAATAAATATGTTGCAAAGTATAAAAAAAACACTTATTTGGAGCAGGAGGGTAATTTAGGGAAACATTATGAAGCATGTCTAATCTTTAATATCTTAGTAGTGATAACATAAGTATTAGTGATTAGTGAATCATGCCTCAAAATGAGCAGACAGGATGTTGCTAACATACATAAAGCCAATGAATCAACTTAAACACCCCCCCCCCCCCACACACACACACACACACACAACAAATGTTTTAAGCATGACATAATTAGTGCTGAAGAGCTATATTAGACTTAAGTAATCTTAGGTAGATGAAACTGTTCTTCATGCCTGAACAATCCTGGTAGGTTTCTGTGTCTTTCATCTAACCCCTGGAAGTAAGGGTTTCATCTTGGAATCTTAAGCATCCCTAAAATGTGACGAGAGTGCCGGAACAGCTGTGATGTGTATAATCCTGTTTCATTCAGAAGAGTTCTACTACTGGCTTTGATCGGTCAAAGGGTGCATCGCAATAATGACCTATTTAGCTCAATGAATGATTGCTGCTTTTTTAGCCAGATGCTTTACAAGATGTTTCACCCTGAAATATAAATTATGTGAATATTTACTCATGTTGTGTCAAACCCCTGTGACTTTGTTTTAGTAACACAAAGGGAGAAATACTGGGAATTTGCAGTTGCAAAGAAGCTGGAGCTTTCAAGCTTTAAAAAGGATGCACAACACCAGTCATTATTCTCTGATCATTTTCTTCCAGCTGTAAACTGCTGTGCCGGGATCATTAAGTTAGTGATTTGAATCAAGAATCTAATTTAGTTCATCAGACTAGTTTTGTTAAACCTAATGAACTGATTCATCTCATAAGAACGATACATTCATGAATCACTATGTCACTCATGAACTATGTATGATATTTTCATGATGCATTCTTGTTTTGGAGCTTGATATTTTCAGTCATCATGCACTTTCATGTGATTGGAAGTTATTTAAATGATTATTTCAAGTTTAATTTAACTTTTTCAATAGCAGAAAGAACGTCATACAGCTTTCGAAAGATAAGTATGTCACAAGTAAGTGATGACAGAAACAGAATTGATTTTTTTGGTGTTCTTTCTGCTTTTATAATGAAAAGCATGTGGCTAAAAATACAACATTGATCCTGTCTACTTGCTAGTGGAAAGCAGTTCTAAACTAGTTCCATTACACCATTTCCTCTCTTAATCCATGACTTATTTTCCATTTTACCCGGCTGGGCACTGAAAGGCTTCAGGAAAAGTGTTTGCTTTTTTGCATGCTTACAGTTTGAGGTCAGTAAGTTTTGAAGATGTTTCTTATGCTTGTCAATAATGTATTTATTTGATCCAAACTACAGTAAAAACAACATGTAAAATATTCTAAATCAAAATAACTGTTTTGAATATATTAAAAAAATAACTTTTTCCTGTGATGGCAAAAGTATACATACACACTGGCCACTTTATTAGGTACACCTTGCTAGTACCGGGTTGGACCCCCTTTTGCCTTCAGAACTGCCTTAATTATTCGTGGCGTAGATTCAACAAGGTGTTGGAAACATTCCTCAGAGATTTTGGTCCATATTGACATGATAGCATCACGCAGTTGCTGCAGATTTGTCGGCTGCACATCCATGATGTGAATCTCCCGTTCCACCACATCCCAAAGGTGCTCTATTGGATTGAGATCTGGTGACTGTGGAGGCCATTTGAGTAAAGTGAACTCATTGTCATGTTCAAGAAACCAGTCTGAGATGATTTGAGCTTTGTGACATGGTGCATTATCCTGCTGGAAGTAGCCATCAGAAGATGGGTACACTGTAGTCATAAAGGGATGGACATGGTCAGCAACAATACTCAGGTAGGCTGTGGCGTTTAAACGATGCTCAATTGGTTCTAAGGGGCCTAAAGTGTGCCAAGAAAATATCCCCCACACCATTACACCACCAGCCTGAACCATTGAGACAAGGCAGGATGGATCCATGCTTTCATGTTCTTTACGCCAAATTCTGACCCTACCATCTGAATGTCGCAGCAGAAATCAAGACTCATCAGACCAGGCAACGTTTTTCCAATCTTCTATTGTCTGATTTTGGTGAGTCTGTGTGAATTGTAGCCTCCGTTTCCTGTTCTTAGCTGACAGGAGCGGCACCCGGTGTGGTCTTCTGCTGCTGGAGCCCATCTGCTTCAGGGTTCGACGTGTTGTGCGTTCAGAGATGGTATTCTGCATACCTTGGTTGTAACGAGTGGTTATTTGAGTTACTGTTGCCTTTCTATCATCTCTAACCAGTCTGCCATTCTCCTCTGACCTCTGACATCAACAAGGCATTTTCATCCACACAACTGCTGCTCACTGGATATTTTCTCTTTTTCGGACCTTTCTCTGTAAACCCTAGAGATGGTTGTGTGTGAAAATCCCAGTAGATCAGCAGTTTTTGAAATACTCAGACCAGTCCGTCTGGCACCAACAACCATTCCACGTTCAAAGTCACTTAAATCCCCTTTCTTCCCCATTCTGATGCTCGGTTTGAACTTCAGCAAGTCGTCTTCACCACATCTAGATGCCTAAATGCATTGAGTTGCTGCCATGTGATTGGCTGATTAGCAATTTGTGTTACCAAGCAATTGAACAGGTGTACCTAATAAAGTGGCCGGTGAGTGTATATTATGTACACAATAACTTTTATTTTGGATGCGATTAATCATTGCCCTGAACTAATTTATTTATGGAAACCTTCTTCTTTAATTAATTGAAACTTCAAAAGAACAACATTTATTTGAAAGAGAAATCTTGAAGTTTGTGCATATCTTTTGTCTTATATAAACAGAAAATGTAGTGGCTCATAACTTTTTTATATTATGCATTGATATTAATGACTGAATAAATAATACAATTTTATAAGAAAAATAATATGCTATTCAAAAAAAAGAAATCAGTATTAACCTACGATAACGTTCTTAACCGTGTTCGCTTCAGACCTTTTATAAGTCATGCTCTTTCCGAAGACTTGTTTATCTCGTTCCTTGAGTTTCATCAGCACTCTTGCTCTGCTGAAAGCCGAGAACTGTTTTCCTGCAAGCTGAACTTTGGGAATGTGGGACGTCAAAGCTCTTACAGTGAGGTTTAGAAACATCAGTACATCAGCCTGTAAATATAAACCAATCACCTCGTCAAATATAATTATTCCTTAAAATAAAACTCACAAATGACATAATGGGAAAGGATGTTTTCCCAATCAAATGAATGACCCTCTCTGGTTATTTAACAGCAGACACAAGGGGTCGATCATTACAGGCTTCTTGCCAAAGCATCATCTTCTGCTCAAGTCCAGCACAGTAAAGATATTGTTCAGGCTGGTTTATTTTTACACATGGAAGATTCAATTAGCAACCTATTTTATCATGACCATTCGTGTTGCATTATATTAATCATATCAGTTGTTTTTGCCATGTTGTTTTCCCCAGACAGTGGGTAGATGGACAACCATTCAGCCATTGGATGAACATTGGTAGCTCTGTTGTTTAGTAATTAAATATATTCTCTTGTATGTTGTTTCCACACATTTTCCATCTTCAGAACTTTGAATATGGAGTTACATATGCAGGAATTCCCCCTAACATGTTTGGATGTGGTTCAACAGACACCTTGATTCTCTCAGGCCTGGGAAAAGCGTTCTCAGACTAATAAATGCATATTATTCTTGGCTCTCACGCTCATCTCATTCTGCATCTATCTTAGCGTGCAAGTCTGTGTTGTAGTCTTGGAAATACACCAATACTAGGCCCGCATCGTGTCCTGGGACAGGACGAGGGTCAGAACAAGAGGTCACGGTGGTTCTTGGGTAAACCCAGACCAGGTTAACCTTAGGGCTTTGATCCGTCGCTCTCTAATGCCACATTGCATGTTGATCCTCGGCGTAAAAACACTTTTACTGCCATACTGTGACTGCTGATGGGCAGGCGGCCCAGTGAGGGGCAGTTACATTCCCTGCAATGTGCTGATCAGCAATATTTTCCAGGTTTGGTTAAGGCTCTGTGAAGTATGGCCATGGTGGTTAACCCTGTGTTGCCATTTTAGGAGGAACAGGAAAGCGTGTTTCCTGATGCGATTGTTTGGGGTCTATTGTTCAGCAGGATTTTATAACAGTGTAAACATAGACTTGGCTTATTTAAACACTTATTTAAAAAGATTATCAACATTTATTGAAAGTTTAAAAGCCTTTTATCCAAAATTTGCCTGTGAACTGAACCTTTTGCACTCCTATGCATTTAAAAGCTTTGTGAAAAAATGTGTCATTCTATCATTTAAATTTTGAGTGGTAATTAAGTCAACAATAATCATTATTATTTTTTATACTTAAGCGGAAGACTTATCAGAACTCCCTAGCTATTACCAAGCAACCACATAACAATGCTGAAAAATTGTGGTTCCAAAAATTACACACATTTTCTTCACAAAATCAAGTTTGGATGGGTCTTTTGACTTGGACACCAAGCAACCACTCAGAACACCATAGCAACTACCTAGCAACCAATCAAACCCCCTACAATCACCTAGTAATGCCCTAAAATTGTGGTTCCCAATATTACATTATTAAAATAAAAAAAATAAAAAAAACTTGTGGGCTTGTTTGACTAAAGCAAGTAAGTAGCCACCTAGCAACCACTCAGAACATCCTAGCAACGCCCTAGCAATAACTTAGAATTGTTATTCCAAATATTACACACATTTTCTTAATAAAATGTTAAAAACTTAGTTATTCAAGATTTTGTATTCGTCAAACACACAATTATACAGTATATAATCAGCAGTGAAATGTAAGTCAGGTCCGCTCCATGGACAGTGCAATTATATGTAACACAAACACAAGAGAATATACATAAATATAGGTATGAAAAAAATGAAGTAAAGAATAAAAAATAATATAAGATAAAATGTGCAATAAAGTAAAATGTGCAGGACAGTATACTGTAGACTTAATAAATAATAATATAAGCAGGAATGTGCAAAAAGAATGTGCAAACAGGTTGTACAGGGTATAAACATAGCAGCAATACGGATGGTGGAGAATAATGAATATCTTACTGATTATTAAATGGAGTCATGTTGATGTTATGAGACTGAGTTTGAGTTTAGGAGCCTGATGGCCTGAGGGAAGAAGCTCCTCCTAAGTCTCTCAGTTTTTGCCATCATGCTCCGGAAGCGCTTGCCAGATGGCAGCAATGAAGAAAATGAGTCCTTGAGAGAGCTCTGCTTTGCGGATTTTACCAGGGTGGTTAAGCGCACAACTCTTTGCAGGGCTTTGCAGTCCTGATTGGAGACGTTTCCATACCAAACTGAGATGAGAGTTAATACACTTTCTATGGCCCCTGAATAGAAAGTTTTCAGGATTGCTGGTGAGACCCTGAATTTTCTCAGCTGTCGCAGATGGTACAGTCTTTGCCTGGCTTTCTTAACCTGAGTCTGAATGTGTGCAGTCCAAGTCAGGTCCTCGGAGATGTTTACACCGAGGTACTTGAAGCTGCTCACCCTCTCCACAGGGGTCCCACTGATCATAAGAGGAGTGTAGGGCCGCTGCTGTCTCTTCCTGAAGTCCACGATCAGCTCTTTAGTTTTGCTCACGTTCAGAGAGAGACAGTTGTCCTGGCACCATGATGTAAGTCTCTCTACCTCATCCAAGTATGCGGTCTCATCATTGTTGTTAATGAGGCCCAGAACCACAGTATCATCAGCAAATTTAATGATAGAAGTGGAGCTGTGAGAGGACACGCAGTCGTGTGTGTAGAGAGAGCTCCTACCCTGTTGGGCTCCTACGTTCAGGGTGATGGAATTGGAGGTGAACTGGCCGACTTTCACCACTTGAGGTCTGCCGGTGAGGAAATCTTGAATCCAGTCGCAGTCATTGAGCTGAAAATAAGACTCAGTTCTCTCCCTGTATCGGAGTTTAGCGGCTCTTACTGCACGTCGGAGAGCATAGCACGATGCTTTGTACTCGCTCGTGTTTCCCGACAAACGACCGGCGCTGTATGCGTTGGTTAACCGCAGCATGGATTGTTCTGTTCACCCATGGTTTCTGATTTGAGAATGTTCTTATAGTTACTGTTTCAGTAGCTTGCTCGGTTAACGTGTTGACAAAGCTTAATGCTACATCCGTGAACTCGCTGACGTCAGATGAACTCTCCCGGAACATGATGATGGGCTTGTTTGACTGAAGCTAGTAAGTAGCCATCTAGCAACCACTCCGAACACCCTAGCAACCAATCAGAACACCCTAGAATCGCATTACAATCACTAGAACAAACTAGCTTTTATCTCGCAATGCCATAGCAGTGTGGTTGCTAATATTACACACACTTTCGAAATGTAAACATCTAGTTACCTTTTTTTCAGGACAAATGTCTGTCACTTTGTGACTATTCCTTTTCAGATCTGAAAAACAAGTTGATTTCACAGGTATAGTAGTGAAAATCTTTCCTCATTGTCTGCTGGGTATTTCCAGATCACATGGTTAAATATTGCCTAATACTGGCTGGACTAGTTGCTTGGATGTGATTAAACCGGCACGCTTGATTTCAGCACAGTACTCAACATTAGTCAGAGAAAATAAAGTCAGAACATTTGTTCGTTTAACAAGTTAGTTTTTGCAAAGTTAGCTATTATGATGCCACAGTAAGTTATGCATGCTTCTGAATAATTCATTCGTTTACTAATAGAGAATTGATGCTTATTTTTTAAACAAATAGGATTTTGTTGGAGGACTGTAGATTAACTTGCATGTTGCTAAACTTTGTGTTTCTGTGTTTGTGTATTTTTAGCCTAAACCCAAGGTTGAAAGGTCGTCCCTCCCCCCTCCATTGTCACCACAGTTTTATCGATCTCTCAGGGACTGTTTGTCGAATTGATTGCATCGTGTTGCGAGTCCTTTCACTCCCTGACCTTTTTTTAGTCTGATGTTTGCTCGCTTTTTGTGCTGTCATCAGTAAGCTCTCAGAATTAGGAGTGGGGGAGGAGAGCTAGAGGTCGGTCTCTAGCGGGATCGGCCCACAACCTTCCAGAATGTTCTTCTTCTGCAAATGCCTCTAACAACTCCATCAAGGGTCACTTTTCCACATTTCTCTCTCTTTTTTCTACCACTGGCTGGTTTCCCAGCGGACTGGAAAGAAATAGAAGACAGACACATGGTTCTTCAATCTTTGCTCAGTTTCTCCGTGGAGTTCTTCTGTTCTTTTCCCTCCTTTTTTCAGTCTTGATTTTTTCAGATTCATGTCTAATATAAATCACCCCATTCAATGGCTCATTATATCAGAGATATAACCTTCTTTGTCTCCCACTATGTCTGAAATCATCCAGTGCTCTTTTGAACTATTCGGAACATGCCAAAAGTCATGCAGTTCTTCAAAGATGAGAGACTGTGTACGGTTTAGCTTTTTGTCTGTCATTATAGGAGAAAAGTCATCTCGGCTGACCTCAAATTGCACAAGGGGACTGCCACAACACCCCACACGCCATTTTTTCCTAGTGGTCTTCGCATTCTGACTGCGGGGCTGCAGTGTGGGAGGATGTCTGATTGATCTTCAGCTTGCTGAGAGGCCTTCTATGGAGGTTTTTGGGCCCCAAGCCATATCTTCAAATATATAATAAAATGGGCACAAATGAGATTTGCCAAGATGCCAATGCGATTTTATTATGATCTCAGTACAGTTTGAAGCATCTTTCATATATACTGATTCTAAATTAGTATCATATTCATATATATCATAGCATTTAAATTGTATTTCAAGGAATACCATAGTATTTTCATACATACGGAGCTATTTTTTTTACTTAATTTGAACATTAAAAATGACTTGTTGATATTAATTATATTTAGTAGAATAATAATTGGGTTCAGTAATATTTTTTTTGAAATAAATTAATACTTTTATTTAGCAAGGATGCATTAAATTGACCAAAAGGGACAGAAAATACATTTATAATGTTAAAAAATTATATTTCAAATAAATGCTGTTCTTTTGAACTCTTTATAGATCATTCAACACTGATGATAACAATAAATGTTTCTTGAGCAGCATATTTTAATGATTTCTGAAGCATTGTGTGACTCTAAAAACTGTAAACGTTGAGTAATGATGCTGAAAATTGCAGTGCCATCATAGGAATAAATTACATGTTAAAATACTCCTTAAAAAAGTACCTACCCCAAACTTTTGAACAGTTGTGTAAATAAAGCACATATGTTACCTGATAAAATATTTTTCACAGTGACTCCGAAACATGGAATTTTCATGGTACAAGACCAAAAAACTGTGAATGCTAATATTTGCCTCCACATCTGACAAGGAAAAGCAGGTATTGCAATTAACCTAGAAACATAAGCTAAACACTAAGAGGACTCTAGCTAGATATCTCTGTGAAAACTCGAAGGGTTAGTACTGTGTTTGTGCTGTAAATAAGATTTGAGATAGCAGACAGAAGGCCATGAGGAAGCTGTTATCATGTTTTGATGGGAAAGAGAGACATCTTCTGTCCTGAACACCTCCTGCTGAGAATATCTTATCCACCTTTTTCCCTGTTGGTCCTTTTGTCCTTTTCTCTTGTGATCTGTATGATAGCCGCATTTAGCTTTGTCTTTGTAATGTCTGACCCTGAATGCTGAACTCGAAATGGAGCCTCTGTGATGAAAGCCATTTCCTGGAACTTGTATTATTAACTACTTTAAATAGGTTTAAACTTGCTGTGTTTAAATTGAATTATTTAATATGCCGAAACAATATGTTAACTATTTTTGAAGGGTTACACTTGAAGCTAAAGTAATAGTTAGCACTCACGAAGAAGAAAACAAAGTTTGTATTAATGAGAAGTGCTAAGGCATCATAAACTTTTACTATTACTCATACTTGATGTTAGAGATTTGAATAACCTAACTAACTTTTTAAACTTTGAAGCCTCAAATTAATTTTCTAAGATTCACTTCTTCATCTACTGCACAATAAACAGACTAAACAATCATTGAAGGAGCAAATGAAACCATCTCACATTTCGCATCAGGCATTTTGTAAAGATCTGCTGTTAGTCAAAGTTGTCCGTTCTAAGCACTTTATTCAATGTCAGCTGGTCAGCGGTGTTATTTACAGTCAGAAAAGTCCTGAGAAAGAGCAAAACAGCTAGAATATTTTCATACTGTGATTCTTTGTGGTAATTTTATGCTCCTGTTGTTGGCATAATCACACGTCGGTGTTGCATCACATGCTTTGAACGCCATTCTATTCACAAAGGAGAAAGCCAAACAAAGCCAGAAAATAGTTTTTATGGACAATCCGATTTAATTAGGCTGCATTTGATGATTTTCCATTTGCTTTAATGCAACTTTTAAAAGACAAACAGGCCATTTAAATGTTTCAAACTGTTGTTTTGGTGTGTTTTGAAGTCAAACACATTCTGTGTGAGGATCAGCAAAGTGTATTGACATTACAATAGTTTAGATAAGCATGTATGCTGACACATTACAGTAGAATCTAAAGGAAAATTGTCCAGGACATACAACTAGGATCCTGCAGAGCCGGTTTGACTCATAAATGACTGATGTGTGTTGGCTGACTCACTGATTGGGTTATTTCTTCTCACAGATCGCACAGAAATATGACCTACAGAGGGAGGAGGAGCTTCGTTTCTGGATCGAGGAGGTGACTGGAATGCCTATCGGAGACAACTTTCAGAAAGGACTCAAGGATGGCATCATACTGTCCGAGTAAGTTGGTAAACATAAAGATAATTTGGCCATGTGGGCAAGGTTTCCCTGCTGAAAACAAAAACAGTTTTAACCAACCTATAAGCTAGTTTGCTGGCCTTAGATTTTCTCTCAGGCTGGTCTGTTGGTCGGTTTTGGGAACATTTCAGCTGGTCAGTCTTGGAAACCACTTGTCTGATCAGTTAAACCAGCTAAACACTATTTGTGGGCACTATTAAGGCTTGTTTGATCATCCTGGCCTGACATTATGACACTGGCTCAACCGATCGCATACATTTTGGGTGAGACTGTCTGTTTGGGTGACCAGTGGCAGAAAACCTGTATGAAAACAATCATTATTTTGGCAACTCCATTGGGTGATGCTAGTAGAATCGAAATTACTTACTTTACACCATTATTGTGCCCATAGAATATGCTTGCAAAAAGAAATGAATTGAAATCATTCATTGTTTTTATTCTTTTCAGACTGATAAACAAGCTTCAGCCTGGATCGATAAAGAAAATAAACCATTCACAGTTAAACTGGCATAAGGTAAATATCTCAGAAGCTCCCAAGGTCTTTGCTTTCATCCAGATTAGCCCGTTTGAAAAGTAAGAAGCACTTTTCTTTCAAAGTGACTTACAATACAGCTTACAAATAACATTGTTGGCCAATACTAGGACAGGCAAAGCTGTTTACAACTGCAGATACATCTTTAGTATATAAAAGCTCTAGTATCAGAACTCTTCACATGCTGTAAGAATAAATGGACCCATTTATGCACTCTTTGACTCATCAACCTAAACTAACTCTTTTATCTGAAAATGAGGTAACCAATGATGTTATGGAGAAACATACCCTTACTGTTGCCATTGTCCCCTCAGCTAGAGAACCTTGGGAATTTCATCAAAGCCATTCTAGCCTACGGGGTGAAGCCCAATGATATCTTTGAAGCCAATGACCTCTTCGAAAATGGGAACATGACGCAAGTCCAGACCACACTTCTCGCTCTGGCCAGTATGGTACGTCTGCAAGTCCAAATTCTGCTCAACCTGAGTCTTACATTGACAAGTTTGTAAAGGCCCTATTGATAAAAAGTAAAGTGATTTAAAGAAATGTTAAAAATAAAGGATTTCCTTGAGTAAATATTGACATCTGGTTGATAGGTTTAATAATACAAAAAAAAATAACATTATGACAGTCTAAATGATTTCTTCATTTTTCAACAGGCAAAGACCAAAGGCATGCATGGAAACATTGAAACATTGAACATTGCACACAAGCAGCATAGCACACACAGAGCAGAAGACAGAAGGATGGCAGATGCTGCCAGGTTTGGACTTATTATGGACACTATTCCTGAATGTTTTGGCATGAATCGTTTTTTTGGCATGAATTCCGATCATTAATCATTGAGAATTGGTCATTGAGCTGATCCTTTTTACCGGAATGGTATTCAAGGATCATTCATTGTGAGGTTTGAACCTACAAAATTTCGGTTACAAGTTCAGATTAAAAACAGCAACTCAACCAATATCAGTGCAAACATGCTTCTGGAAAGTGTTTTTTAAAGATAAAGGTTGATTGCAGGACCAGATTGATTGGAGAAAATTCTAGGTAGATCATCTCTTGGGGTGTTTTTACCCACTTTTGAATTGTTTCTGACTTTTGTTTCAGATGGGAACCAACAAATGCGCAAGCCAGGCTGGTATGACCGCCTACGGGACCAGGAGACACCTTTACGACCCCAAGACGCAGACAGAGAAACCCTATGACCAGACCACCATCAGCCTGCAAATGGGCACCAACAAAGGAGCCAGCCAGGTACACACAAACACAGACATGCATCAACAATATATCAGAGAAAAATGATCAAAAATGACACATTTATCCCGTGGCTGTCTCTCTCCAGGCTGGCATGTCTGCCCCAGGAACCAGGAGGGACATCTATGATCAGAAGGCAGCTCAGCAACCAGTGGACAACTCCACCATCTCATTGCAAATGGGAACCAATAAGGTAGCCTCTCAGAAGGGCATGAGCGTGTACGGCTTGGGACGGCAAGTTTACGACCCCAAGTATTGCGCCACCCCTGCAGAGCCCATTATTCATGTCAACGGCAGCCAAGGCACGGGGACGAATGGCTCAGAAATCAGCGATAGTGACTATCAAGCAGAATATCAAGAGGAAGAGTACCAGGGCGAATACCAAGATGAGTACAGAGGGCACTACAACGACCAGGGCATCGACTACTAGAGAACGCTGCTGCGCTGTTAGTCGAAGCAGTATTAACACGAGCAAGTCTTTTGCTATGCCTTTTGCTTCTCACAGTTACCCCTTCCCTCTCAGCGCATGTGTTTGGGTAAACAATCGTGAGTGGTGATATCTCAAATCTGCCGTCTTAAGAATGGTGAAATTGATCTTTTATAGTTTCTTTTATAAAGTGTTTTTTATGAAGTACGGAGAACTGTAAAGATAATTTTCTAGTTTTGCAGTACAATTCTTTGTTTTACACCTTACAAGCCTTGTGTTTTGAGTTTATTTTGGCCTTGCATCTCGGAGCGACACGTTATCGCTAGTTTTAAAGCTCGTCCGCCATTGAAATCCCGCTCTGCGCCAACTGCTATGGACTGAAAGCCTTCCCGAAGACATTCCTTCCTAAGTCATTCCATTTGAAGTCATTCCGTTTAGAATTCCAAATGCCTAGTATTGTTACAAGCTTACAAATGTTAGCGTTTTAAAGATTAGCTGACTGGATGACCAAAAAAATTCCACTATTGCTTAGTTTTTGTGCCATAATATGGGAAAATCCCATTGTATTTATTGCCCTGCTTTTCATTATAAATCCTCTGTCATATGTTCTTTTATGAATAAATTCTATGTTATAAATAAAGTATTGAATGTCTACTATTATTTTGACCATTACTGCCTTTAATAAAGCTGCTCGGTTATCTATAAATGTAACTGATTTCAGTTTTATTAGGATTGAATAACACATTTTCTCCTTTTTTCCTTGTAGTCAGACTGGTTCTCTGCTGTTGTCCTGGTGAGGTGTGGTTTCTGTATTGGCCCTGATTTAGTTATTTGTTTTTTTGCTCTTGTATCTTTTATGAGTCTGAATTGAAGTGGCACAGGGCCTGACCCAAGTATCACAGCGCAGCCATAAATCTTGTGTTTTTGAGGCTACCCTCAGAGGCGTTTGGAAGCTGCTCCTTGTGTCGATAGCCCAGAGTTTCTGGAAACAGTTATATAACTACAAAAAGCAGCGAAAACCAGAATCTAAAGTAGAGCAAGTCAATGTCCGTGCACCAGTTCATAGAACTACTGCATTTTGTGCATATGAATATGTATGGGGTTTTAAATGAGTTACTGAAAAGCACTTGCTTGCGTCCTGGGAAATGAAAAAAACATGCTCTACATCTTTTCATCCTAAACCTTTAATTAATTTGATGAAATGAACTTGATGACATTACAGTTCAGCCGACATCCATGGAGGGATTTGGAACGAGTTGCACACCACTGAATTGAATTACGCTTCCTATGCCGTGACCTTTCTGCATTCTTATTGGCCGCAGTGTCAACCGAAACGCGACGGAATGGTAAAAGTGTGATGGAACATTCCAGAAGTATTGGACCAGTTTAAGTTGGGTTGAGGCTGCGGACTCAATCGAGAGCAGAAGAGGATTTATACATGGAGCAAATAACATGTTAGAGTTGCATGTTGCATTCTGGGTCATTTCAAGATATGTAACATAATGCCACATGGCAAAACATTATTCTGTTTCCATAGTGATTTGAAGCCCAATAATATGTAAGAATTCTCTTCAATGCGTAGTCACTCCAGTGGTAGCAGTCGTACATGAAGAAGCAAGTCTATTAATTTAAGTAACGTGTTAGTGCTAAATCTGGGTGTCAGTGAACTCGGTTGAACTGCTTTTGTGTAAGTAAGTGGATCCACATATGAGGGGAGGACCACATAAAACTATATCCGTGTTTACAGGATAGTGACCAAACAGCCAATCGTCTTCATGAGAAAGCAATGGCATTCACTCAAGTGCTGCCCCCTGCCCCTCCCGACTGTGTTACTCTGGGATAATCAGCGCTTTGTGCTGGCTGCGGAATCCGGGACAAAAACGCAAGACTCAATTAGAGAGAAGGTCCGAAAAAGACTGTTACCGCAGCAACCACAGAAAGCCTTTAAAGGCAGACGGGAACTCAACCGGTGCAGCAGCTTTTGTATGCTGCGTCACGCTGCTAACTGTGCCACCCTGGTGTCAGTTTAGGAGCCCGGGGCCAAAACCATGTGCAGTCTATGCCAGAGCTTCAGAGAAGGTCATGAGGTAGTTACTGGTGTTTGCTAAGGCAAGCATGACTATTATAACTGCTCATAGAAATCCGTAACACTAAGTATTTAACTTCAGCATGTAGCCTAATTCCCCCCTTTGTGCTATGGACATAAATTATGCCTCAACTCATGCAAGATGTTGTCTAAAGTTCTGCAAATACTTTTCTTCAGTCTAGCATATGTTAAAATAAACAAAAAAAGACCACAGAACAACCAAAAAACATCCAGAACATTTTATAAATGGCACAGCAACACCCTGTCAGCCCCTCAGAGCGCATTCAGAACACCTTAGCAATGCACTATAAAGCATTCAGAACACGTTATAAGCCACATAGCAACATACGTGGACATGGCAACCCGTCAAGAACGCGCCCCGAAAAGCAGACTTCCAAACATTAACAAAACACCACGGTTCTGTTGTCGATGGTTTAGTTAAAATCACGGAATATAACGAGTCTTTGGTCACTGTATTAATACTTTGGTCAAAAATAGCGGATAGCAAACGCACAATACTGCATGTGTCATTTGAGGGGATTGTGGTTGTCACTTCTTGCCACCAAAAGTGATGCAAGAAATGAGCTTTGCTGAAGCTTATGTTTCACAGAGATAGCTCCCAAAAAGAAATAGACTATAATAAAGGTGGTCAGCTGTTTAGAGGCAAGTTGTGGACCTAAAACAAAGAATAAAAGATGTGTGGAAACAGCCTGGAGTTCATTAGCAGATCAGGCGAAGCCTCGCTGCAACCGGCCTGGAATAAACAGAGGGGGGAGAGGATGAGGAACAAAGATATACTGATCCACAGACAAACATGCTCAGAGGAATTGTGACTGCTGTCCATGAATTCATTCCTGGTGAAAGATCAGTGAGAATATGTGAGTGAAGAGTGTTTGTTTGTGATTCTCCAGCCCAATATGAAACATGTTCAAGCTAAAAAAGCTGAACAAAGCAACCCGTTTTGCCAAAATCTGGCTGCGTTTGCTTTATAGGAATGCATTATATCCGTATAGGATTGCCTCAGTTTTCTTTTAACCAAACCATTTCATCAATTTAAATTTATATTTCACTTTATTATGATCATTTTTGTAGGTGAAAGATTGAGAAGTGGGCTTTAATAAGAACCACAGATGGTTTATAGCTGCTTTCCCAGTTAGAACTTCCCTGGATACAAGCTGAAACCATGTGTCCGTGACATCTGAGACTTCCTCACATGCCTGTGGATATTTTTTTAGCAGAACGCTCACATTCCCTGGCCGCTCAGAATCTCTGAATTTCAGAACGAGGAGTTCAGTATTGAGTCTTCTCCTTTCAAATCCAACCAAGTGGCGTCTAGCCATCTCCATTTATCCCCCAGATACTCAACTCGGAAAGGGATGGATCTTTTCTCGACGGAGAGGAGAACAACCGTGCTGTATGTTGAATTGCCAAAGGTTTTCTTTATTAATTCAAAGGAGTTTCTGTTATAGTGCCTCCCGTTAATCTAAAACAGCTGGATTTGAGTTTGGGATCATATGTTATTTTCAGAAAGCCCAAAGTAACTTACTGAGGCCCAGGTATAGACAAAGGCGCAAGGTGAGAGCGTTTCTGTTTTCTGGATTACCTGTAAAATATACCACATATTTTATGACATCAGCTTCTGAACAATACAGGCCACATTTCTCCAGCATGATGTGAACCCTCTCACATTTAGTCAGCTTATAAAAAGAAGGTAAGACTTCCTCTGTTTTACAAGCAATTAGTTAACTAGTTTGTTCTATTTACAGGCGGAAAACAGTAACAGGCCTGAATTATAATCGTCCCAGACTTCATCAGGGGCTCACAGTGGAAACCACACATGGGAAATGTTACCCATTTTAAATAAATATTTAATATTAAATATATATAGTATATACAAATAAATATAGAAGATTAGATTAAATATAGAAGTTTATATAAAAATGTGAGTTTTGTGAGAAAACAATTAAAAAAAAATATGATTTTATTTAAATAATAATGTTTTTTTAATTCCTTGGCAGAAATAAGCTTCCATAGATATTTAATAAAATATATTTAAGTCAACATGAAATCTAAATGGCCTCCAATTTACCTAAATTTACTCTCTAAACACACTTTCCTGGTCACATTGTGCACAATTTGTGCATGTTATTTTAAATAAATAAATAAATAATCTGACTTTATTGATGCTGATGTCTGAGTAGACATTGGTTAATGTTAGCCAATAGGGAATGCTCATTTTAATGATCTCCTTATTAAGAAGCATTTTTCGTTAAAGGCCTAAATGACTCTTAGTCTATATCTGAAATTAAAAACATTTGACTTTTTTAATCAGCATGTTGGTTTCTGGGTTCTTAAAACTTTCAGCACATAGATGGTTTTCTAAAGACTTGTTTGTAAAAATTACTTGTAGAACTTAAAAAAGTTCTCTGCAAAACCATTTTTGGTTCTAAGAGCCTTGTGAATCTAGGTGTAATGCAATGGTGGATGTCATCCTAAAGCAATGGAAGCACATTTGCAGATGCATTAACTTTAGATTTACAACAACACAGGCTTTTACAGCCCCGGGGATTATGACATGCTCTCAATTTCTATAAATGTGCTCCAAGATGAATCGCCAACCAGTGAGGAATGTCCTCGCACATTGAGAGGAAAGAGTAGCGCACATGTGAACAAAATCTGAGACAAAGTGGTAGAAAGGAAATCGGCTCTCACTTTGGCAGTGAATCAACTGGAAGAAAAACAGACCTTCCTACTGTACCTTTTTTTGTGTGTGGCTGGCTGGCATCTTGCCAAAAAGTCCAGTCTGTTGCATGAGCCATTTTGAACGGCTTTCTTAAAGAGGAATTCGCCCAGACCTCACTGGTCTAAGTAATACAAAGGTTCTGGAACATTACATAACCACTGCATGAAACCACTGCACGCACGCACACACTCACACACACACACACACACACACACACACACACACACACACACACACACACACACACACACAAACACACACACACACACACACACACACACACACACACACACACACACACACACACACACACACACACACACACACACACACACACACACACACACACACACACACACACACACACACACACACACACACACACACACACACACACACACACACACACACACACATTTTTTTCGGACTGCTGGACTGAGGTGGAGTTGATCCAAACAGAGGGTTGTCTGTAACTCTGAGCCTGTTCTCCTTTAAGGGTGGAATGTTCCTCTGGTCAAACAATCAAGTTTTTGCTTAGGTTGTCATGAATGAACAGAACTAGTTTTGATTAGTTAGTGATTGTTGCTAAAGCATTTTTTTAAACACTATGTGTTCGTAATTAATTTATATAGTCATACATACATTTAATCTTATTATAAATATCCAAACCAATGTAAAGAGTCCCACTGCTGTCAATCAATATGTCAAATGATATGTATACGATGCTTGATTGATTTTTTGCCAGTGGTCTGACAGAGCATTTCTTTACCCCCCTCGGATATACTCTGATTTCGCCATTTCAGCCATAGTGATGATAATCAGTGTTTTGCAGTAGCCAACGTCTAAAGTTCGTAAAATGATCTCTGTCGTTTATTATATATAAATGCAATTATATATATATATATATATATATAGATAGATAGATAGATAGATAGATAGATAGATAGATAGATAGATAGATAGATAGATAGATAGATAGATAGATAGATAGATAGATAGATAGATAGATAGATAGATAGATAGATAGATAGAATAAAATGACAACAAGAAATAATCACTTTAAATATTATTTACATGATATACATTACATTTACTATATATTTTATATATAATATACATTTAAACTATATATAGTTTAATAATGATACCATCACTACAAATTAGTTACCTTTTATTAAGGAAAAGCACTAAGCACTTTCTAAATTTATTTCAATAATTTTCAGATTACTTTTTTTTGTAGTTATTTTCATATAATTATGTATTATAATTTTATCCACAATGATGTAAGTGCTGGCGAAACATAAAATAGTGCCTGATTTATGCAACAACTCTATCCACTCCTAATGTTTTCCTCCTGAGGCCCCAAAATAGATTCCAGATAACTTGACAGTCATAAATGTCTTCAGGCAGATGGAGTTCAAGAAATTTCACATTGTACATTGGCAGGCAGCACAGACTGTTAATAAAAATGAAGCTCAGCTTTTACTCTCGCCAGGCCTGTTTCATTGTTCCTGTGTTAGTTAAGTTAGCCCGCTGTCTGTTTCCTCAGGAAGAGGCTCGGAGGATGGAATCCTTTCCTCATGGAGCCTGATGAAGTGGAGGGTGGAGTGTGACACAGATGGAGGGAAATCATGTCACTGTGGTGATGGATTTGATTTACCCAGCATTTGACTGGGAAGTGAACGATCTGGAACCATGCTGGGCAGTTAAAGTCAACGATTAAATTAAAGATACTGTGTTAATCTGATTACTGTAATTACTAAAGACGTCTCATCTGGGATGTGGAAAGAAAGTGAGAACTCTATCAAATATGCTTGCATTCTGGTTCCTGTTCAAAATCGCATTCATTCCACTAGTGGTAAACTATGTAGACTGACTGCTCTCTGGTGGTGAGTAGAATCAATTGCATTTTCATAATTTGCAAAAAATCATGGGTTTCATGTATAATGTGTTGTAATCTGTTGGTACCTGTACAGATGCTGAATCATACTTTCTCTTGTCCTTACACCGCCAAGACTGTCTAGCACCTGCCCGTGGTCCTGTAATATATAGCATTTTATTTGTGGTGCAAATTTAGCATGCGTGTTTGGAAAATTCTGCCAAGTGTGAGGAAAGATCTGTTCTGGTGCCCTAGTTTATCCACCACAGCGGGTCAACCCACCTGTTTGTTCGGTCAATATAATGTGAACTTTGGCTATATACCAAACAGGTTAAATCATAATCCAAGTTTGTTAAAAGTAGCTTGAAACGTTTCAGTTGTCTTTTGTAAAGTGGCCTGGTGTGGGTTGAAAATTAACTAAAATCACCAGATATATATAAAAAATATTGTTTTATGGCTCTAAAATTAATACAAATATTGTAGCGTTTTAAAAGAAACTGTCATTTCTTGACACCGGGACTGCTTAATATAATTTTTATTTAGATGAAAGCGATCAGTCATGAGAAACCCCTTTTACCTGTTGTCCAGCATATTCATGAATGGGGACAAAAATAGATAAATATATCCTAAAAATAACTGAATAATGAGAAAGGTGATTGGAGGAGAGTACTGATGGATGGCGCTTCATTAAATAGTTTGCCATGTGGTTGGAGTGCAGTGGTGTGTGGTTCTGACCTAGCTATTTTTAGCTCTGTGGGACAAAAATGGCTCATTTTTTCCAGATGATCATCTAAATCCGTCCTCCTAGTGACACTTACAAAAAAAAGAAACAAAAATGACCAAGGGGAACCTTTATATGGGGGTGAATGAGGTAATTGTTCTGTTTTAATGATTACTATGAAATATTTTAACACCACATTATCCTTTATTTAGGAAAAATAGTTTGTAAATAAACTAAGTAATGTTTTAATACTCTTAATTAGCTACATTTACGAACAACACAATTCAGTGAGAGGTATTCATGAATATTGTGAACGAATCGGTTGTGTCTAATTAATCTTTTAGGTGAGCGAATTGTTCTCGACTCTTAAAGGGATAGTTCACCCAAAAAGGAAAATTCTGTCATTAATTACTCACCCTCATGTCGCTCCAAAACCGTAAGACCTTCGTTCATCTTCGGAACACAATTTAAGCTATTTTTGATGAAATCCGAGAGCTCTCCGACCCTCCATAGACAGCAATGTTCCCAATCCCAATCTGTAAAACAGTCCATGTGACATCAGTAGCTCAATTTAATTTTGCGAAGCTACGAGAACAGGAAGCTACTTTTTTTGTGTGTGCAAAGAAAACAAAAATAACTTCTCATCTTCCGCCATTTTGGAGAGTACCACGTATACGCATGTGCGCGCTTTATCCTGAACATAAACAACGCTGATTACATTGAATACAAAAAGTATTCGCATAGCTTTTCATAAATTAAGTTTAGCCACTGATGTCACATGGACTGTTTTACCGATGTCCTTACTATGTTTCTGGGACTGGGAACATTGCAGGGCCAGGGAGCGCTCACATTTCATAAAAAAATATCTTAATTTGTGTTCTGAAGATGAACAGGTCTGGAATGACATGAAGGGTGGGTAATTAATTACAGAATTTTCATTTTGGGGTGAACTAACCCTTTAACTTTTTCGTTCACTGAGGTGCCTGACTGTTTTCCTGACTCAAGAGCCAATAGCAGGTGGAGAGGAGAGAGAGATAGAGCCAATCAAGTGGATGGGGATTTTTAGGAGGCCATGATTGATAACGGCCAGTGGAGGGAATTTGGCCAGGACACCGGGATTACACCCCTACTCTTTACGATAAGTGCCATGGGATTTTTAATGACTACAGAGAGTCAGGACCTCGGTTTAATGTCTCATCCGAAAGACGGTGCTTTTTTACAGTATAGTGTCCCCGTCACTACACTGGGGCGTTAGGACCCACACAGACCACAGGGTGAGCACCCCCTGCTGGCCTCACTAACACCTCTTCCAGCAGCAACCTAGTTTTCCCAGGAGGTCTCCCATCCAGGTACTGACCAGCTCAACCCTGCTTAGCTTCAGTGGGCAACCGGTCTTGGGCTGCAGGGTGATGTGGTTGTGGGCATCATATCATATTTTTAACGAATCACTTGTGAGAAGGATTCAGTCACTCACTTTTTTGCCACACTGTTGTAAGGATAACCTGCAGAAACGACCTCTGAATGAATCTTGTTAGTGAATGAATTTAAAAGACTCGACTCGCTGATGAATCCAAATTCCCACCACAAGAAGATGACATTATCCGTGTGTGAATGTCTCTTTAAGAATGAAGCTGAAATTGGACCCCGTCGTTCCCGCACCTCCACCACCACATATAGCCACCATCAACACACCAGTTTCACAATCATCATCTTCCTCAACATGCTCTCGCCGACGCGCGCTTATAAAACCCTCACGCATCGCAGATTGAGATTATTATAAGGAACACCCGTTTCTCCGTTTGATATGAAATCATGCATTTCATATCGCCGTGGAGAGAGGAAAATCATGCATGTGTCTGATTGACGAAAAACTAGGATTGTTATTAGCCCATATGCTTTCAGACACCATGCACAACTAGCCAAAACACCATTGATGATCGATAAGAGGTAAGCGTATGGTTAACGCATGTATATCGTTATATTAAGTCAAATGTTAATGCACAAGCGTTGTGTTTTCAGCCAGCATTGCGGTGTGATTTGGCCTAAAGAAAGCAGCAGGCATGTTGGTAACAACACGAGTCGATTTCCGTCCATCGCAATGTTTTTTACATAGCTTTAGTAGAGATGTGTGCTAACAGGCTGTCAGTGCTGAAGTTCGGTGTTTGATGTATATTTGGCACGCGTTCATCTTCATAAAATGCTCATCTAAGCACAAATGTACACATATATAATGTGTGAGTATTTGTTACACAAGCAATGCGGTTCAATGCAGCACACCAGCTGGAGTTAAATTACCGAGTTTATTGACAAACGAAGTCTACAGTAACATCTAAAAGCCTAAATCCGAGTTTAATATTTATATATTCATTCATTTAAATATGTGTGCGAGTCTACAGTGAAGATACATGTCAGAATGAAAACATTTGTTCAGGTTTGCGAATAGAAAACATTGATTTTCTCTGTATTTAATGGAAATGTTAAATGCGGCACAGTTTTTGAAAGTATTTGGCATTTTTCATCAAGAAATTAATTTTTTACTTATGAAAACTACTGTCTGCTTGAGGTCTTTTATTCTGCTCTTCCTTATTTTAGTTTACTTTCAGTTTTGAGAGCTATGTGTGCACAGTATACAAATACCAAATGCAATTATTATTATTTTTTATTTTATAAATCTAGTTTAAAGCTGGTCATGTTCTTAGAAATGTAATATTTGTAGTCATGTTTTGTTTTGGAAAATGTTGATGCTATTTTCAAAAAAAGAAAGGGTTTGATTTTATTGGCTCTTAAATGTCAGGTGGTACAAATCAAGCAATGTAAAAAAAAAATCCTTTATTGATTAAAAAAGGCAAACACATTTGTAATTGATAGATCTGCACTCCATTGATCCATTTTATGAAAGTACAATGATATTGACATCAGATACCATGGTACCTGCCACAAAGCATATTTTATAGTGTATTTACGTCTATTAAATTGAACAACTTTTTATTTATTTATATTTAAGGCCTAGAAACCACAATTTAAAAAAGTGGTTTTCAGACCTTAATTTAAAAAAGTAATCTAATTACATTTTTGTTTCTGCATACATATGTATGTGTGTGTACTTCGTCGATTGTGTCCGGCTACTTTTGCACTGCAGTATCCTCATGGGTTTAATAAAGCATCCATTTAGCTCTCCATCCATTCTGCTGCTCTGAGACTTGCTTTGCCCAGCCAATCTTTCATTCATAAGGCAGCACTGCTTCTCTTAATATATGATGCATTTACTCAATGCACTAAAGCATGCCAGCAATGCAGCTTTGTCAATGCTGTGATCTGCCCCCACATGACAGACAAACCTGTGCACCAGTAAGGAAAGCCTGTTAATCTACCCAGTCATACATTTCTGTAAGTTTTTACTGTTGACTTGTTTCGTAAACTGCATGTTCACAAATGAGATGCATGCACATGCAGCAGAAAATGTGTGATCACACGTGTTCATCTGTGAAAACGGCTGAACTTCCTGTTCCCATTGCTCTATGACCTCTTTGGTTGCCTGCCTTTCACAACCAGCATGCATGAACCCGTATAGAAACTTTAAATACACACACCCTCACCCCTCCTCTATTTGTGCATGTTGCCCATTGCGACATAAAGAACATCTAAATTTAGTGATCGCATGTTTTTTACTCCTATTGCCCCATGAGGAGGTGTGCTGATGTCACCGACTTAGTTTAGTTGTTTGATCATGTTCTGAAATGTTGACTGTGGTTCAATTATTTATGATCTCTTTAATGCTTTTTATGCATTCAACAGATAAGTTTACAGATTTTTAACTAGCTTTGTGTATTTCTGTCTTAATTGTAGTCGTGGTTGACTGATATGGATTTTGTGGTGGCTGATATAAAGTTGATGTTTATGATATTACACTGTTTAATTTAAATAACATGCATACCATTTGCTGCAATTAAATGTCATTTATTATTTTACATTTTTACTAAATATGTAAAAATATTTTTACTTGATAAAAATTTATTTTAACAACTTCTTGATTCTGTAATCCAATTATAGTATTTTTCACAAATAAAGAAATAGTTAATAAAAAGTAAACCCTAGTTAAGTGCACTCCGTAATCTGGTAAGTTTTTGCACAATTGGAATAATTTTCTTAATTAAGACCAGGCAATGCTAATTTTACATTCAGTACAGTGACATATGTCATAAATGGATATAGCACAGTATAGTTTGTAATCAATGATTTAAAAATTATGCTTGCATCTGCAATCACATGCTGGATTTCTTAGCACTGTCAAAATAAAAGTCCTATAAATCGACCGGTAATGAAAATGCTAAATATTGGTCAATATATAGGCCTTGGCAATACATCAGTGTACTAGCTTCATGCGCTATGATTCCTGTTTATTTGTCAGCAAAAATCCTCTCTGGCTATTTTGCGTCATCCGGAAATCTTTGGACCACTTCAGGGCTTTTCTTTCTAAGTTTTGTCTAGTCATGTAGCAGCAATTAAAAAAATACAGCCAAGTTTTATTAAAAGCATATCTTGCCAGCAGGGAATTCCCTCTGTAATTGTTTAAACTAATCATAGACACATAAGCTGAACCAGTGGCATTTTGGGATGGAGGTTGGAACCACCTTTTTGTCCAGTTATTGGGAGACTAGTGCAGGGAAACCTACAGTTCGTTACTACTAGTGGTGCAGAAATGGCACACTTCACCTTTTGGGATGTTGGAATTTGCTTATTTAGGGAGGTGGGATTGGCTATTGTTTGTTGTAGCAATAATGAGCAAGTTAAGGCATGTGAGGAATGAGGAAGAGTGACTAACTTCCTGTGTGAAACTTATTTAATCTGCATCTCTGCTCATATGCAGATCTCCTTTCACGACTGTTGGCTTGCCGTTGGAAGTCTGCAGTTGTTTGTGACACACAGAAACGAGACCGTGCATGCTGCAGATGACGGTTTAACGGCTATATCTGCCATTGATGTGTCAATGTTGAGTGGACATGTATTATCTGTTTTTTTTATTACCGTTTTTCTTCTGAAAGTTTACTTCAGCAGCTGAGTACTCTTCAGTGTAGATGACCTTAAAGATAGTAAACAGATTAAAAGCCACAAAACTCCGATTTCATGGTTTTCAAAACTGTGTCAGTTTCTCCTCACTGCACTCTCAGTGCAATAGGTGCATGTTTTGTATTTTTCTTTCGTGCTTTGAAGACTTCTAGCCTCAGGTAAGAGTGCGATTCATGTTTTCCATTAGCTGTTATGGGCTGAGGTCATGAAAGTAGATCAGCAGGAGATGTCATGAGCACTTGGATGCCTTGTGGAAGATGTCTTGTTAAACAATGCTGCTTCCTTGCGGTTTCTGGAGTTTCCCGGTGTCAAGGATGGATAAATAAATAAATACATACATACATACACACTGATATTAGTAATATTATGACATACTATTATATTCATTATTTATATGTATTGTGTTAATTTAAATATAAATTACAATTTAAATTATTTTCATTTTATTTAAAATGTAATTTATTTCTGTGATGCAAAGCTGAATTTTCAGCATCATTACTCCACATGGTCCTTCAGAAATTATTCTAAAGTGCTGATTTGCTGCTGCAGAAACATTTTTTTTTTTCAATATTGAAAACAGTTGTTGCATAATTTTGTTTTTAAACTTTGATGTACTAGCACTAAGATTATAATAATTTAATTTATTTAAACTTCTATCCAGCAAGGATTCATTAAAGTGATCAAAAGTGACCGTAAAGAAAACATTTATATGATCTAACCTCTAACTAGAGGATAGTTATATAGTTGAACATTAACCCGTGCCTTTTTCTCAATGATATGGATCATCAATGATTAACCATATACACCAAAATAGGTACAAAAGTTGCCACTGGGATGCTACCTTTTAAGAAGGTGCACATTTTGTAACTTATTTACCCCTAAAGGGTGCTTTATGTTAACTTGCATACAGTAGTACCTAAATGGTTCATATCAGTACCTAAATGGTATATATTAGTACTATTTGAAAATGTACTGCTCCAGTTACAACTTTTGTACCTTTTTTCCTGAGAGTGTAAAGACACTTTCTACAGGAAGTGAGAAAAGCGCAGGCGAGCATGAATGCAATCGACTGTATGTCTTTTGCTCTTTGGGCTGATTCACTCCTGCTAAACCCAGTTGAAACGCTGTGATTATTTTGGCCCAAGGTTTATCATTATGGATCACTGCTTCCTAACTATGTGCTTCAAAGGGGACAGACTTGTTTTTCTGATGCGCAATGACGGCACCAGACTGCAAGAGGAACTGTTTGAACATATGACGAGGAGAAGGTTGACATTTAGATCTAAGCTTAAAATGATGTGTACATACAGTACTACTAAAAAGGATTACGTCTTGTGCCATTTATGACAACGGAAGCCTGCTTTTGACTCCAGAACAGTTGTGTAACATGTCTGAGATTTTGGACAGTGTTTTAGAGTGGTCATCAAACTCTTGCATCACTCCTGGCAGCGTAAATATCAACCAATCATGCTTTAAATAAAGTCTGAGAGGACTGCTACTGTGACACTTCCCACAGCCTTTATTACTTTTATGTGCGTCAGATAAAGACGCAGGCTTTGCATCGGCTTGTTTCTCCTTGCTAACACAGTAATGGCAGAGGGCATGTCTGTTAAACATTTACTTTTCTCCTGGAACGGTGAGTTTTCCATTGCGTGGTTTCAACAGGACATTGATGTTCGTGTCTTATTGCAAAGAGTCTTCAAGTGTTTTTTTCTGCTCTTTCTCTTGCAGCGGGGTCGGGTGGCCATGGACCCCTTCAGCCAGCTGATCCTGCTCATCTCGGTGGTGAGTTTTTGCACTTTCCAGTGGCTCTTTCACAGCGTGAGCCCCTGGGCATCGTCCAGAATCAGCCCTGACTTCCTCAAACTCGCCCACAAACAGAAGATCGAGTGGAACTCAAGGTACACAAACACGATTTGTGTCGTCCGTTTGAGTGCTGGAACTAGTTCTGCATTTCTCTTTCCATGTATTACCTTCTCATGTTCAGTGTTTCTTAAGTACAAAAGAGTAATTGTATGTTTGATTCACTAAAAAGAACTGGCTCACAAGTTGAAGAACCAGTGTAGTCTGATTCCTAAACACATGACTTGTCATGTTCACAAGAACATGACACAAGTCATGTGTTTAGGAATCAGAATACACTGGTTGCACTGTGTGCTTTTGATTCAGATTCATTTATTTGGGAATCATTTAAACATAGTTGCACTGTATGTGGTTGGTTTGCTAACAAGGTACAGCCCAAAAGACTAAGTTGTTCAGGAATCATTTAGAAAACAGGTCAGACTCTATGGTTTTGATTCACTAAAAAGGAATGGCTCATAAACCACAGGTTCCTGTGGCTCAGTGGTAGAGCATTGCGTTAGCAGCGCTAAAGGTTGTGGGTTCAATTCCCAGGGAACACACATACTGACAAAAATGTATAACCTGAATGCACAGTAAGTCACTTTGGATAAAAGCGTCTGCTAAATGCGTAAACGTAAATGCAATAAACAATCATTTGTTTAGGGATTGGACTACTCTGGTTGCACTGTCTGGTTCTGATTCATTAAAAATAACTCACTCAAGATTAATTCATTTGGGAATCATTCAAACATAACTGGTTATGTGTTTGATTCACTACAAAAAGACTCATTCATATAGAACCATTTGGACAACTGGTCGCACTGTATACTTTTGTTTCACTGAGAAGAACTGGATCATAAGAATAATTATGAAAATGATTCTGATTCACTAAATTAAAAACAAAACAAAAAAACAGTCTCCGTAGAAGAACTGGGTCAAAAGACTCAATCATTTTAAATGATTCCTTAATGAATGTTTTTGATTCACTGAAAACAACTGGTTCATAAAGAGTCATTTGTTTTGGAATTATGCTACAGTGGTCATATTGTGTGCTCTTGATTCACTAAAAAGAACCGACTCAAAAGACATTCAGGAATCTCTTGGACATCTCTTAACTTTCTGGTTCACTAAAAAGAACCTGCTCAAAAGACTCAGTAATTTGGGAATCAGATTAAACCGATTGCACTGTATTGTTATTATTTACTAAAAAGAATGCACTTAAAAGGTTTGCACTGATTCATAAAAGCCATTTGCTTAGAATTCCAACTCCAATAGAATTACAATTATACATGCAATAATGTCAAACTATAATAACCGTTCTTAACAGGCTGCATGTTAAATATCCCCACTGGATTCGCTGCGGCGCTTCAAATATTTCCCTGTTAAACGTCTTATCAGAAGATTACGCTGTGGAGAGCAGGTTGTAAGCTGTCGCTCAAAATCACTAACGTATGCGTAAAGAAACTGGCAAGCGGCGAAGATGGCAGCGATAATGCTCATTTCAGCGGGCTGTCAAGAGAACAGCCAGCTGGAAGAGATCTTTAGATGTAGGACACACAGTGCCGAGTTGATTGACAGCAGTCAATCGCTCCGTATCCTTTAGGAGAGGCAAACCACTGTTAACACTGTTGTCATGTGATAAAACCTCTGGCTTTTGTGTCTCTGCAGGACTGTGTCCACACTCCATGCCCTGTTGGTTGGCATCTTCTGCCTCTACATCCTGTTCTTCGATGAGGCCGTCAATCAGGACCCCGTATGGTGAGCGCTTGACCGTCACGCTGCATGCTGGGAAAGCGCTGCTCTTCACAGACGAGCAGGATGCTTTCAGTAACTGTTTTAAGGTGATCTTGCAGTAATCTCAGTGCCTTGTCCTCATCTTTACCACAACAGGGGAGATCCTACTCTGGTGAAGATAAACGTGAGCATTACTACAGGCTACCTCATATCTGGTGAGAGCTTACGGCAGATGTCGGATCTGAGCTGCATCATGCATGGAAATGCAAGACATTTTGAGGGGTTTATTGTAATATTGAGTCTGATTTGAGAATCTAATTTTTTTGTAATGCTCTTGATTGTTTTTTGGGGGGTTTCTAGTAGATTGATTATATTTAAATTGTTGGTCAGCCCAGATTCACCAAAGAAAGCCTCAGTAACCACACTTCACCATCTCTGACGATGTTAACCTGCTTGCAGATGATTCTTTAAAATCTCTAATAATGTTATGGTTTTGAAGGATGATTGTTTTTTTTTTTTTACAGTTTTACTTGTTTTGCTTACACTCAGTGATTGCTTAGTTTTTTTCTCAATTAGAATAGGTTTATCCTTTTTTGTACATTTTTTTTTTACTCTTGAATTGTTACAATTATTTGACCAATTTAATGCATTTATGTACTTAATGTACATAAGCTGAAACTTGACTAGTTTATGAGTAACTGATGGAGAAAGACTCAAATAGCATTTTTTTGTAAAGCCTTTATAATAACAATACTTCAGAATGTTAATTTTAATAACACTTTTTTAAATAAGTATGAACAAACAATTAACAGTTGTATTTTTATCAACTAACTTTTTAACAAAGATTAATTAAATGCTGTAAAAATGTATTGATTATTGTTAGCTAATGTTTTGATATTAACAAATGAGACAATATTGTTTATTATTAATCCAAATTAAATTTGGCTTATTACAATGTATTTTAGTCTCAGTTTTTCAAATGTTATATATTTAAATTTCTGAAAATAGTTTTTATGGGGTTTCATGGTATGCTTTTTCATTTTGTTAGTTCATTAATTATTTGTAACATTTTTTCATAAAATGATAAAATAACGGCCTTCCAGCCATCAAAGGTATTCAGTGTTGGCAGAGACTTTATGGAATCCTCTGAAGCAAGGTTAAGATGACCACAGAGAAAATTGTTGGTGCAAATGTCTCTATATCAGGTTTCCCTGTGAGATGTGGGTATATTATTAGTAGGTCATATTGTTGTAGTTATTCTTATATTCCTCACGTAGTTCTGACTCTTATTGCCTTTTTCTCTGTGTTTTCCAGATCTGCTGCTTATATTTTACTATTGGAGAGCAATAGGAGACAAGTTTTTTGTAATCCACCACCTGGCAGCGTTGTATGCTTACTACTATGTACTGGTGAGTTCCCTGTTGTCCCATAACAGAACATGCAGGCAAGATGGGAAAGAGACAACCAAGAGTGAGCAGTGGTAGTGTCAGGTGTGCAGCTGGTGCTGAAAGCTCTGTTCACTGGCTCGTAGAACAGACTTAAAATTGTTCCTTGTTTTAGTTGTTGTTTTTTTTTAAATGATTCATTCCCATTAATTTTAACCCCTGTTTCTTTCGAAGTATTTGTAAAGTCCAGACTTTTAACTACTGTACGCTAAGTCCTCGTCTGTAGAAAGAAAATATATATTTTTTATATTAGAGATAAGTAATGTGGTTGACTAGCTATCCAACAACTAACTTGTTAATAATTTAAGTGGTTGACTAGTTTATCTATATATTTTCAAACAATTTAGATGCTTTAACTAGCATGTTGACTGCATGCAGTGCTTTTTTTATTATTTATTAGTTTGCACAGTACAGTTGTTTTGAAAAATGTTGCATTTAAAAAAAAATTAAAGCACTGTCAGTGTCATTGCATACAAACACATTTAGGCTGATGTCTTTAAAAAATAAAATATTGTCCAGCTTTTATGAATCTTGAGATTGAGTCATTCTGTCCAGTTTTGTTGTGCTCGGTCTAGTTTTGAACACCATAACCTCTCTTTTGTAAACGACTTCTAAGAAAATATTTTGCTCATCCCTATTTAGCATATCCCTTGTTAAACATGGTTTCCAAATAGTTGCCGTAACCAGCCCAGATCTTTACCCACTAGACTGCACCACTGAGGACACTACTGTTCACTCTTGGTTCAGTTGTACGATTACCCTCCAGGTCACCAGGTTCTGTAGCTGACTATGGTTATGATGATGATGATGATGGTATTTTTTGCATGGAATGCTCATTGACGGTTATGCAGAAGTCCATTTTCTCCTCCTCAAGTCTTCTTCTACCTCTCTGACCCCCGGCTCTCGGCCCAGACTGCAACAGATTGGATTGTGTGCATGTGTTGATGCTCTCTGCTCCTGTGGTGGCGTTGGAGGGTTTCCTTGTGTGCATGCTCTGATACCTCCCCCTGCTTTGAGCCGATCTTCCTCCTAAACTCTCTCTCTCCTAAAACCTAACATCCACGTCTCAGCTGCAGGATGAGTAACAGCCAGAAAGCGCTTGTTTGTTGGGCTGATCCACACTCACGATATGGGAAGGTTTTGCTGAATAACAGGTTCATCTGGTCCTCAGCTGAATTCTAAATAACTATGCATTTAGTTTACATGTTGCACAGGTTATTTCTTGTGCTTTTTAATAGAAATGTGTTAAAAATGAACCTAAACACTTAAAATAGCATCTGATGATGTTCAGTTGCTTGGTATGGGTCATTCTGTCGAATGGTTTTAAAAACAATAATGGCAATAATACCAGACAAAGAATTTGTGGTTAATAATATTGATTGAATATACTGTACCATATTATTACTTAAGATCATCTGTAATTCTGCTATCTATCTTGATTCATTATTTCATTTTAGTCAGAAATATTGTGCACCTCAAGTCATACAAAACATACAACAGGCACTCAAAGGCACTTGTTTTGCAGAATCACCATGACACATGCTGTTTAGTGGCCTTGTTTATAGCCTTAACGTGTTCATTTCTGAAAATCGGCGCCACTAAAAAACCTCATTCCTAAAAATGCATCTGGGGCATCGACTGATGCTATTAATGGCTTTACTGTTGCTTCTATACCCTACAGTTACCTTACACTGATTTAATGCAACCTTGAGGATCGCCTCAAACCTGAACGTGCATGTTATTGTCAGGGTGTAGACCATACTGTCACTGGTCCCTTTTATGACTGCCATTTCAAGCCTTTTTCTAAATTATTACAAGATAATCGAGATCATTTAATGTGGAGCTGGAAGTCTCTGTTGGGTCTCACGGAGTAATTAAGTCTGTTGTTGGAAATTTCATTCGTTGTTATTGTTTCCTGTGTTTAGAAATGCTATTAGTGTTAAAACCAGAACTGTTTTAGTGTCTTTTTGTTAATTACGGCAGAATAAATTCCAATATTCGCCTTATTTTTAGAACAGCATAATAAACCCCATCAGTCTTTTCAGTGTTTAATAATTAAAGCTTTCGCTATATTTAGCGCTGACACGTAACCTTTAATGGTCTATCACACTGTTAGAGGCATAATTATTTTTAGAAGTAGAATAAAATCGAATTAATTTGTCAGTGTCGTGCGATTTGTTTCTCATAGTGCATGTCCAACGAGTCTTAAATGTTGTTGCTGCTTCTGTGTCGTTCGTTCTATTTGCATTTTTTCTGCACCTTTTTTCCAATAATCTGTCTGTCTCTGTCCCACCTAACATGACTTCTTGAATAACGCAGCCTCACTTCCTCCGACCAGCAAAACCCTTCATGCAAAAACTACCAGTGTCACTGTTAGTCGGGTTAAGAGATGAGGGCTATAGGCTTGGCTGATCTAGATGGACTCTCTCCTGTCTTGTCTGTTGTCCTGCTGTTATGGAACTCTGAGCAGTTACTGAAGCCCAGTTACAGTATGGACTTACCAGTGCCTAGGGGTACCAGCATGCTTCTGCTAGCCAACCTGATTATTATTATTTTTTATCCTTCATTTTTATAAGGCCCATTTTGCAGTAAGTATGCTAATGTGTTTTAATTGCAGCCTTCAAGGTAAGGGTGTTATCGAGAAGCCACATGTTTATTCTCTTAGGAATGATAATGTCAAAACTGTATTTTGGAGAGGTCAAAACGTTTCATTGGAACCGGTCTGAATAATCCTCGCTTTGCAAGGCAAAGCTATAAAAGGCTTCATTCTCTGATAGAATGTGCATGGCTGACCATGCAGTGAGATCTAAACATCTGAGACCACATTCAAAATCTGTATTTAACCTTGAAACAAATTATTAACATTTTTTTTTTTTTCAACTTATAACACTTAGAAATTAAAATGGTCATCATTGATTCTGTCCCCACTTGTTCCAAACCTGTACGAGTATCTTCTATTGAACACAAAAGAAGATATTATGAAGAATGTTGGTAACCAAACCGTTGACGATTACCGTTGACTTCCATGGTTTACCAAACTTCTTCAAAATATCTTTTGTGTTTGGAACAGCTTGAGGGTGAGTAAACGAGAAGAGCATTTTCATTTTTGGGTGAACTATTTCTAGGTCATAGTTAAATAAACTTGACAGTGATTTATTTGAACATCTTTGTACAGATGGTTGGAAGCACAATATGTTCTTTTAGATCATGCTGAAATATTTGATCATCAGGTTTTACACAAACTTGTGGAATCATGCCGCTTAAGAGCCGCTGTCGTTAAAGCAAAAACGAGGACAAATTAAATGCTAAGAAAATCTGAAATTTTGTAATTGAATGTTTCACTATAATTATGTAATAAAATACATTTTAATATAAATGATATTCATGTCTATAGATATAATTTAGTTAGTATTCAAACTAGAAGATTTTCCACTAGTGGTTTCAGACTTTTGGACTCCACTGTATGTGCCTGACGATATGTGGCTTATTTGAAATGCAGGTTATTGTTGTTATTATCGATGGCTCAGTTCTGGTTTTTAATTTCACAATTAACATTGTTAAATAGTTTTGTAGTCCATTTACAGAAGTGTATAAAGGCACTTTAAATAGCAAAGATCGCTAATCTGAACAAAAAACTAGCTTGTTTTGTATCTAATTTATTCTGCTTTATTTATTTAGTACATGATTGAAAATACTTTTTTCATGATGTATGTATTTAACAATGCGTAAAGTTGACATAATATTAGCATAAGCACTCTAATTATCATATATTCTACACCTTCATACAAACACGTTTGTGATTTTACATCCATCGCAAGTAAGAAATCGTAAGCCATTTATAACCTCTACATATTCACTGAAAATAACATCTAAATACTGAAGGGCATTATTTGGTCTTAGAATAAATCCTATATTAATAGAATAAGCATTTTCATGCAACCCTTTTCTATTTTCTACATGTTTGCTCTTGTTATATCTGTCAGATTGAAGTATCACACCTTGGCACTGAAGCAATTACTGTGGGTGCCTGACAGCAGGAGATATTGAGACTGTTGGAGCTGTGCTTTTCTATAACTCGTGTCTGTGTCATTGTTTGTTTGTTCTTCACCTTGTGTTTCCAGGGTCAAGGAATGTTGCCTTATTTTGCTAACTTCCGTCTGCTTGCAGAGTTTTCCACGCCGTGTGTAAACCAACGGTAGGTATTTGACGAAGTACAAAATATTTAATGGGCGAACTTAGTAGTTAAAGACAACATGAGATCTGAACTAACACTGTGTACTTAAGTGTTTCTGGTTTTATTGTGCACTATTTATTATTATGATTTAAAATGATTATTGTAGACATTTATGTATATAAGCTAATGGGCAGCAAAATATTTAGCTATGAGATCTTGGCTTAACATTGTGTTCTAATTGTAACAACATTTCCAGCATTATTTGTTATTTGTCTGTCCTTACCAAAATTAAATATATAATTAGACAAAAGCATAACCAATCTGCACATGAGGAGATTTCACTGTGGGTTCACCCAAAAGGAAAATTTGCTGAAAATGTACTCTCCCTCAGGACATTCAAGACATAGATGAATTTGTTCCTTCATCAGAACAGATTTGGAAAAATGTAGCATTACATCACTTGATCACCAATGGATCCTCTGCAGTGAATGGGTGCCGTCAGAATGAGAGTCCAAACAGCTGATTAAAAACATCACAATAATCCACAAGTAAACCACGCCACTCCAGTCCATCACTTAACCTCTTGTGAATCGAAAAGCTGCGTGTTTGCAAGAAACAAATTCTGCTTCTGGCCAAAATAGTCAATAATAATGCTTTCCTCCAGTGATAAAAGTCCATTCTCGGTTGACTTTTCGCATCAAAATCTTCCAACATATTTGTTGCATATCTGTGCATATTTCTCTCCTGATTTTGATAGTACCAACTGTTTGACAGGGAAAATCAATATTATGGATAGAGGACTTGTATTTTAGCCAGAAGCAATAAATAAATAAAAAAAAAAACTTAATGTTGGGTTTGTTTGTTACAAACTCACTACTTTTCGCTTCACAAAATATTAATTGATGGAGTGGTGTGGATTATTGTGATGTTTGTATCAGCTGTTTGGACTCTCATTCTGACGGCACCCATTCACTGCAGAGGATCAATTGGTGAGCACGTGATGTAGTGCTAAATTTCTCCAAATCTGTTTTGATGGAAAAAACAAACAAACTCATCCACATGTTAGATGGCCTGAGGGTGAGTACATTTTAATTTCTGGTTGAACTGTTCCTTTAAATGTTTCAAGTGCAATTTCATGCTGTCTTTAATAAGAAATGACACAAATGTTGTGATGGTACTGTAGATTAGTTTACAGCATGTCACTTTGCTCACCTGTGTTTTCCAGCTGGTTCTTTGAAGTATTAGGTTACTCCAAAGCCTCCAAGCCCAACATGGCTAACGGGGTACTGATGGCGGTCGTGTTTTTCCTGGTGCGGATCGCCGTCATGCCGGTATACTACAGCCGAATGTGCTCCGTGTACGGCACTGAGGCCTTCTACAAGGTCTCCTTCGGTGGCCGAAGCGCTTGGATCTTCTCCAGCATCTGCCTGGACATCATGAACGTCATGTGGATGCATAAAATCGCCCGCGGCTGCTACAAAGTTCTGCGTTCCAGGCGGAAATCTAAACCCGAGAGCCAGGAGAACGGAAAAACCAATTGAGTGAAAAGAAAGGGCATTCGAGTTTTACACCACTTGCTCACAGACAGGGTTGTTGTCTTATTGACTGTCTTCATGGGACACTATGGTGTGATGGTGACCGGGAAAGACTTTGAAAACCACCCCAGAGCAATATTTCAGAGTTAAGACCCGAAATTCTGAAAATGTCAAATTGAGATCTAGTACACCAGAAAAGACTCGCCGCCCTCTTTTATTTAGTTTGTTTTGAAACCGTACACCAATAGTGCAAAAGATGCACTGTTCGAGATCACCGGCTGTACTGTATTTTAACCAAGTTTGATTTTCATTTTAAACTGTGGGCAGGTAAACCACATTATTTATTCATCAAAGTTCAGTCCCTCGCTCTCAATCACTGTACTGTGCAAAGGGGCCAAGCAGTCAGTCACCCGATGTTCACGTTTACTTCAAAGCCGCGTATATTGACTGTGAAAGATTCATCCACACAACTGCACTGGACTAAACGAGGAAAATCAGCAAGCCTGGATCAGTGTACTCGAGAAGAATCTCTTGGAAAAGTAATGTCACATACTTGTGATGTATTAGATATTTTATCAAATGCACCGATGAGATCCAACTGTGGGTTATATAGGCAAAATACTTTATATATACAAGATATGAGCAGTGATCGCGTCAATGCGGAACTGTTTTTAAGAATGAAACCTGTTTACACTCGCTCCAGATTCAGTTCAGATTTCGCTCCGCTCCCATGAAACGGACATCACGCTTTGTTCGCACTGTACAGTTAATTGCATGCGGCAATGTTGTTCTCTGAATGTTTTGCATTGTATATAGAAGTTTTATTGAACACACGGTAACTATTTTAATTACGTTGGTGTACGGTGTATCCGATCAATACTGAGTTAAATGATCGATTAGGATTTGGAAAAGGTTTTAAAAGGAACGTAGCTTGTGAATGTTCGAGGACTTTCTCAACATCGGATCGTTTTCCTGCATCGTACCTAATTTATTGAACCAGTTTTGCACTGGGACAGCATGGTAATGTTTATACGGCATATTTATATTTTTTAACGGAAAGATATAAAAGTTGTCAATGTATCGGAGTAGATATACAGCATATGACATGAGAGTATTCACAATACAGAGATACTTTTATGAATTCATTTTAAAGTTCGTTGTCACCATGTATGATGAATTTAGTGTAGAATATTCATACTGTACACGTGCATTCAGTGACGGCACAGATGTGAGCGCATGAGTTTTATTGATTTTAAATGTATGAAAGACCATTCGAGATGGCTTACAGCGATTTGCGTGGATACAATTTTAAAGCGGTTCTGTTTTTAATGAACTAAGTACTTGAATTTTGAGAGCCAGACCTATGAATAATTGTCTTTACTGGCACGAGATATACAGGAATCCATGTTATTTTATTTTTGTTTGCCTTAGTATTCAATCACTCAAAATGCCTTTTCTGTTTCGTTAAATAAACCTCTTTTATTTAGTTATTTTTGTACCTCATGGTTCATTGTATGGATGTATGACACTCACTTTGATTGTTTTAGTTCCAACCAAAGGTCAAAAGTATAGAATGGCTGTTCTTAATCGTACACAAGTAAATGATGGTTGGGCGAACAGACATGCATTGTTACACTGTACAAGTGTAATCTGAAACAAGCAAAGGAAAAGAAGGGAAAAGATAATTCAATGTAACTTTCAAAACCTTGCAAGGGCGCAATGAATTATGAATCTATGAACAGTTAAATGTCATTTAAGATGTCTTTTTTTTGTCAGAACAATATTGCATTTTACTTTTAGTAAAAATCTTTTCTATGCATAAAGTTCCAAACCTTCAGTGTTCAGCATTAATGTTTAATTTATGGAATGTGAAAATGCACAGTATTATGACTCTGTGTGTGTGTTTTTATTACTGAAGCGTTCCATACACTAATGTCAAAATAAATAGTTGCCATGTAAAGGTTTACAATTGTTACTATGGTGGTGTGCACAGGGATCATCTTCTCATTATACCGAAGGAAAGTGCATGTATGACACAACAGCTATTTCTGAACATGTTTGTTCTTTCACGTGTCTTAATTTTTCACTTCCGTTATGCCATTTGCCTCAATAAAGCAATATGTTCATTTTAATCCATGCTAATTTTGTATGTCCTTTTTTAAGGTGAATCCTTTATTTTGGTTCATTTCAATATCTTGCTTATTAATTTATTAGAATTTGATTGATTATTATTCCAACTGACTTTCAGTTTTAGTGCACAGAGATTACAATTCGTTGAATAAAACAAATAGAAGAATTAAGATTCTAGCAGCAAAATGCACGTTTACGTAGTACCAGCCAAGCTTTCACAACCTAATTAATATTTATGAGCTACGCATCTATGGTCGTCCCGCCCCGCGCGCAGTGCATGCTGGATAAGCGGAAGTAGCGGTGCACGTTGACATTGCGGAGCGTCCGATCCGTGTATTACACACAGACAGAAAGGTGAGTTTAGCTATATTTATAAGCTTTTAGTAATCGATATCACTATGTTAAGATATTTAAAAAGCTGATTACGTTTGAAAGAAGGTGTTTTAGAGAAATATGTTGTTTGGTGTTCAGTGACATTGTTTCACATCACTGTAAGATGATGTTATGTAACTTATTTTGTAACTCTTACATTTTGGTTTTTGTAAAGTCAGGAATTTTTAAATATGGTATACAAATAATGAAATCTATTAATTTTAGCTGTGCTCTCACTGACAGTATAGTATGTTAGCCCATATATCTCCTAAAATAGTAATTAACGTAAAACAACATGCAAGGTTGTTCTGAATCTCTAGTATTTTTTTTCTTTTTCAAACAATGAAACTGAATTGTGACCAGCTCCAAAATGATTATAAAACAGCATAAACACGCTACAACAGTAGTTCATAGCACGTATTTCAAGTCATATGAAGCCTTATGAAAGCTTTGTGTGAGGAAAATATATTTGTGCATATATTCATATAACCTACATAAGATTGTACTGTTTTATAATACTTATATAGTCCGTTTTTGTGACATAAGTCAATTTTTTTTGTCAGAAGGAACAAGTCTGTGTGAGGGTGAATAAATGATTAATTTTAAGAAAAAATATTTTTCTATGAACAGCATAACACATGTAATGATGCTACAACATCTACTTGATCTTTAATGTCCTTGGTCTATTGATCTCTTCAGGAGTGGTGTTCATCATGGGTGCATCTGTATCCAATCTTGCCCCAACTATTCATGCAGAGTCTGCGATGTCAGCGCCTCATTTTAGTGGGCTGTCCCCACCCCCTGGGTGTCCCATGCATCAAGAGCCCCCTAAAAGTGAGTCATGCACCATCTGTTATCATGAGCTTGATAGCAGTGGATTGTATGTAATAATTATTCCTAATGTGTAATATAAACCCAGGCTCTCCGCCTCCTGAGTGCCCCATGCATCAGGCTCAGACGCCTCCAGCCGGCCCTGTGCATCAAGAGAGAGCTTATGAGTTTGTCGAATGTCCCATGAAAGCTTCTGAAGGAGCCATCGATCCCACAAACATGGTGAGATGAGCATCCTGTCATTAAGATGAAGCTCTTTGAGATTATTTTGGCTTATGTGTGTTAATGTTGCTTTAATGTGTCCCACAGATGCCCCCTCCAAATCAGGTGCCCGCCCCGGACCAGCCGTTCCCTCTGTCCGTGAAAAGAGAGGAGTCTAAAATCCCACGATCAGAGGCAGGCCAGAACTGGGTTTATCCTTCTGAACAGATGTTTTGGAATGCCATGCTGCGGAAAGGGTGCGTTTACCTTTATGTTTCTATTCCTAAATCTATGTTTTACGTGTCCTGTTTATGTTTTGGAGAGCTCTAAGTGGACCAGATATGCCATTTGGCTTAGCTTCAGGAAGCCTGTGAATGCTGTAACTTGATTACCTAGATAGAAATAACAGTACATTATTTCCCAAGGTCAAGAAACTCCAACTCCACACGGCATACAAATAGATGAATTCCAATAGAATTTGATCTAGCATGTTTTTGAAGTTGTTTTAATGTTTTAGAAAAGTCTCTTCTGTTCATCAAGGCTACATTTATTGCATGATCAAAAATGCAGTAAAAACAGTAAAATGGTGAAGTATTATTACAATTTAAAATAACTGTTTTCTATTTTAATACATTTTGAAATGTAATTTATTCCTGTGATGGCAAAACTGAATTTTCAGCATCCATTACTTCAGTCTTCAGAGTCACATGATACTTCAGAAATATCTTTACTGTCACGTTTGATTAATTTATGCATCCTTGCTGAATAATAGTATTAATAAAAAAATACTCACCCCAAACTTATGAACGATAGTGTGCAAATATATCTAATACGTGTTTCATATTAATAAAAAAGTCTTATAAAAATCCATATTTACTTTTATATGTAAATGTTTTTTCTTAAATTACTATTCATGAATTATATATAATTGACATTATTCTTATTTTTTTACTTACTATTTTTTTTATAAAAAATATAAATCAAACTTATAGATATAAATATAGATTTAGTTTTAAATAGAATATTTATAGTCAACATTTTTCTTGGCTCAGTTGCCATCTTAGATTAATTTTATTTTTTTCTATTTTACTTGTTGCTGTGCATTCTGAGATTGCTTTATCCAAATATATGCAAGTTGCTGCTTATATTTTGGATCAAATTTGGTTGGCAAATTTTGCCATTTGTTTAGGGAGTGCCTCTGATTCCTTAAAATGCTTTCTAGATAGGCAGCACACTAGTGCTGGGTAACGATTAATCGTGATTAATCGCATCCAAAATACGTTTTTGTGTTAATGTATGTGTGTGTACTGTGTATATTTGTTATGTAGCCTATTTATAAATACACACACATGCATGTATATAATTAAGAAAATATGTTATGTTTATATATTAAATATATTTATATATTATATAAATATATACATGTAAATATTTTTAAATATATACTGTATGTTTGTGTCTTTATGTATACATAATAAATATGCACAGCACACATACATGTATTTTGTACACGAAAACATGTATTTTGTATGCGATTAATCACGATTAATCGTTACCCAGCACTACAGCGCACTGTTTGGAAAGAAGCTGTTGTTTTGATACTATGCAGAAAAGACAAGAGCATGTTTTGCACATTTTGAAAGGAAAATCTTTCTTTTTTTGTGCTGAATTACTGTAAATAGCTAATTGCTGTTTGTTATTTTGCTAGGTGGCGTTGGAAAGATGACAGTCTTGCTCCAGATGACATGTCCAATATAATCCAGATCCACAACCGTAACAACGATCAAGCCTGGCAGGAAATCCTGAAGTGGGAAGCGCTGCACGCCAGGTGACTGCAACACAACTCTCGCTTTCACATGAGCAACGACTGTTAAAAAATATTGCTTTTATTCAAATAAATTAGTACTTTTATTCAGTGAGGATGCATTAAATTAATGAAAAGTGAAGTAAAAAAAAAAGTAATTTTACAAAAAAATAAATGCTGTTCTTTTAAACGCTCTATTCATCAAACAATCCTTACAAAAGTACTAAGTACTACAGGAATAAATTACGTTTAAAAATAGAAAAGTTATTTTGAAATTGTAATAATATTTCACTACTTTTACTGTATTTTTAATCAAATAAAATCAGCCTTAGCTAGAATAACAGACTTCATACTGTATTACAATGTGCTCTAGTTATGTGTTTATATTGTTAGCAGAAATAATGCGACTGATAATAAAGTAACTTGTGATGCCAAACACATTTTAATCAGATAAAAGCTTCGTCGTCACCTCTGAAGCCCTGTTGCTGTCAGATAAGCGAGGTGATAATATCGTGTTAGTCTCCTTCTGTTTGTCATTTGATGGTCAGTGGCAGCGCGATCTGCTTTGTTTCTACAAACTGTCAAGTATGCAAGAATCATCATGGCGCCCTCGATTACTGTTCGTTTCAAACACATGTTTGTTTCTGGCAGCGAGTGTCCATGCGGTCCATCTCTGAAGAGATTCGGGGGCAAAGCCAAAGAGTTCTCGCCCAGAGCCAGAATACGTCACTGGATGGGGTGAGATATCAAAATAAATCCCAAAGGAAGTGTTTAAAAAGCTACAGAGTGCTTGATTTCTCTCCGTTAACTTTCTCTGTAGATACGAATTGCCTTTCGACCGACACGATTGGATCGTAGATCGGTGCGGAAAGGAAGTCCGGTATGTCATTGACTACTACGATGGGGATATTATTAAAGACACCTACAAGTTTTCCATCCTGGACGTGCGTCCGGCCTTCGACTCCATGCAGGCCGTCTGGGATCGGATGAAGGTGGCCCTGTGGCGCTGGACATCGTAGAATCCATCATTAAACCGTTTTAAGATTTCTGCATCACTATAAGACATCACAGACTATTCGGTTCCAATACACTAGAATCTGTGTGCTGTTGAGTTCTGACTGTAAACATGAATCTTTGCAAATAATTGCACATTGAGAGACTTAAAGGTTGTGAGTGTGCTCTGCTGGAGAGCACGATGAATCAGTGTTTATTTTTGCTTCTGAAAGGGTTTCTAAATTAATCATCTGCAAGGGTTTTTTTCTGCTTGTTGAGTGACGGTTATTAAACTGGAAAGCTTGCTATCTGATCTTATACGGAGGTTAAACATATCCGCTGGTTGTTTTTCTCTCTCAAAGGCTGATTATTGAGTGTTTTAGTTCATGTTGAGAGCGGTTGGCAGCTGTTAGCGTTTGTAGCCAATGGTTTGGTGGTCGGTCATCTCTTCCATATTCATTCTTCCGTCAGATTTAAGATTTGATTTCTTGTACCTACTGTTTGGTTTTATTTATTTTGAGCAAACTGCTTCATTACTGTGAGTGTGAATGCTGAAGTGTTGATAATTATGTTCTCTTTTGAGTGAGTGTTTCTTCAATATTTTCCCCAATTTCTCTGATTAAATATCAAGTAACCCAGTTCACTTGTTTTAAATCTGACCTGCAATAAAATCGAATTCAAACTTTCAAAGGCTGGTTATTGAGTGTTTTAGTTGGCAGTCTTTGCTTATGAATAGGATTGATCCGATGAAGCATATGAAAGTTTTTTTTTTTTAAACCCTTGTTCATCTCTTACATATTCATCCTGCAGTCAGGTTCAGCTTTAAAATTATGTAATTGCTCATACCTACTGTTTGGGCTTCATTTGTGTGTGTGTGTTTTGCTGACTGCTCTCTTTGAAAGAGCATTTCTAAATCATTTTATCCCTGATTTCTCTCATATTTGTAACCCAGGTAATTTGTTTTAAATCTGACCTGCCAAATTTGAATTCCAGCAAGTAAATCTAGTCTTAAATTAAAGTACACGTGCTTCACTTTCCAGAAGACACCAGTAGGTGCTGCACTTTCCTCAGACAATGCCGTTTCTTTTACTACTGTTCATCAGTGATGATGACTAGTGATCATATCCATAGTCACCTATGATTTAGAGGAGGGGCATAAAGCTTTTACCATCTTGCTCAAGCACAAATCTACTTGTACGGGATAAAATAGTCATGAACCATTTTGCATTCTTACAGTGTCTACAGTGGAAATGATTGAATAAACTCAGGTGATTGGCTCAAAAAGTTATTCCATGAACAAAGCAACATTTGAACAGTGAAAATATGACATATAACCTGTAAGATATATGTAAGACAAATCACAAAATTACATACGTCATCATTTTTATAATTCATTATTTGGTTGCCAAATATCAAATTGCAGTCTTATGGTGCAACTCAGATTAAGTGGATATTGCATTGTGTTGATTTGTCATTTTTATTAATTCTATTTTAAAATATTATGGTGTCTAAAACTACCAGCCTTCATTGCGCTGATGTCGGTTTATGTAAATGTAAAGGTTTATATCGGAAGCCTTTCGGCTTACTGTACTCCAATAATGCACACTGAACTGAATGATATGGATTCAGACCAATTATATATAACATATTCATTTGTCAGGCTGAAATGTGAAGTTTATGACTTTACAAAACGTTTTTATTTCATTAACTTGTGTTATTTGAACTTGTAAAGTTGTATACCTATTAGTTTCTTTGGTTATTTTAAGATGTTATATACATTGGTGTTGTTTCAAAGCAACACTGCTACTTAAACATAATGCCACAATGAGAATTTTCAGAGAAAAGTTGTGTGCAAAATTAAAACATGTTAAGAATTACAAGGCCACACAGTTTCCTGTTATTAGATGTGTTTTTGGTTCACAGATATAAACAGGTCTCAAGACAAACAGCAGTTTCAGATGACGTCTTGTACAGTATGTTTATCCTAAAAGGTGATGAAGTTCCTCCTGTGGGAGCGTTTTAAATCACCTAGAGAAGCTTGCTTCTTCGTGTCTGTGAGTAGGTGTGGGAAAGAAATCTTCTCTCATGGCCCAGAATAACCTCATCCTCTGGGAACGGTTCCGCCTCTCCGTCCTTTACTGATGGGAAGCTGATTTTGGTGAGTTTTATGAGCAGTTTTAGCTGTGACTGATCATTATGCTGTGTTTGAGGGTTCTTTGCCTGCTTATGAATAACGCGTGTGTGGTGACAGAGATACTGTATGTTTGTATTTGGGTTTCTGTTTGGCAGGGAACCAGAAAAGCCCCTTGTAGTGCACAGAGCAGATCTCCAAACAGCCCGTGGCAGTGGAGTCTGGCGGGGGGGGGGGGATTCAAGCCCCCTGCAATCCTTCCAGTCTGTTTCATTTACATACCAAAAGATGCCCAGCTGTGCCAAGTACAATACCCAGGCTTTGTCTAGATTCCAGAGCTGTAACATTAATTACGGGAAGGAGTAACAGTTGGAAAGTGTCTTGCGGGTCACTGCTGGTTCTGACATGGACGTTCAGATGTTTTTGCTTCTGTATTGATTGTACTGCATCCAGAAGGATGCTGATGGAAAGCCTTGTGTGTTGCAGATTCAGTCCCACTTATTGTTTGTAGCTCAGTTATGACGAGCTTGTTTGAAAATTGTTCGATTAAAACCATCCTCGCTTTCATTGCTTGAAGTTATTTCAACATTAACTGGAGTAAAATATAAAATCTTAAAACTTCAGCAAGTTGCCATTTCTCATTTTTGTTTAATTTACGTTGAAGTACTAAAATAACTCAAACTTAATGCAAACTATATAAACATAAAAAAGGAAACAAAATAAGAAGACACAAAAATTATACAAAAAATGTAAATTTAAAATAAAATTCAAAATATTGACAAAAACTATAATAGTATATATCAAATGATAACACTGATTGAATGTCACTGTGCAAATGTCCTATACACATTTCTGTCTGGTTATAGGATGAATGCACATCTTCAATGAGCTTATTGCTGATCAAATTTGTGGCATAATATGGATTAACACAAAAATAAATTTCTATTTGTCCCTCCTTTACAATAAAAAAGCAGAAATGTGTGTTACAATGAGACACTTACAATGGAAGTGAATGGGGCTGTAAATGTTAAAATACTCAGGTTTAATAGTATAGCCACAAGACACAATAAAATTGAGTGTTAGAATTATTTAAACAGATCTATAGATCAAATAACAGTAGAATAATTAATTTAAATGATAAAGCTTTGATAGAATTTTCAGCATCTCACATTTCTGCTTTTATATCCTCCATAAAGTCAATTCCATTTTAAGTGCTTCAGTGTAGATTTAAATTCTATTTTTATTTTTTTTTTAGAAAATGAGGGCTTAGTCATTTTAATTTTATGGTATGGTATGGTAACCAACATTATGCCACAGATGCTGTTGATAAACTTAATTTGTATTAAACGTGTAGAATTCCTGTAGGCCACACTTAAAAATGTATAAATGTAATTGAATATCAATCCAGGTGGCATTTATTGGTAGAAAAGATAGCGCAAGCACACTTTCGTGTTATATAACGCAGACATTCATGCATTTTTAAGTGGCGTAAGTGTCCAAATTGTCTTTGGGGTCACTGCATATTTATACAAAACGTGAATATGCTCTATCTTCAACAGTGAGAAATCTGAATCTTCATGTATGTTAGTGTCTTATCCCTAGTTGAAGCGTAATTGCTTGTTTATAAGCAGCTGTTTTAAATGCAAATCCCTTCCACGATTTGCATCCGGACCACTTCTCCCACACACTTTACCGTTAACACACAGCAAAAAGATGACACACTGGAATTGGTGATTGTGCTCTGTCTACATGCTAATAATAAAGAAAACAGCATTATGCTGAAGCTAAATGAATGCATGCAGGGTGTTTAAAGACTGTCAGTCGAGGCCTGCAACAGGAAGACAACAGTCCCACAGGAAGCTTTACTGCACTTAAGATTGAGTTTGATTTGAAAGTGAAATGCAGTAACCATGGAGACAATTTTATGACACCCCAGCACCAGTTTGCACAATCAGTGTGGGTTTATTCAGCATACATCATTTATTTTCTTTCGCTGTTATATTATCATCAGGGCTATTTCGATTGCACTTCTCTAAATTCCTTCCCAGTAAAGGTTTCAGTGGTCAAAATGTTGAATGAAATTAAAGAAGCAATATTTATTTCAGGATTTTTTTATAAAGGTTCACAAACACAACCATAATAATACCTTGCAAAATAAAAATATAACTTAATAATAAAAATAACATTACATTTTAAATAGTCTCAATGCTCATTAAATCAGACTGATGGTTTTCTATTTTTTTGGTGCTTTTTTAAATAGTTTCAAAGCAGATGAGATGGAAACAGATTAACAGTAACATACTTATATATGCAGTATACACACACACACATAAATCTTTAATGTTCAGTCTTACTGGTGGATGTAGTGTTGAATTAGGCATTTATAATAAGGAGGTGCATATTGGCCAGTTTAGAAGGACATTTTGTATATTCAGTTTTTTATCTTGTTTACATCTTGTATTTGAAGTGTATAGCAAAACAACATTTGTGGCATAATTGGTTTGCTTGTAGAGGTGCGATTGTTAAAGCTGTAACACTGTGGATAATTTCCTCTCTGGGTAAACTGCTCAAAAACAAGCAGATAAATATAAGAAATGTGGTCAATTCTTCAAGCCAAATGCATGCAATGCCAAGGCAAAACAGGACCTCCGAAATTAGATAAGATATATTTATCATTGACACAAGAAAGTTAGGGGGGTATTTTAGGCATTCACAACATCAAGAGGGTCCGAGCGGCCCTCAGGCTGTCGAAATCCACCTCCATCAACATTCAGCACTCAGTCTGACTTCCTCACCTCAGATAATTTATGCACCCAGCACACCGCCAGAGGGCTTTTGAATACATTAGGAGCCACGACTGGACCTCACACTGTTAGTTTGTGTGAGCACCACAGGTCATGTTCTGAAAGGACCCTAGTTTGTGGCCAAAGGATTGGCACGGATCCATCTCAGACGTTCCCTCCGGGGAGATTTGATACGCAGCCCGCTGGAAACAGAGAGAGAGAGAGAGGGTGAGAGCCTTCCATGAGGCCAAATCAAACCGGTTTCAATTTGTGCCGTGGGCTTATCATCACAGCAGTGGAAGTGATGAGTTCTTGACTTTTATAGTGCAGTCAACCAGTACGCTGCGATAGGCAGGCCTTCTGCATTGTTTTTTAATGAGCTCTGATGGAGACAGGTAGAAATCGGAGGGGCTTAATAAGTACAGGGGGAAAGCAGCTCATGCATAATAACTAGCGCAATGATCAGACGTCCCACCCTCCGCCCAGATCAATAAACTCACCCTCATGTGTGGCGTCTTATCGCTTTCCTCACAGCTTTCCTGTAGCTCAAATAGTAGAGCAATGCCAAGATCATGGGTTCGATTTCCAGGGAAACCAAGAGCTGATAAAATGTTAAACTGTAACTTGAATGCAATGCAACTTTGGATAAAAGCATAAGATGAGAAAAGATGAAATATCAGCAGCTGTGGAATAATTGTTTTGTCTTCGATTGTTTGCTCCATCGTGACCTCATTTTCTGTCCCATCACGATTGGATGGATGCTTCATCCCGTCTGATTGGTTTTGCTCATGACTGGCATCTTCACCGACACTAATTATGTCTTAGATTAGTTGTTGAAGTCATTAAATGTAACCTGACATTTGTAACCACCCCGATTCATGTGATTCTGTGCTAGTGAATGTTTCTGAATGAGTTTTATGATTGTTAGGGAGTCTACTCTAGTTCATTTGGACACTGTGTGTCATCGGATTTAAAGGGCTAAAGGGTTGTTAGGGTTTAGGACATTAAAGCGCATTAAAGTAGTCCATATGAATCGCACGGCATATTTCACTTTTTTCTGAAATCACACAAAAGATTTGTGTGACTAGAATAGAAGCAGCACGCTTAGTGAATAAATATTGAACCAAATCAATGATTCATTGAAAAGATTTGACTCAAATGAATCATTCATTCTCGAATCGGATATTGCTACTTCCCTCATGAACACATGGTTGTAACAAATAACAGTAATAAAACATTTGTAGGATTTATTTTTTGTTCCTTATGTTTGTCCCCAAAATTATATTCAGATGTAGCCTAAATTTCTCAGACTGTATAGATCCCTCCCTTATTAATTATAAATATATATGTATTTATATATATGTACTATTTATAATAATAATAATACAATTATAAAAAATGGTTAAACAAAATATATATATTATATATAATTTTTTTTTCCAATTATGTTTTTATTTTTCTAGCACTTTACTGTTTTACAAATTATGTTCAGTACAGATTGTATGGCCCCACTGTATATTCTGTATACATTTTTTATAAACAGTAAATATTATAATTTTTTCTTCATAATGTTTCTTTTTTGATTTTTTTTTCTTCATTCTAAAAAACTTTGTATTCAAATTTTAATTATTGTCAGTGTGGTCTCAGAATCCGTTGACCCCACTGTACACATACAGTATATACATTTTTATGTATGATATTTAATTTTTGCAAACAGTAATATTTTTCAGTTTAAGGTATTGAGAAAGCCCTATTGAAGTTTCTTTTCCATTGATCTCCACACCGCGCATTCGTCTAATCACACTATCCGTCTCTTTCCCGGCTTCCAGCGTGTTTTAGTTCAATTCATTCTTGATGTTGAATTAGAATGAGCTCTTTTAGGTGTCTGAAGAGCACAGTGGATTAATTAAACCCGTCTCATTGTAATGGCCGACCATGGTGCTCCTATCCGGCCATGAGTGGTAATAGCTTTTGATGATGATCTTTTATCCAATTACTGACTGGTGACCTGTGAGTCTACCTGTGTTTGCAGGCTCAGGTTGGATTCATTAGCGGGATAAATCCGCTCCTGACCCGCTGAATTGGACTGCATTTTGGGGCCACGGGAGGGGACGAGCAGCTCGTGTTTTCTCAGGAAAAGGAAACGTGAGATTGACACCCCTCCCCCTCGTTCACAGATATCAGCTCTGTGGCTGTGATAAATGGGAACGGCTGAGGCAACCTCTGACCCCGTTCAACAGGGACCCGGCCTGATAGACAGAGAGAAGACAAACAGCACAATGGAAAGGAGGAAAGACACTCCTGCTCCCTCAGGTTAGGAGCCCCGGTGGCCCCTGGGAGGAAAGATGTACACATAGCCATTTCCGAGCACGGCTGCTATTATCTCCGCAGGTCTTAAATAATAACAGTGTGTGTGAGAGACAGAGGCTGCGGGAAGATTACTGTAATCAGACCATACAGTACATGAACGGACGCCCTGCGGCACGGCAGTAGGTGGGATTCTGGGATGCGCGCTGGATGTTGTCTTCCCGGAAAGATTTGAAACTCAAAATGAACCTTTTCTGCTACGGTTCAACTCATTTTCTCGACTCCGCGATGAAGGAGAACTTCAACTTTAAAGTGTAGCTTTCTGATGTTCTCTGTGAAGTGATGGCCTTTGAAATCATGTGGGCGGGTTATTAACGAGCTTTATTAAATGTTTTTATATGCTGGAGATGAAAGGAAAGTGATTACGGTTTTAAAATTAGTATTGTGTTTACATCAAGTTCCCATTCTCTGTTCTCTGGCTTCATTAGTTTCATTATTAGCTTTAATCTCATTAAAAACATATCATACTGAATAAAGTGTTTTAAAAAAGAGAGAAAAAAAGTCATTTCTGCAGTAATAGCCTCAAGATATACAGTGACCTCAGAAGAGTTTGGAAAACTGAATCATGCCTGGAATGTATGAATGTCACTGTATTAGGTAACGAAATATTAAAACAAGTGGCATCTGCAAACCAGGGTTGTTGCAGTTAACTAAAACTAGAATTAAATAAATTAAACTTCAACTGAAATAAAATATTGATTAAAAAACCTTAAACTCATTTAATTTCAGCAACAATTCTAAAACTGAAGCAATATATAAAAACTATATAAGCATATAAAAAAATTTAAATGACACAAACACACAACAAAATTACTAAAACTTTACCAAAGATTTTTTTTATGAAAACAGAAAACATAAATTAAAAACTTATACAACTATTAATAAAAAATATCTCAATGATACTAAAATAAAAATGCTAATAAATAAATAAATGCAAGAGACTTTCACTTTTTTATTACCGATTTTTACAATGACGTTTATCCAACCTTTTAGTGGAAGTGCGTGTGCTATCTTTCTTTAAAATGAATGAAAAATAGATGAATTCAAATAAATGTATATACCCAAAAAAGAAAATGTAAAAAAAAGTATTTGATATTGGGTCAAATGCAGTGACATTCCTTCAGCCAATTCAATAAGTAAAACAAATAAAAGTCTCATTAGAAGAATTGGTTTAAAATGCGAATTTGCTTCCAGGAATAATACGATGGTGCTGAACTACATTAGTCTGCCTGATTATAAACTGAATGATGCTTTAAAAATCCTCTAAATACCAAAACATTTGGTCCAAGGTGCAGTTTGGAGGGTTTACAAACTTCCTCTCAAAATTCCATCTATTTTATTAAATCCATTTTAAGGCACTCCTTAAATAATCTGGAAATATTTGGCAGCGTATCAACTATATTTCTGGAGAAGTCTCACAGTGTTTTTATATCAGCAGTGTCCTGTGGCTAAGTGCGTTTACAAGTCAGTCCCCTGCCCTTGTCAAATTAGCATTATGGTTTCTTAATTACAAAAACAGCCAGATTACAGTAGCTCATTAGCATGCACCCTCCTGCACTCATGAATAATGTATCAAAGGTGTGCAGATGTCTTGTATTCACTTGCAGGTTGTAACCAGGCAAACACCTGCATTTGCTTCAGGAAGCTGGATAAAGAAGATCTTCAGAATAGATGCAGTGTAGTTTATTGTTGATATATTAAAGATTATGTCCCATGATCGAACCCTGCCACACTCATCTGTCTTTTATTGTAGAAATTAGTCAAATTAGACATATGCCATGGTCAGGTTGCATTTCATCCTTGAAAATGAAGAAAATGTGTATACTTTTTGGCACGTTTAATGCATATTTAGGATTTTTTTATGCAAGATTCAACACATTTGATTGCTGAAGTGTCACGCATCAGCCACACGAGGACACCGTTGCCCTTTCACAAAAGTGACTGGTTTCTCTCTGTGGTGAATGTATGTCACATCTAATCGTAAGTCTCTTTAAATATAAACTCAAATTAATGAGAGTGGATAGACACATTATGCACTGATTTATCCTTAATTGGACTTCTTTAAATAACACTTACTGTCAGACTGTGTATAACCCTGTAGAAATGTTTATTTCTGCCTTCCTCTGCTCTTGCATGATGGCGTCTTGCCTGCGAATTAACCGAGCTGTCATTAGTAATTTTGATGAAGCCTTTCAGATGAACATTTCTTTATTTGTCTCTTCTGCTTCGGCTTTTCATTTTGACTTCATCGAGCACACTCTGCTTTGCGACGTTATTTGGTTGTGTTGCGGAGTATTTAAGTGCTACAGCAAGCATCTTTCTTGGCTCTTGAAATGTATTGTGGGATGTTTTCTCGCACTGCATTGCGCTTTCTCTGGTTCTTGGCTGACACATGCAGTGGCCTGTGTTTGTTTGGCACCGTGCCCTCGCAAGCCCTGGGTCTATTGCGTTTAGGCCAGAAATCTTGACCTGGTAATTCCCAGAGCGTGCAGCTGAGATCAGGCGAGAGAGGAACGCAAGTGAGCAGAAAACACTGTTTAGAGCAGTAGAAGTCAGAAATGGAGCTAGCTGGACTCACTAAGGGGTATAAAGAGGACAAGGTTTGGCTGGGTAGCATTGTCAAGTTAGCCCTTGATAGTAGACCATCTGGTTCTAAAACTAAGAATGACTTTTACATTGTTACAGAAAAATTCTGTTTCAAATAAATACACAGTTGTTTTCAGCATTGATATTAATAAATGATTCTTGAGCACAGCAGCAAATCAGCTTATTCGAATGATTTCTGAAGACGCCGAGGACAGTAATGATGCTGAAAATTCAGCTTTGCATTACAGGAATAAATTACATTTAAAAAATATTCAATTAGAAAACAGCTGTTTTAAACTATTAATATTTCACAATATTACCGTATTTTGGATTAAACAAATGCAGCCATGGGGAGACTTTCTTTTAAGAAAAACGTACTGAGCCCAAACTTTTGAACGGTAGTGAAATTGCAGTTACATATTTCTGTATTGCATGTTTTCCACCTAACACCACTTCCCCCAATGTAAAAGAATGTATTAAATATCTAAATATAAAAAAATTACTTTGTTTTTGCACTTTAGAATAAAAATAGTAACTTTTGAATGAAAATTGTTACTAACATTTTTTCAGTGTATCTTCGGTTAAGATTTAAGTTTAACTTTTCTTACAAATTTTGTTTTGTTTTAAACACGAATCTAACAAAAAATTATATATATATAAAAAAAGAGAGGTTTATGCTTAAAAATAGACACTAGTATGCAGAGGTTAGCCAATGATAACAGAACGAACATTTAGGTACAAGTGGGAAAAAAGTACAAGTTTGCCCTTTTAAAGGGATAGTTGCTAAATAAATATTAAAATCAATATTTAAATATTTTGAAAAAAATAATATTTTGTAACGCTGTTTTTTTCCCCTACACAATGACAATCAACGTCCAACGTTGTTTTAACCCATTATACTTCAAAATATCTTGTTGTGTGTTCGACAGAAGAAAAGCAAGTCATGCTTGTAAGCGACATTATAGGGTGAGTAAATGATGACTGCATTTTCATTTTTGTATGATCTATCACTTTAAGAATTATAGATTGAGAAGTCACAGCACCTGTGCGTTAAGGTTCTCAGAAACTTCTAGAGAATCAAATGTGTGTGAGTGTGAATTCTTTGGCTTGACATAACGTCGCTCATCCGAGGTCCTGGTTGGGTTCATCCTGCCCTTTGCTCGCTAATACTGATAGATGATGTCTGTCAGAAGGGTCAGTGGCCTCCTGTCATGCATCAGGGGCCGGACAGAAGGCCACTGAAACAATCAATGACAAACCAATCAGAGTGGCTTCATTTAACTATGTGCGCAGACTCAACCAATCAGAATGCTGCTCTCTCTCTCTCTGACACTGCTCTCGTGACACTTTTCCACCTACAGGTGACCAATGCAGGTGCCCGATCTGAACTCACTCATATTTCTACAACAGAAATGGAGATGACAAAAACCAACTCTGAAGTCAGCAAATGCAAATGTACCCAATCTATTTTCTAAAAGGAAATTAGAGATCTTTTGTGAATGATACATTTTATTTATTTATTTTTTACTTTCAAATTTTTAATTCAATGTCATAACTTGATCTTTCAGTGAAATGACTCGCTCTGGTGGCGTATGCTGGATATTTCATATGATTTATTTTGCTGAAACCCTGCCCCTTTCTACATTTGACTATAAGCTCGCATTCAGGTCTGCCGCCCAATCAACAATCGATTCACAGAAGTCCCTGTCCTACTGTTTTTTGTTTTTGTTTTTTTGATAGTCCATTTCACTGTGTGTCACAATATGGAAGATCTGTCGCTACTTCTGTTTTAGTTTGTTACATTTTTAAACTTACGAAAAATATACATTATTAACATAATTTCCATCAACCTAGGTTGGATGTTAAAATGTGTTCTCAGAACTCATAAGATTCATTCCTGCCACTTTACCCCCCCCCCCCGTCTAAACTTAAAGGCCATTTGTGAATGGATTGCTATGTATTTTATTTGTTATGCATTCTAATTTGTATTTATTAAACATTTATGAAATATATTTTATTTAAATGTATTCAATATTTACATTTAAATGTATTCAATATTTACATTTCTAAAAAAATACATTTTTAGGTTTATGACAAACTATAGGTGGAATAAATGTATTTAAATAAATTATTACCAATTAAATATTTATATTTAAAAAAAATTAAACATTAAATTAATTTCAATTTTAAGAAATATTTATTTAAAATGCACATTAATAAATTCATTTCAGTCAAACTAAGTTGGATGTTAAAATATTTACTCAATACTTGTAAGACTCATCATAAACTCCTGCCACTTTATTTTCCCCACCTGTCTAAACTTAAATGTCATTTGATTTATATCCATTTTTTTGTTATATTTAAATAACTTTCAACTGAAATAGTTTGTGATGGCAAAAAAAGTACTTTGAATGTTAAAATGTGTATTAAAAATCATAATGCACATAGGCAGGTTGTGTCACTAGTGTGGAAAGGCTGGTACTCATTCTTGAGCCATCCGGACAGCATCATTTTGGTGGAAAATATGATATGATATATAACATGAACCCAACAAGTCTTATCTAAGCATTCCCTCCAACGCATTAGATCTCTCTCTGATGTGGTCACTTCAATGTTGGAGTGATATTAGTTCCTGCATAGTCTCTGAATTGCTGCATGATCTATGTGGCGGCCCAATTTTAATGTAGAGTAGTGGTATGTGTGTTGATTAAGCATCTAGCAGATTGCAAGTGCTTTCATTATCCCTGTGCCAGGCGCCACACACTCAGGCCATTTTTTACACTTCTGCAATAATCTAAGTAGCAAGCTTGTTTTGAACACAAGGATAACACGTCTCTGCTGGAACTGGTCTCTGGTCCTTTAGAAGATAAGTCAAGAAAAGCCCTCCCAAACCCTCTTTTATATCAAAATAAATTGAATGCATCTTTGCTGATTAAAAATATTATTTTCTTTAAAAAAAAAACTAGCCTGGCCTTAAACCTTTAAAAGATAGTGTATTGTATGCCTATGCTGCGTTCCATTCACCCCAGAAAGTCCAGTTTTGCAGCTTCCCACTGAAAAGATGTACAATAAAATGCTACAGGTGTGTAAAGCACAGTAAACGATCTCTGTCAATAATCATACACCTGCAGAACAAACGCTAGCATTACAGAAAGTAGCATTGTTTATCCTACAATTAGGTAGCTAGGAGATTTCTTTCTCCACAATCGAACACCTGCAAAGCTAACAATCTCATTTTGTTTCCATAGATGTCATCTTCCAATTGTCTGGCTGAACACCTTTATAGTTTGAAGTTAGAAACATCCCACATGACTTTGGATGAAACGCAGCAGCAGCAATGCTAGGGAATCTTGCTTTATAGCTACATGCTAATGTATGTGCTTCATTCCAAAAGTCATTTATTTTCAATGAAAGTTAGAGATGTCCTGATTAATTCATCAATTCAAAAACCTTTTCCAAAACTCTCTGAAATAACATTTTTACTTGTGAAGCAACACTACTTTATGCAAGTTTAGACTTATTTTCACAGATTTAATTTTTTTACTTCTTTTAAACTTGTTATACTTCAAATGACTATATTAGCATCTGGCACCGATGACTAACATGAAACATGAAACGAATGTTTTGTCTGCTTTATATTTGGCACCATTTTAGTGTGTTCTTGAATGCATGAGGTAGAATCACTGTTTTATTTGCATTTTTTATGCAATATACTAATTATTTTCTACATGTAATTATTTGTTAAATATATGTAAATTGATATAAATGAGACTTACACTGAGTAATGACTTAAACTTTTACTGGTTTTCTTATACAAAGCCATTGTATAACTTCTGAAATTTTTTTATACTTAAGATGAGTTGGAAAAAATCCATCTTGCTTCAAGGATTTTTAGATAATTTAAGCTAAATAGATGCCCCCCCCCCCCCAAAAAAAAAAGTTAATTTGAAAAAATATTAAAAAATTCTAGCAATAATGTTCATTTTAAGCAGCAGGGAAAGGGACATCTTATTTGTACTAGCAAAAAAAAAAAATAGAAGTGGCAAGTTGCTGAAACTAGATGAAATTGAAGTACTAAAATAATAACTGAAATAAAAATAAAGTTATATAAAAATGATTAAAATGTAAAATTATTTAAAAAATATCTAATATGACCAAACATATAATAAAAGGACTGAAACTTAAATTAAAATGAAAACTGACAAAATACAAAATTAAAAGCATCTCAGAATATTCTGAGAATATTCCCCCCCCCCTCCAATTTGGTAGCTTGTATCCAGATTTGTGTCCTGCAGTAGGCGACCCTAGAGTGACCTGGTGACCTCCAGTGATAAAACCCCTCTCAGTGTGAACGCTTTAGAAGGTATCCTGCTCATATTGGCACTACACAGCTCTCTAGGTTTAGTAACAGAGCGATCGTGTCTTGATGAATCGTATTACCCTTAAGAGCGGAACAAAGCAGCCCTGTTAGAAATGATTTTATGTCACATTGTAATTTGTTGTGTTTTAGTCCAAGTTTCCTTGCAAAGGAGTCTGGTGTCATTAGAGCGAGACGAAAGTGTTGCTCAACCCGGCACCGGGGTGGAATGAGCGGTTTGAATTCTTAACAAATGTAATTTGTCAGTGTTTATTATGGCAGGTGGAGAGGCTTCGCTCGCTGAGGAGGGGGTAAATAGGTACATCCACATGGATTAGCGTTTGAGACGGTATCCAGGGCCTGGCGAGTATGAACTGGCATCAAACACCAACAGGCTGTCTGGAGTACAGTCTGCTGTTTACTAAAGAGGGAGAGAGACAAAGGAAACAGAGGAAATGGTAAACAGGAAGTGCACCCTCCTTGTGACCAGCAAGAGATCTCCGAACAATCTCAAACTTCGGACTCCAAAGGTGACAGCAGGGTGGATATTTGGGAAGGATTAGACCTTCGTATAATCCAGCTCTTAGCTGTGTGTTTGAGAGGTGTGTGTATTGGTTTGTTGCTGTCGTAAGTGTGTGTGTATGTCGTCGTAAGTGCGTTTGGGCACAGAGGGGTGTGAGGATTACAGCACTTTTTCAATTTCTTTTGCGAAGCCTCGTAAGCTGTTTCTGAAAGCTCACATGGACGGCGTGTACGGAAGCGACCTTTGACGTGCCACGTTGAATAGAGATCAGGACAGACCCCCACATTTCCCTGGATTAGAAAGCTCATGGGCAGCCAGTAGGACACGACACAATGGGCTGGACGTCTACTTATAACACAGCATCTATTAGCACAGACAAAGCAATCCTGTGGGTAAACACATCTACAGTGAAGCCACTTAGAGAGGAGAGCATCGGGGAACCTAGAAAGAACACTTATATGCTGTCTTCATTTACTCACTCTAAAAACAGTTCAAAGAAATATGAAATATGCAAATAAAGTTTCCAAAATGTTTGTGCAGTGATGCCATAGAAGAACCATTTTGGTTTTCCTAAAGAACCTTTTCTTATAAGAATCATTTTTGTTTCTTAATGGAGAACATTGTAATAATCTACAGAATCTTTTTCCACTATAAAGAATCTTTTGTGGAACGTAACGCCGTGTCCTAAGTCCACGTGACGCGACTCTGCGACATGCGATAAAAGGTATCTTTTCCATGTTAATCAGAGGTTTTGTCCTCCTAACTAGCCGCGATGGCGACACGTGACATTTCTATTTTCTATATAATTCTCAGGTGATTAGCTATGTGCTTTATTCAATGCTAAACATGTCTTATGTGAGTTTGAATATCATTTTGCGTGACATTTATATAGTCATAGCCTACTGAAAGCAACAACAGATAGTTTAGATCTTAGATCTTGAAAATAAATCTCAGTTCGAGCGCATGTGAACCGATCATATCTTCCTCTTTACTAGTTATAGCATGAAATAAACATGAATGAACATCAGAAGAAGGTATCTTCAACGTCAACACACACACATTTTTCAAGTTCACCAACATTAATCTACTCTCCTGTCTGGTTTGTTTGTCAGACAATATGGCAGATTCTGTGTTATGATTGGTCAGATCGCCTGTCAATCACACTCCTGGCAAAGGGTGAATTGCAGTTTACTGTAATAGTTGTTTCTATATGCATTTTCAATGCAATTTTTTGGGATATTGCTTGAAAAATACTGTATGGAAACACCAAGATACGATAAAAAATGTATAAATGCACACAACACTTTCTTGGGGTGGCTAAATATTTACTTGTGTCTATGAACTAGTGATTGGTGCTTTCGAAACACTGCTAAAGTAGTACTGTAATTTCTGTACTGTAAAGTACTGTAATTTCTGTAAGTACTGTAATTTCAGTAGTCGAGGCTTTGTTATAACTGTCAAAACTTAAGTCACAACTATTTCGAAATTTCAATGGTTTCTGTGTTATGATCCTGTGAACAAATGTCTATTTGGTTTATACCTGATTTCGGATCAATTTTATAAATTGTAGACATTTGTGGACAAATTGACATATTTGTATAATAAGATAGGAAGTGACAAAGTTAGTAGTCTCTTGTTGGACTTAGTTCTCCATTAAACAAACAAAACAAGCCCTACAGTTTAATAAAACAACAAATATTACACAGACACTTCATATTTACTGTTCTGACCAACAGGCGTCACCAGCATGTGGCGCGTTTTAGCGCTTTGAAACGGTGAATGATTTTGCGAAGCAATTGGTTTTCTTCTGATTGAAAGTTTCGAAAAGCTTAATTTTTCTCACTAGTGAGCTACAATGGAAACACATTTTGCCAGATAGATACATTTATAGATTCCATTTTTAAAAGTAAATATTTTCGAAAGAAGCCTCTAATGCTCAACAAGGCTGAATTTATTTGATCAAAAATACAGTAAAAATGTTGTAATATTGTGAAACACTGTTACAATTTAACTATTTGAAAGCATATATTACTTTTAAAAGTCATTTATTCCTGTAATGGCGAAGCAGTTGCTCTAGTCTTCAGTGTCAGATGATCCTTCAGAAATCAGTCTAATGTTCTGATTTGGTTATCAATTTTAAAATAATTTGTGCTGCTTAATATTTTTTGTGGAAACTGTGATGTATTTTTTCATGATTTTTAAGGACCCCAAATGTTTCAACAATAGTGTATGTGAATGAGATTTACATTAAATAAAGTAAAAAAGTCTTTATTTCCCCCTCTCAAAGCCATTGTATGTCTTCAGAAGATGTGGAATATGCATAAGTTGTATGAAATACTTATTTAGCATTTTGTCATTTCTTTGCAGCTCAACAGTATGCAAAAGAGCAACTGAGATATTCTGCTATGACTTCTTATTTGTGTTCTGTAGAATAAATAAAATCATACAGGCTTGAAATGACATCAGTGTGAGTAAATAATGACAGAATTCCCATTTCTGAATGAACTGTATCTTTAAGCTAGCAAAGCATATTCTTTACCTTGCTTCCTCATTTGCAATCTAATTCTCGGTGGTTATCTACGAGACCTGCTCGTGATCTGCGTGGGAAGGAGGGATTCGGGGAAATGTGTGTTGCATAGATTTTAATAGCTGTTATCATATAACCCTACACATGACAATCTTGGGGGGTGGATTACATTTTCCCACTCAAAATGACTTTGAGACATTTGGTCTTCAGCTGTAGGTACAATAACTGTGATATTTAAACCCTTGGGAGCAGACGAATGCTGCTGAAATAAGAGTGAGGTGGTGAAAAGAGGAGGGAAAAAGGAGTACATTTTAAAGGTGATATTAGTTTTTGATGCAAAAATACTTTCTGCTGTCCAAGTTTAATGTGCACTACAGTATAAATAAACCAAACGCATTTTAAACCAATGAATGGCATTGGTTTCAAGATTTGGTTTCATTTGAACCAATGAATGACAATGACAAAGAGGGGGAAAAGTATTTTGGATGTTTGTAAAGAGCCATCTACAATTATTGAATACTGGTAAACATTTAATGATATAATAACATTTTTGCAATTAATATATTGGATGTTAGGTTTTTTTATGGAGATAGAGCAGGTTACTTCTGGTATGAAACAAAGTCTCAGCTTTTAAAAGTTGTTATTTTTGTAAGAAATTCAAACAATTGGCTAAATATCGTTTTGTGGCTCTTTAATGTGTCGTGACCATGATTCATATAGTTCACTAAAGAGAACCGGGGTCGTGACAGATTCAAGCGGTACGTGAACTGATCATTTCTTCCTCTTTACTTAAATATAGGCATAGCACCAAATAAACGTGAATGAACATCAAAAGGTATCTTGTTTCCACCGTGAAAAGATGTCAATACACCGTTTTTTAAATTGAAATCCACCGACGTTAATCTACTCTCTTGTCTGATTTGTTTGTCGGAGAAAATGGCAAATTCTGTGTTATGATTGGTTAGATCGACTGTCAGTCAAATTCCCTGCGAAAAGTCCATTCAGCAAGGGTTTGAAATTACCCATGAACACAGAAGCGGATTAAAAATGCAAAACAGCCATTTCCAAAACAACTGGACACACTTCTGTGAATGAAACATGCGTGTGAGGATGACATTTGAGGTCCTCTTTCTTCCACACAGAGTTAAATGCACAAGCAAACACTCTTGGACTTGTTTATTTCACGAGTCAAAAACTGATTATTAAAATGAGCAGACAACAATGCCCACTTTTTTCGGTTCAAACAGACTTATTTTGATTTATTCAATATAATATAAATACCTTTTGCTGTTTCTTTCGGATTTTACAGCCTTGAGCCTTTGGTTGAATTCTCTGCTGGTTATTAGGTTAAGGACGGTTCTGGCATAAGACCATAAACACTAAATTATACAATCACTCATATTATCATTTAGAAAATCTCACTGTGTTGCGCTGCGCTTGGTTGACGGTTTTTCCCATCTTGGAGTTTTTAACGTGAATTATGATCTCCACCAGAGACTGTGGGTGGCTATTCTTGATTATGGTTAACCCTATGGTTTATTGAATTTGTGTTCCTCTCCAGAGTCTATGAGCATTTCAGCAGTCTGCCTTTATTAGAGCGGTCCACAGATCGTACCCCAGCAGCAAATGTATTCAGAGAGCCTGAATGCTGCATAAACCCATATCATTCGATATCGAGGCTGCCCATCAAGGCTGCTTTTTTCAGAATCATTTACAAATCAACAAGAATTTCAAAGCGAATACAACTTACATGGCTTATTAATGAGAGTGTTAATGCATGTGTTAAGGTCTGCTTTAATGCAACTCATGTTCTGGCAGAAAAGCTGTTGATCATGAATTCATATGAGAGCGAAATATAATAACTACATTTTTTTAGCCAAAAAATGATAAGCAGTTGAACAATTGATGTGCATATATATATATATATATATATATATATATATATATATATATATTAGTGCTGTCAAACAATTAGTTGCATCTGAAATAAATGTTTTTTTATGTAATATATGTATGTGTACTGTGTATATTTAGTATGTATACACACACGAGCATGTATATATCTCAGAAAAATACTTTTAGGAAATAATTGTATATATTAAATATATTTATTTAGAATATAAATTATATGACCATAAATATAGACTGTAAATAAATACTAAAGTATTTTCGAAATATATACTGTATGTGTGTATGTATTAATATATACATAATAAATATACACAGAACACACATAATATGTAACCAGTCCATAACCATAATAATATGTAACCATAATACAAAACCAGTCTTAAGTCGCTGGGGTATATTTGTAGCAATAGCCAAAAACACATTGTATGGGTCAAAATTATTGATTTTTCTTTTATACCAAAATCATTAGGACATTAAGTAAAGATAATGTTCCATGAAGATATTTAGTAAATTTCCTAGTGTAAATGTATCAAAACTTATTTTTTGATTAGTAATATGCATTGCTAAGAACTTTTAAAGGCGATTTTCTCAATATTGTGATTTTTTTGTACCCTCAGATTCCCGATTTTCAGGATAGGATTATCCTATCCTAACAAACCATACATCAATGGAAAGCTTATTTACACAGCTTTCATGACACTTATGACTGGTTTTGTGGTCCAGGGTCACATTTATCAAACTATTAGTATAATGCATTTTAATTTTAGCATAAAATAAATTATTTGAATTTATTGTCATAGTTTTTTTTATAAATATTTAGAACAGGGCTGTCCAAACTCGGTCCTGGAGGGCCGGTGTCCTGCAGAGTTTAGCTCCAACCCTAATTAAACACACCTGAAGCAGCTAATCAAGCTCTTACTAGGCATACTAGAAGCTTCCATGCAGGTGTGTTGAGGCAAGTTGGAGCTAAACTCTGCAGGACACCGGCCCTCCAGGACCGAGTTTGGACACCCCTGATTTAGAATCTGTTGTATTTTTTTCTGTTTTTATTTTAATTTTAGTTAGTTTTAGTAATATTGTGTTTTTGTAATTGTTTTAAAATGTTTATATAGTTTTTATACATTTTTGTTTTGTTATTTTAGTATCAAGTTAAACTAAATGAAAATAAGAATATTTAAAGAAATGAAATTATCGGAAATAAAATAAGTTTGTTTTATTTTATTTCAGCTATTTAATGTATATCAAGTAGTGAAAAAACTTTTTTTATGATTTTAGTTTTAGTTTACCACAATAAACCACTTGGATTGATCACATATTAGTGTTTCTTACACTTCTTTAAACACGTTAGACGACAATAATTTCAGTTCTTAGAATCGTTTTTAATCTGCTGTTGAAGCCTATATTTTAACTACGCGTCATTTGTATTGAAAATGTTGATTTTGACTACATCAAGGTGAATTAAAATCTAAATGTGCAAATAGAATGCAATATGTCTAAATCAGGGTTCCTCAAATCTTTCCCTGGAGGTCCAATCTGCTGCAGAGTTTAGCTCCAACCCTGATCAAACTCACCTACCTGTGATTTTCTAATGATCTTGATTCTTGAAGACTCTGATTAGCATGCTCAGGTGTGTTTGATTAGGGACAGAGTTAAACTCTGCAGGAGGGGGGCAGATTTGAGGATGCCTGGTCTAAATAAAAGTCAAGCAGATTGAAATAGACCCTGATGAACATTTCACAGCAGTCTGTCATTGATTGTAGTGTAACCTCGGGTCCGAATGATTTAGATTTATTTATGAATAAAAATTAATGAAATTAATTGTAAATAAAAAAAATTATGCAATAAAAGATAGCCTGAGATGCGTCTGCCTGTGACGTGTGCAGGAGGAAGCCTTTGAATATTCACATTCAGAGCCCGTCCGTTCAGCTCTACCATTCTTTACATAAGGAAGCGACAGAGTTGATTTTTACACTGTCAGGAGAAAATGTCAGGGCCACTTTCCATAATGTTTTTTGACAGAGAGAGAGAGAGAGAGAGAGAGAGAGAGAGAGTGAAATGCGTACACTGGAAAGATTATTCCAGCTAATCAATTTTGAGATTTTCAACAGTCTATTACTAGAGCACACACACACACACAATGCTCCATTCAGAGCACAATAGTGAACGGGCGTTCATGGAGGGACCCCCGAGATCTTAAAGGGGGTGGAGGGGAGATGAACAGACTGATAGCACAGATGGCCCAGTCCATTCCCAGTACCAATTAATCCCCAGTTAAATCTGACACATCTTAACCTGCGCTGGGTCTCATTCAGCACTACAGGAAAACCCATATGGCAAGGAGACACTTTCAGGCAGCAATTTAGACCTGGCAGGGTGCCACCACCCCCCTTTCCCGCTAATAGACATGTTTGTTCTACACGTCTAGTCAGCATGCGGTAGTACTGACTGTTTTAATGAGGGCCAGTTTTGATATCACCTTGTCTTACATTCATCGTTCGGCCATTGCTGTTACTGAGCAAGAGCTTTATCTGAAACAAGTCTGAGGAAAAAAAGCTGTTTTTTTAAGTAAAAATGGCATTTAAAATTTATATAGCGAAAATGTCTCATAAAAACCTTTCAGACAGACTGGCAAAGAGCTCCGGGGTGGTTAAACGCTATGTGCTTCATGCATCAGTATGATACATTTTATCTTCATTTTCTAGTAAACTGTTTTTAATTGGTGAATTTCCAGTGAAGTATACACTAGTCATGATTCTGAAATGAAATTGAGACAAGTCACTGTTAACTTGGAAATTGCTGCACTCTATATCGGTGAGTTTTTACAGACTAGCAAAGATAATATGTTATCTGCCTGTTAGTTAACATGGAAAACCATGGCTAGATGATTCTAACTAATTATATCTATAACTATTTACCTGTTTGTTCATTTCTAATGTTGCTAAATAATGTTAGCTTAGCTACATAAGTAGCAAAATATAGAATGTTCCTGCTAAACAATTCAGCTTGTATCTGTGTTTTGGAACATGATAGCTAGTTTAGCATGATTAGCTACTTGAAAGAGCTAATGACCAGTTACTGTAGCTAGCCTATAAGTGGCTGAATGTTTAATATCCCTGCTTAGCATGGTAGCTGGTTTCTAGATGGTCTAAACTGGTTATTAGCAACTCGTAAGAGCTAATGACCAAGGCCTGATAATGACCATGTTAGGCAAGCCAGAAATGAGCTTCTTCTTAATTGTCAATTGTTGTAGCTAGGTAATGTTAGCTAATGATAGCAGCTACACAAGTAGCTAAATTCCTGCTGTGTTTTGGAACATAATACTACTAGTTTTAGCCACGGTCTAAACTGATTACAAAGAGCTAATGACCAGCTTGTGCCAGATGATAACCGTATTTTACCAGCCAGAAACTAGTATCTGCTTAATGTTCATTCTCAATGTTGTAACTAGGTAATGTCTTGAAGAGCTGATGACCATTTTGGAACATCTTGAGCTAGATTAATGTCCTTAGACCAGCAAGAAACCAGCAAACATTTTCCAAAATACAGATACAAGATTAAGCGTGTAAGGTGATAATTTATATACAGATAAGGACATATTTAATGGTTTAATGTTATTTCTAAAGTTAAACATAAGAATAATTGATGATTATGTATCTTTAATTTTTTTTCTTTAAATATCTCAATCACCATCATAGTATAGCCTCACATTAAATGTTTTGACCCCCGATTAAAACTATAGAGCTTTATTCATAAACTTAAGCATTTAAGGCCCGGTTTCACAGACAGGGCTTAGACTAAACCAGGATTAGGCCATAGTTCAATTAGGACATTTAAGTAATTTTTATAAACATGCTTAGGAAAAACATTGCTGGTGTGCATCTTGAGACAAAACAAAGGCACTGATATATTTTAAGATCAGTCAGTGCAAGTTTATTTCAGTTGAAACAGCTCAGACTTAGGCTACATTTTGGTCTAGGACTAGGCTTAAGCCTTGAAACCGGGGGTAAGTGTCATATATTATAAGTAGATATAGTGTGACAATGATTATTTATTTGCATTTTATGCTGTTATATAGCATTATTAGCATGCTATACATTTTTATTGTATTATTTAGACTTCTCTGACTATTTATTGACATGCCAGGTTTTACAAGGTTAAGCAGGCTTTTACAATTTGTTTGCTTTCTGAATCAAATGTTGTGATATGTCTTGGAGCTGGTTGGACTTGTTCTACTTCCTTCAAACTCTTTATTTAAGTGTATTTGTTTTTGATAATGAATGTGTACTTCCACAACTCTGTTCTGCAGTGAGTCCCATTGTGTCTTCTACTTCACGTGCCCGATTATTGTCGACATTTTACGCCCGTTCTGGAGGGAGAACTGTGACGAACTGAATTACAGGGTTGCACCACCAACTCCTAATTGTGATAAATTTGTCACATCTATCTAGACAATGAGCTGAAAGGCAACGTGATCTGTTAAACTGGATTTAATTTCACAGGCGTTTGGCAAAGCCGATGCGATTTTTTACAAATATCACACTTCTGTCGGCCCCTATTCTGGCAGAGGAGTTTCCTCTGTTCCCACACACTCATTCTTAACAGTGCCAACATTTATTTACAGGAGCGTCCAAACATTGAGGATTTCACCACATTAAGCCGTAATATTCAAACAATTGCGTTATCTGTTAACACCTCAGTTGAAGTTGCGTCGTGAAATCGGCATGTCTCGCTCAGCTGAACGTGACACCGTCCAATTGCTGTCCTACTTGAATGAGTGCAGTGTAATTTTGTGCATGTTAACATATGCAGGTGAGCTCTGTCACGGATGCAGATTATCCCCCTGCCTACCTGAGCGTGAAAGAGGGGACGACGCAACTTCAAGTGACCCACGGAAAGTGGATATCCAGCTCTTTACAGAGGCGTTGAAGTGTGCCGTAATTGTAATGACTTCGGCTGAACATGCCCGGCAGATGTGCTCAGACTGTAATATGTAGTTTGCTTCTTACGGGCGTGAGCCATCCGTTTGAATTCAGGTCGACGCGTCTGCTGTGAAATTCCTCCTGTGGAAGACGTGCCTTGTTCTGGTGAGGGGGACGCTTGATTTGAATGCTTTTTCCAAAAGAAAAAATATCTTTCTGAAAGAGTGCGTAGTGTGGGAATCAAAAAGAGTGTCACACAGGCCTCCGAGCAAAGTTCACTCCTTTTATTTATAATAAATATCAGGGGGACTTCAGTACAGCAGGAAGTTGAGCTCTAAATATAGCCCATGTGTTTCCTGTGCATCTAGTATAAGCTAAATCTGAAGTAATCTTGATGTCATAATAGGATGTGTTTAGGCACATGTCAGTTAGCATAATCGAGTTAGCCCTTGCTAATAAATGTTGTAACAACACCATTTGGATAAAAATCTATTTATTACTTTGTATTATATAATATATTAAATATAATATAGTAGATATTTAGTCTGTTATAGTAGATGTTTTGTCTATAATAGACAATTTATTGTAATATAAATGTTGAAATTTGTATATTTGTTGAATATTTACATTTGTTTATCCATATAATTCAAAATATTTAATTGTAATATTAAACTATTTTATAACTGTTTCATGATCCTTCAGAAATCATTCTAATATTCTGATTTATTAGCAATATTGAAAACAGTTGTGGTTATTATTATTTATTTATTTGGAACCTGTGATACTTTTTCATACTTTGATGAATAAAAGTTAAAAAGAACAGCATTTATTCAAAATAGAAATATTGTAACCATATACAGTACCTTTCAAAAGTAATTTTTTTTGGAAATAATTAATACTTTTATTTAGCAAGGCTGTTAAATTGAAAAGTGACAAGTAGTAAATAGTAATATTTGTACAAATATTGTTACAAATATTACATTGTATCGTATTGGTGTGTGTGTGTGTGTGTGTGTGTATACAGTATATCACAGAAGTGAGTACACCCCTCACATTTTTGTAAATATTTTATTATATATTTTCACATGACAGCACTGAAGAAATGACACTTTGCTACAATGTAAAGTAGTAGTTTACAGCTTGTGTAACAGTGTAAATTTGCTGTCCCCTCAAAAAAAAAAATTGGGCCCAAAGTGTCAATATTTTGTGTGGCCACCATTATTTTCCAGCACTGCCTTAACCCTCTTGGGCATGGAGTTCACCAGAGCTTCACAAGTTGCCACTGGAGTCCTCTTCCACTCCTCCATGACGATATCACCGAGCTGGTGGATGTTAGAGACCTTGCGCTCCTCCACCTTCCGTTTGAGGAGGCCCAAAAGATTACCTTTACCCTCAGCTTCTTTAGCAAGGTAGTGGTCGTCTTGGAGGTGTGTTTGGGGTCGTTATCATGTTAGAATACTGCTCTGCGGCCCAGTCTCCGAAGGGAGGGGATCATGCTCTGCTTCAGTATGTCACAGTACATGTTGGCATTCATGGTTCCCTCAATGAACTGTAGCCCCCAAGTGCCGGCAGCACTCATGCAGCCCCAGACCATGACACTCCCACCACCATGCTTGACTGTTGGCAAGACACACTTGTCTTTGTACTCCTCACCTGGATGCCGCTACACACACTTGACACCATCTGAACCAAATAAGTTTATCTCGGTTTCATCAGACCACAGGACTTGGTTCCAGTAATCCATGTCCTTAGTCTGCTTGTCTTCAGCAAACTGTTTGCAGGCTTTCTTGTGCATCATCTTTAGAAGAGGCTTCCTTCTGGGACGACTGCCATGCAGACCAATGGTACCAATGGACCAATGGTCAGACGTATGGTCTGAGCACTGACAGGCTGACCCCCACCCCTTCAACCTCTGCAGCAATGCTGGCAGCACTCATACGTCTATTTCCCAAACACAACCTCTGGATATGACGCTGAGCACGTGCACTCAACTTCTTTGGTCGACCATGGCGAGGCCTGTTCTGAGTGGAACCTGTCCTGTTAAACCGCTGTATGGTCTTGGCCACCGTGCTGCAGCTCAGTTTCAGCGTCTTGGCAATCTTCGTATAGCCTACACCATATTTATGTAGAGCAATTCTTTTTTTCAGATCCTCAGAGAGTTCTTTGCCATGAGGTGCCATGTTGAACTTCCAGTGACCAGTATGAGAGAGTGAGAGCGATAACACCAAATTTAACACGCATGCTCCCCATTCACACTTGAGACCTTGTAAAACTAACGAGTCACATGACACTGGGGAGAGAAAATGGCTAATTGGGCCCAATTTGGGCATTTTCACTTGGGGGTTTACTCACTTTTGTGGCCAGAGGTTTAGACTTTAATGGTTGAGTGTGTTGAATTATTTTGAGGGGACAGAAAATTTACACTGTTATACAAGCTGTACACCATTACTATTTTACATTGTAGCAAAGTGTAATTTCTTCAGTGTTGTCACATGAAAATATATAATAAAATATATAAAAAATGTGAGGGGTGTACTCACTTTTGTGAGATACTGTGTGTATATATATATATATATATATATACATTAAAACATGTTATAAATACTTACAAATAAATATAAAAATGCAAATAAATAAACATTTTTATATTATCATGCAGTATATTATAGTACATATTTTGCGAGTGAAGGGCTTTGACATCACAGTTTAGGGTATTTGCTGTTAAAAGAATAGTTGGTAAATGTAATTTGCAGCTTGGTTGACTGGAATAATAATAATAATAATAAAATGTATGAGGAGTGTCATTGTGAAAAAGAGGGCAGAATTCAGAGCACTTCCTCACCACTAAGTGAGTTAATGCTGATTTTCAATACTTTCACAAATACAATTTACTGCATATGTAGCAGTAAATGCAATTACGCTGTAAATCATCTACCAATACGTTAAAATAAAGAATAAAGAAGTGATATGAAAATTCTCACGCATCCTTTAATTAGCAATTAGTGTAATAACTGATTCCAGAGGAATGTGTGCCTTCCACCGATTAGGACTGATTTTATTTCATGTAATTCCATTTTTTTAAATTGTCTACCCTTCATCAGGAGCCAAGTCAACTAGTGCAATGGTGCGGTATCAAAATCTAATGCAATTGTAATCTCATCTGTTTTAATCACATCTAATCAGATATTATCTAAACTAATCATATCACAGATCACATTAACTCGCTCTAATCTAATCCTGTTGTCATGGTGATATCTGGTATCCCTGAAGTTTTCACAGAACATTCTTGGCTTCTGGTTTTTGTTGTCAAGAGTATTTTTTTTCCCTATCTGCCAAGCAGCTTAATTTAGAAGGAAATGTTAAACTCGAATTTCTCGACAATCATTTTTAGCCACTGGGATGCTTTTTCTGTTATGTTAGAAAAACTATTTAAAATAAATAGTTCACCCAAAAATGATTTTTTTTTTCTGAAAATGTACTCACCCTCAGGCCATTCAAGATGTAGAATAATCCTCAAGTGATCTACACAACTCCAGTCCATCCATTAATATCTTGTGTAGTAAAAAGGTGCATGTTTATAAGAAACAAATCCATCATTAAGACATTTTTAACTTTGCTTCTAGCTAAAATATGAGTCCTTTATCCATAATATTGCTTTCTCCAGTGAAAAATAGTCTTGTCTGAATTAGGAGAGAAATATGCACAGATCAAACACTGTTTACAAAACACCTATAAACTATATTTTGGTGGAGCACAAGATACTTTTTCATTGGAGGAAGTGTTATTATGGATTATGGACTCATATTTGGGCCAGAAGCGATGGTAAAAAGGCCTTATAATATTTATTTGTAGGCCATTTAAACACTGTCATGGTTTAAAATGTTTAAAGGTTTAAACTATGGTTTGTTTTTCCTCTGTCAGGATGAACCACCTCGACAAAGCTCGTTTCAGATCACCTGCTGCTAAATAAATGACTTGCGGCAAAAATCATCCTCCTTCTCAAAACCAATCAAGCCTGCGCTGACACTTCATCCAACACAGTGTGAGCCTAGACAACAGCAAAACGCCTCGAAATTCAGACTAAATTCGATAACTCTTCGATAAAATGTACAAACTACTCACAATGAAAACAGAGCAGCCATGGAAAAACCAGATGGTTTAGAATAGCAAGAGGGTGAGTAAACGATGACCGAATTTTCATTTTGGGTGAACTATCCCTTTGACACTGTCGATCATAACATACTTCTAGAGAGACTGGAAAACTGGGTCGGGCTTTCTGGGATTGTACTCAAATGGTTCAAGTCATACTTAGAAGAGAGAGGTTATTATGTGAGTATAGGAGAGCATAAGTCTAAGTAGACGTCCATGACATGCGGAGTCCCACAAGGCTCAATTCTTGCACCGCTCTTGTTTAGCCTGTATATGCTCCAACTAAGTCAAATAATGAGAAAGAACCAAATTGCCTATCACAGCTATGCAGATGACACCCAGATATACCTAGCCTTATCTCCAAATGACTATAGCCCCATTGACTCCCTCTGCCAATGCATTGATGAAATTAACAGTTGGATGTGCCAGAACTTTCTTCAGTTAAACAAGGAGAAAACTTTGTTTGGAAACAAAGATACATTTCTCAAGGTTAATGCATACCTTGACTCAAAGTGTCAAACAACTAAAAATCAAGTCAAAAATATTGGGGTGATTCTGGAGACAGACCTTAGTTTCAGTGGTCATGTCAAAGCAGTAATTAAATCAGCATACTGTCATCTCAAAAACATTGCAAGAATTAGATGTTTTGTTTCCAGTCAAGACTTGGAGAAACTTGTTCATGCCTTTATCACCAGCAGGGTGGATTATTGTAATGGTCTCCTCACCGGCCTTCCAAAGAAGACCATTAGACAGCTGCAGCTCATCCAGAACGCTGCTGCCAGGATTCAGACTAGAACCAGAAAATCTGAGCATATCACACCAGTCCTTAAAGGATAATATCACACTCAGGTCCTTAAACTGGCTTCCAGTTACATTTCGGATTGATTTAAAAGTACTTTTACTCGTTTATAAATCACTAAATGGCCTAGGACCTAAATACATTGCAGATGTGCTCACTGAATATAAACCTAACAGACCACTCAGATCGAGTCAGTTAGAAATACTAAGGGTTCACACAAAACAAGGGGAGCCCGCTTTCAGCTATTATGCTGCTTGCAGTTGGAACCAGCTTCCAGAAGAGATCAGATGTGCTAAAACATTAGCCACATTTAAATCCAGACTCAAAACTCATCTGTTTAGCTGTGCATTTGTTGAATGAGCACTGAGCTACGTCCGAACTGACTGCTCTGTATTTTATGTATAATAATTTTTATTAATAACTGTTCTAAATTCATTTTAAATATTTTTAAATAATTTTAAACGTTTTTAAATTTCTGGTTTTATTGTTGTGATTATTTTTTTTATTATTTTACTTCCTTTTATGTAAAGCACTTTGAATAACCATTGCGTATGAAATGTTCTATATAAATAAACTTGCCTTGCCTTTAAATACTACAGTAACTCAATCGGCATAGTAACATGGTTCTGTTTTGAGCAGGATAATTCAAGGCGCCAGGAACGGCAGCTGCCGTTGCCTCCAGGTCTGAAGCGCCACTTCAGCTACAAAGGTCATGACCCCTCTCTCCATTAGCATCATCTGCTGCTGTTTCAAACAGAATAGCTAAATGGAATCGGGCACAAGGTTTGGGATTATGCAGGGCTTCCTGACCAGGCCGTAGGCGAGGTGTGAGATTTGGGAAACGGGGTAGCAGATCAATCCTCTCATGAGATCCTCCAAACAAAGAGCACTTTTACATGACTCAGAATCCACTCACTTTGGAATTCTCCAAAAGAGATGCAAATAAATTCAGAAATAATCAGTGTCTGATATTAAGCCTTAAATAATTAAAATCTCATAACAGCACGTTTATCATTGTCTGATAACTCCACTGGCAAATACAGATGGATAGATAACAGTTGGAAATGGAAGGAGAAAAACGTGTTTCTACTGAAGGTGTATGAGTGGTCTCTAGGATGTTGCTAGGGTGTTGATAAAGTGTTCTGATTGGTTGCTTACTGAGCCTTGGAGTAAAAAATGGATAACTGTGAGATAAATTTTCAAATAAGAAAAAAGGTCACAATTACAAAAAATGGGAAATATGTAAAAATTGTGAGATATAAAGTCTATGCAAGTGTTTGCCTTAGCAAGTGGCATTAATGAAAATTGTACAATAAAATATTAATTTGTCTGAAACTTGATTGTTTGTAGCAAAAAAAACAAACACAAACCAACCCCCAAAACACGCTGATTCAGGTCAGTGCAAAACATTCCACTGACTATATTGCATAAGATTAAACTATCTTTGCTCTTGTAAATAATTAAAGTTTCAATAAAATGTATTTAATTCTTTGTGGGGAGGGACAGCAAAATATCATAACATTTGCATAATCGTGCATTAATTATACATTCAGCTTTGTAATGAGTTAATCAGCCTTTTCCCCTTCTACAGATACTTTTCATTTGGTATGAAGACAGCAGAGTATCACTATAATATTGAAATAATAACCCCATATTACATTTTATTGAGATGTTGCAAGACAGATTTTTAAGATGCTTTACAAACATTTGACAGCACTATACATGACCCCTGCTGTGCTGATCCACTCAAGCTGGATAAAACATGACAATCTCTATTAGAAATAACTCAATATTTCTGAATCAGCAACTGAAGCATTCGTCTTACAAAATATCATCTCCTGATACTAAGATGCTGTTGAATGCTTGAATCTGATTGGCTGACGAACATTCTAAGATGTGCAATTCTTTTCAGGGAAACACATGGCTAAAGTAGTATAAGCGGAATAATTGACTAATAATTATTTCTCACCTATAGTCTGATTTTATTATTTTATCTTAATACATTCTGTACAAAAACTAAAAGCGTGCAGACAAACAGTCATAAAAATGCAAACTGAGTCCACAAAGAGCACTTTAGAAAGAGAGTGGGCTTACATATTTGCTTACAGAGTCATGCAAGTGCTCAATTATTTATGCCCTGCAAAAATATGTACAGCCCTCCAAGATTTTACAGAAAAAGTTGTATAGTATTTGTCACTGCTGGCTATCATTTTTACACAATGCCCACCGAGACCAACAGCGAGTAGGTAATTACAGCCATCCCTTCCCCCTCTTACAACTGCCTTCACACGTCCTGTTAGCAACATTGTTCATTAAATGCTGCACTACTACAACTACCCAGGAGTCTTTGAAAGGGTCTTATTGGGAGCCATCAAACAGAATATAATGACACTGTCAGGAGCAAGAGGAGTGATATCCTGAGAGCAGGGCCTTCACACGTAGCGTTATCAGAAGGCAGCGAGGTCTGTCTGAGGTTTAAATCAGAAACACTCATTTACTTTAATGAAGTCAAGATTTGAGCCGTCAATATAAGCAGACGTTTTCTGTTCCTTTTACAATTCTTAAAACAGTAAAAAAATAGAACAATAAAATGCATTTGCACAGCTTCAAAATCAACTGGAAAAATAAAGTGTATATTCTGTTAAATTATAAGACTTTATTATTATTGGTTAATTTCTTTAAGAATCACTTTTTAACCTGATATTTTAGTTTTTGTACTCTTTTTAATGTTCTGCAAGGAATACCAAAAAAATGAAGATTGTCATTTACAAGGTCAATTTTTGGACAATACACTCCTATCATTTTTTGATGAATTGATGATAAGGAACAAAAAAAAATAAATTTAATGTCTGAAGCATTTTCATTTCTGACTGTCAAATATGTCAATAGTATTCAACCAATCATCGTGCTTCAAATCATTACTGCTGGTCTTCAATTATAATTAAAAGTTACTTTAATGCATTTATGCTAAAGAAATTAATGCTGATATTCTCCAAAACCCAAATCTTGCCTAGGGCATTTCCAAACTTTTGGAGGGCACTGCATATTTTTCAGAATAATGTTTTTCAGAATGTGGACTGGGGATTTTGAAACCCTCAAAAATGATTTAAAATCACCATAAAAGTGCTATAAAAGCAGTGCATATGATTCATGCGTTATATTCCAAGTGTGCTAAAATCATATAATAGCGTTTTGTGAGTAACAGATTCAGATTTAAGTTGTTCCTTCTCTTCTGCCCAGTTCTAAAATCTCATGGTGCATCAATGAGACATTTTTTATTTAGATGAGAGAATTAAGATTCCCAATAAATAATGACTTTGATTTTGTTATGTTCCTTCTATTTGGCTTCAGAAGACTTTGAATGAGGCTGTGTCAGTCTGTCAAATGTTTCTTTGCACATGCATGATATGTTAGCTTGAACTTTAATAATATCTGGTATCCAGTAACTTCTTTTGAGAACATCAACAAAATTAACAGGAAAACAAAACTGTGATGTGGTCAAAAACTTTTGATTCAAACTAATAATAGTCATTGCAGGAAATGGCATCACCGTCATTAAAAAAATATTGGACTTTAATTTCAAAGTTTTCTCAAATATTTAAATATATTATTCACAATTATTAGATCCACAAACTAGTGCTGTCAAACAATTAATCGCGATCCAAAATAAAAGTTTTTGTTTACATAATATATGTATGTGTACTGTGTTTATTTATCATGTATAAATACACACATACAGTATATATTTTGAAAATATTTACATATATATACATTTATATATTTATATTATATTTATATACAATATATAAACATAACATATTTTTCTTAAATATATACATGCACGTGCTTGTATTTATATATACATAATAAATATACACAGTACACACTTTATTATGTAAACAAACACTTTTATTTTGGATGCAATTAATCGTTTGACAGCACTAAAAAACTGTGGCTCCTACAGATAGCATTATGCTGCTATTTTATTTTATTTTATATTTATTTTTTGTGAGTTTGACAGACACAGTCACCATTATTAAAAACTCTTTGGACATTCGGGTCAGGAAAGAAAGTCATGCAGGTTTGGAACAAATGAGGGTTAGTAACAGAATGTATTTATTTGTTTATGTACTAGTTTTATTTTATTCATTTGTTTGAGTGAATTATTCAGTATTTTGCTCTGCTCTCCTGATGATCCGTCAAGTTTACCCAGGATCTTTCCTAATCTGGCCTGCACTTAATGAATCAATGTCCTCCAGCTGATGGCCGGATGATTGTTTGTGCAGGATTACAAGCTGTATGGGTTTGTTAGGGCAGAGGATAATGCTGAGACCCAGATGCTCATCTTTGAGAGAGCGTGGTTCATCTTTCTTATCAGCTGTTTGTGTGTGTATGTTTACCGTGGCCCGGGATGGCTGGAGGTATATTTGCCTGAGGCATTTGATTGCATCAGTCTCACTCTTTGCCTTGGTCCTCTTCCTCTCCAGTGATTTACTTCCTTCTGTAATTACAGCTAAAATTCTCATTCTCACCCACATCCTGCAACCTCTGGCTGGCCCGGGAGCTGCCAATATCCCACACGGTACTTTTAAAAGATGTCTGGATCCAGACAAGTTTGGGCTAAAGATGGTTGTGACGCCACGACTCCACATGGAGAAGATTGAGCTCATAAATATTAATTAGCAGCACTCCTTGTCAAATTACTGATATAAATTGCCCCGTGCAAATGTGCCAGTTTTATACACAGTCCACACTGGTTTTGCATTGAGATACAAATTACATTTTGATATTAATTATTAATGAATTTGTGTTGCATCTAATGAATGAGATCAAGTCTAGTATAGTATAGCTCATTCTATTGTGATAATTAAGTGCTCGAGAAACATTTATTATTTTTATTAATGCTGAAATTTTTTTTTGGGGAAAACTGTGATTCAATAGCTTGGGGGTAAGAAAGGTTTTACAAAAGAAAATAAATTAATACTTTTATTAAGCAAGGATGCATTCAATTCATCAAAAGTTACAGTAAAGAGATTTCTAATGTAACAAATACAAAATATTTCCATTTCAGATAAACTTTCTATGCTTTAAAATGTAGCAAAATGTATCACGGTTTCTATTACTAATACTAATTACAGCAAAAAAGTTTTCAACATTGATAATAATAAGCAACAATATTAATAATTGATCACCAATAATAACCGAGCTGAAAATTAGCATATTAGAGGCATTTTTGAAGGATCATAAAGACTGGAGTAATGAAAATTCAGCTTTGCAACACTGTAATAAATACATTTTAAAATGTATTTATTTATTAGTTATTTTAAACTGTAATAACATTTCACAATTTTACTGTATTTTTATTATAATAATTGCAGACAAAGAATGTCATCTCGTAGACTCTACTAAGTGGTTTATGTATTATTTGATCAAATACATGTGCCCTGGTGAGCATAAAAACTTCTTTCAAAAACATAAAAAACGTAATTATTGTGCTGATTATTTCATAGCGAATGCTTTAAGATAATTTAATGTAAAAATAATATTAATTAAAATTATACAATATTTTATCCAACCTTATTTATTTATTTAGTGAGTACAATAAAGCCTGCCAGGGAAATAACATCCGGCTATATCACCCTTACATGACCCTTTCACAGCTTATTATCAGAAATGTGATTTTAATGGGAGCCAGCAGAGGTTTATGTTTTAGTATCGCCCGTCTGAGATCGGTTGAGTGGGCTAAAAGTGGACGTTCCTTCCCCCTGTCTGGAGCAAGTGGCGCATCTGTGAGAAGAGCTGTACCATTTCTCTCCAAACCTGTTTCCTCGTCAAGATGGGATTCTTTAAAACATCTCATCACCACAGCATATGGCGCCCTGATGGGAGGAATAGAAGTGCTGGTGATTGTTTGTGTAAATCAGTGCAGCCAGTAACTTTTTTCCAAGCCTTTACTGGGCGATATAACATCAGGATTTCAGGCCGACTCTTGATTTAGCATGCAAGGGGGTGGTGGGTTCGTTGCTTTTAAAATGGCGGTCGTCGACTGTTGTTTGATTTGAAGAAACAATGATGGTTGCAAACGTGCTGTTTGGTGGAGCAGGTGTCTGAGAGGGCGACCCATAATTCACTCTGCCTCTTCAAAACGTGCTCGCTGATCAGCTAACAGCACAAAGACATGTCCATTTTGTCATAAAATACCTTAAAGGTATAGATCACCATTTTGTCATTCCAACAACGTCTTTAAACATCAGTTCAAACACACAAAGAAAATATTTAAAAACGGTCCATACAACATATGAACAATAACATAAAAAAGTTGTACAAATTGGAACAGCACTGAATGAAAGCTTGTTTCCGTCACAGGACAAAAAAAAAAAAGGCAATTGTGACTTTTTATCTCACAATTATTATTTTTTTTTATATATAAACTAAGGGGAAAAAATTATTCTCACGAGAGTTCACATCTTACAATTACTATATATTTATATATGGTAATTCTGATTTTTTTTATCTTGAAATAGAGTTTTTGTCTCGCAGTTGCGAGTTTATATCACAAATATGAGTTTATATCTCACAATTTTGACATCATAATTCTGATTTTTTTTCCTCACAATTATGAGTTTATATCTCACAATTTTGACATCATAATTCTGACTTTTTTCTCACAATTATGAGTTTATATCTCACAATTTTGACATCATAATTCTGACTTTTTTCTCACAATTATGAGTTTATATCTCACAATTATGAGTTTATATCTCACAATTTTGACATCATAATTCTGACTTTTTTCTCACAATTATGAGTTTATATCTCACAATTTTGACATCATAATTCTGACTTTTTTCTCACAATTATGAGTGACATCATAATTCTGCAATTATGAGAATCTCACACTCACAATTTTGATGACATATCACAGGACTTTTTTCTCACAAGACTAGTGACATCAGAATTCTGACATCTCACTGACATCATAATCACAATTGTGACTTTATGTCTCAACATTCAGAATTGCAAGACAAAAATCCTAATTCTGAGATATAAACTCACAATTGCAAGAAAAAAGTCTGACTTGTGAGGTAAAAAGTCACAATTACCTTTTTAATTGTTTAATATATAATGATGTAAACAAGCTTCCATAGCAATGGGATGAATTTATGATGAATTTTTGAGTGAACTATGACTTGAACATTTTATGATCGTAGTGGCAGTTTAACAAATAATACAGTCATTAGTCCATGCCTGGCTGCACAAATGAGGTAAATATAAGCACATTAAAAGATGAACTGAAAATGTATCTTTTAGCATCCCAGAATCTTTTATCATACTGTCCTCAGATCATTATACCGCATCTCTCAGATGAGGAATCTGCAGAATCCTGCTTTATTTACACCAGGGGCCAATTTATCCTTCTGTCTCTCAGCTTTGTATTTACATCAACGCCGGCTCTGATACATACAAGTAATTATAACAGGTTTCCTATTGAACTGTATCACTGCATGCGCTTGCAGCATCATCCAATTACTGCCCCCGAGTCTCCACTTGGCCGCTCTCAGTCCTTTATACCGCCGCTAAAAATGATGAATCCAAATAGTCCGACTTTTAAAGAACTGCATTTCATCATTACATCTCTGTCATGCTAACAAATTGACCTGCTCGGCCTGCATGCTAATGTTGTGTAGCAGCTCTTTCAAACACAGCACTGAACAACAGTGAGATTCTCTGGCCATAGAAATGAATGGAGAACAAAGGCTGGACTGCTGAATGATGATTTAATGTAGTTGCTAATGAGGTGCATGTTAGTTAACATGAGCACTATGACCGTTCTCTATTAGCTCAAAATAACTTCTGGCTAATGAATAGCATTTCTGGGCTTCCTTAGAAGGGTACAGTTTTTTTTTTTTTTGAATAGCAGTTTTCCAAATGCAGCTTTAAGACAGTATGATACTAACAAAAAATGTAAAATAATTAAAAACATAAAGTACAGTGGAGGTACCATTGATACCATTAGAAATAATGAGACTGAATGTTTATCATATTTATTATGTCATTATGTTTGCAATTGCAGGACTTTGATGTGCCTAATCAAAAATACTAGAGTACTAAAAAGTACTCTAGATCTATCTATCTATCTATCTATCTATCTATCTATCTATCTATCTATCTCTATCTATCTATCTATCTCTCTCTCTCTCTCTCTCTCTCTCTCTCTATCTCTCTCTCATCATCTATCATCAATCAAAGAAAATTCAGACCAGTTCTAAACCGTGCATCCTATATCAGAAAAAATGATCATGGTATTAAACATTCTTGAATTAATTTTATTTAATTAAAATAATATGCACTACTGTTCAAAAGTTTCGGGTCAGTAAGATTTTCTGTATTTTTTCCCCACATTAATTATTAGGCTGCATTTATTTGAACAAGAAAAATTGTATTATTGTAAGTAGTATTATAATTTAAACTAGCTGTTTTCTTTTTAAATATTTTAAAAAGTAATTTATTCCTGTGATCAAAGCTGAATTTTCAGCATCATTACTCCAGTCTTCAGTGTCACATGTTCCTTCAGAAATCATCCCAATATGCTGATTTTCCACTCAAGAAATATTTCTTAAGATCATCAATGTTGAAAACAGTTGTGCTGCTTAATATTAGTATTTCAAGATTTTTTTCAGAATTCAAAAGAGCATAATTTATAATAAATATATTTTAAGTAACAATGTAAAAATCTTTGCTGAGTATCCTATTGCTTGAGTTTCCTAATGTTTATATAGGCTACTATGATCATCATAATGCATTCTAGGAATCTCTTCTCATCTGGATGTGTTTGTTCATGTCTCCTGTCCATCATATAGTCCATCTCTTGCTGTTGAGGTAAATGAAGCCATGGCTGATGGAGACAGCGCTCGACTGGACTGATAAGAGTGGGAGTGCAGCAGGTTCGGCCGCTCTCATTGGTCTGGAGGTCATTGATCGGACAGGCTGGACTGCGGATTAGATTTCCAGATAGAGCTTGTTGAAGAGCTTCAGATTGACAGTGACCTCTTGCTAGTTGCTAAATCAAATAACAGAATCTTAACACGACTGCCCACTCAAATGGAGGAAAAATCGGATTTGTCAATACTGAGCCGTTATGTTATGGTTGATATAATGATAAGTTGGATTTTTTTCCCGCTCGTGACTCATATCTTCAGTGCAGCACTCTATAGAGACAGAAAATCGAGGAAATGCATTGAAATAATTGATCTGTTTAGGTTAAAAACAAAATTCCCCAGTGCTTTAACTCGCCTGACATAAATCTCCTGGTGACAGGAGTCCGTACGAGTGGTAACTATCTGATTTAAGTTGCTTTAAGATTAATTCCACAAATTCATTGTGAGTTATGGGGGATCTAGAAGTTTCATCCACTCACACTCCACAAGACAGATTTTCTCCAAGCAAATGAACCCAGAACTTTAGCGAAGAATCCCTCCTTAACTCGATCTAATTGCTCTCTCAAAGGTATGTCCTGAACCTCACAGGCTGATGTCATCGCCAGCTAGTGTTAGATTGTTCCAGAACCAATTTACCACGGCTCTCCGTATATTCTGCTTTATTAAAATCGTCTGATCTTCACTGTCTATTATCCTAAGTGCCACTACATGAAGCAAGTGCTAGACTGGTCCATCTGTAAATTAGAAGGCTTGATGTCAGATCAAAACCTTTGAAAATCACACTTTTTTTAAACGGAGATGGCAAAGATGATGTTTCACACAAGACTTGGACGTCAGAGAGAGAGAGAGAAACATTTACTTTACTCATTAGGTTTAGACTTTGCTTGAAACACAGCCTTTTGATTATAGATCCAAATCGATGCAGTCATAATGAGCATCGGTCCTGCCCATTTGCAATCATTATTGAATTGAGGTACTGTATGTAATATTTTCACTGTACTAAAGCATGAAAATACCATAATATTTTTGCAGATATTTACGAAAAATGCTTTACGAACTTGTTTCTCTGAAAAAAACGCCAGTTCTGTGTTCCATGTCAGAATATCTGTTTGTGTTTTGGTCTATGTGATTCCGCCCACTGCCATTTTACCCAATAGCATTTCAACACCCCGGGTTGCCAGTTGGTGGAAAACACAGCGTATTGCACCCATGCAAGCCAGCAAACAAACTTGGTCAGAGATCGCAGACTCTACCCGACCTAAAAAGCCTCGGCATCCATCTAAAAAGCTATACGGCCAGAGGCATATTAAAATGTGAATAAATCAACTCATAATCTTACAGTATGAGGCTCATCACCTTCCATTGTCAATTGCACTCATTCCTGTTGCATTTCCTCAATCTGGCAACCCGCGTGAGCTGTTAATATTACATACTGCACCTTTAAGTGGTGTCTCCCAGTGCAACATATGCTTTTGTAATGCTAGGTGGTTGCTACAGTAGGTCGTTTCTTTTTACTTCACATATCACATGTGTCTGATATGTGAATCTGAATCACATATATGCCTGAAATGTTGAATGACAAGCACTTCCTGTGACTGTTTGCCTCTTTATAATGTATCGCTTATTGTATTCCTCAATTGTAAGTCACTTTGGATAAAAGCGTCTGCTAAATGAATAAATGTAAATGTAATGTAAATGTACTTATTATTATTATCAATGTTGAAAACAGCCATTCTGACGGGAACCAGCAACTGTTTGGTTCCTGTGCATTCTTCAAAATATCTTCTTTCGTGTTCAGTAGAAGAAAGAAACTCATACAAGTTTAGAACAACTTCAGTTTGAGTAAATAATGACAGAATTTTCATTTTGAGTAACTTTCTCTTTAAAGGTTCTGCATGGAATTATAGATTTTAATTTAGAACCTTTTATTTTTAGAATTGTAGTCCTTCCTTCAGTGCACAGTAAGGTCTGAACGTGTAAATCTGATCATTTAGAAGTTTAATCCTTGAGGATAAGGGTTTATTCAAGTTACTTACATTCAGCAATATTTATAGTGATACAAGTCTCTCAGAATCACATTTACCAGATTTCCCACAATGCACCAGTCCCGTCACTGTCTGTCTGAGCATTGCAGCTCATTCACATGAGAGATCTGTCGTTCTTCTCTCTGCAGTCACAACTCCATTATAGGTGGAGGATGAGGAAAGAACCCAGCTTGCTCTCTCTTCCCCTGTATCTCGCTGTTGCAGGCCGCTTTGTATCTCTCTTGGCCCTAATCTGTCCCGACCAGTATGAGCTCTCCTGTACACCGGACTTCAGTTCCAACACTGCTCGGCAGTCTTCAGCTCGCAGATAGACACAATTCCACCTGACTCCAGGCTTAACCTCATCAGAAGTCTGTGGTATTTAACAGGAAGTGGAAAGCCAGAAAAAACCCTGAGCCGTAGCTCACAGAAAAGTGGAGTGAACACTCTTTTAATAGTAAAGAAACACAGTGATTCAGGTTTGAATAACGGAGTAGAGGATTAGCGGCCCTCTAGAAAGAGAGAATGGAGACTGTGGTAAAACCAGTGACAAGTGAATAGGGCAATGCCCCGAGCTGGGAACGTTCGATATATTCCTGGAGGTGGAATTATAATATATACGTTTGGGGGCTTGAACAGTCTCTTATGTCCACGCTGCATTTATTTGATCAAAAATACAGTACAAACAGTAAAATTGTGAAATATTAAAATATCTTTCCAATTATTATATTAATATATTATAAATGGTCATTTAATGGCAACTTTTTTCACAGCATATGGTGATTTTCAGCAGCTATTATCCTTATCTTCAGTGTCACATGATCCTTCAGAAGTCATTCTTATATGCTGATTTGAAACATTTCTCACTATTATTAATGTTGAAAACAGCTGTGAATATTATATATATAATATTTAATAAATGTTATTTTTAAGGAAAGCAGAATTTTTCTGGATTTTTTGATGAATAGAAAGCATTTTTTTAAATGATACATTTAAGAATCAAAGTATTATTTTCATTTTAACAAATTAAGAAATGAATGAATTAATCATTCAACCAACCAATCAATCAATCAATCCAATCAATCCATCAATCAATCAATATAACTGAAATACAGGTGTCAAAGAGAAATAATTAAGGAATAGTGGAAGATAATTATTTATAGATTAAAATATAAAACATAAAAACTCATATATATATATATATATATGAATGAATATAACACATATGCATGTGTGAAGGTACATGCATGGTTTTATGTATGAATGTGTAGTACATGGTATTTATATGTATTTATACAAATATATTAATATATCATATTCTGTCAATTTCAAATGAGCATTGTAACAGCCAAAGGGAAGTGTGTAACATGTCTTTAGCCAGTCTTTCACATTTCTTCAGTGTTCAGCAGAGCTCAAGCAGAGCAAAGCAGAAAACGGTCCAATGTAAAACCAGACACGTCCAGCTCAAACACGGCTGAGCACTCTTGACTCCATGCATCTTTATTTTCATGGCGACTAGGATTGTTTGGCAGTTTGCTGGAGGGAGGTTAGTCAGGGGGGCATTTTGGCAGGGTGGGGGGCTGGTGAGGAAGGGTTGTAATATGACAATGATTGGTAGCAGTGCTCTGTCCTCAGGCCAGCTCCATTTTTAGGCCCGCTCCCTAATGTTCACTGATCCGGGTGCAGATGGCACATTCTTTCTCTTTCTGGTCTGCCAAGTGTTAGCACTCCAGTAGCTTGGCAGGTAGCCTGCCACAACATGACTTTGATCCACTGCGACCTTTTAACAAATTCTCAATTTTCTCACTGGCTGCGGAGAGAGCGAAAGAGAGCGAGAGAGAGAAAGAGAGAAGGGGGGACCTATTTGTAAGTCGTTTTTTTCCCCTGCCGTCTCCTCCTCCTCCTTTATTTGCTTGGACCAGGAAGAGTCTCCGTGGCAACATATCAATGTCTGTCGTCTATTGGAGAGCTGTCTCCTCGCGTTGATTCAGCACACTCTTAATTTACCCTTTCTGCTCAATGGGAAAGTAAAAGACTGCATTTCTCATGTGCGCAAAGAGAGAATTAATACAGCTTGCAAGATGAAGCCTTTCAGAAAAATGTTGTTTTCAGGTTCAGAGAATGTGTTTTACTGAACAAAGCTCGTTTTGCAATAATGGGATTCTCAGTGAACAGTTAACATAGTGAAACGACAAGTTCAAGGCAAGCAGGTTTAATAATAGACGTATGGAGAGAAAGCTTTCGGACCAATGAGATTTCACTGTGGGTGGAGATAAAGAGCAACATGAGGAGTAGAGGGGTGTATTTCATGAAAACTGCCAAGAACATGCCATATTTTACATTAGAAACAAATATATAGTATGTATTTATGTATATACGTGTATATATAAGTTCCTGTCTTCATTTTCCCATGCAAAACATCCTTTAAAAATAATCATATATCAATATATTTTGTGAATAATTGCTGTCAAATGATTGTTTACATAATATATGAGTGTGTATTGTCTATATTTATGATGTATATATATAAAGACACACATGCATAATGCATAGGTATATATAACATAATAGGTATATATATACATACATATATATTATATACATAATATACACCACACATACACCTATATTATGTAAACGCAAACTTTTATTTTGCATGCAATTAATCATGATTAATCGTTTGACAGTGAATAGGACCCAGACCAGGGCCCTACACACCATTGAGCTCCCCGAGGTATTTTTCCAATAACAGAAGTTGTAAAATAATTACCTTATATTAAATCTGCTTTGGTGCTGCAAGCATAAAAGATAACAGATCTTCTCATCCGAGATGCCTCAGCGGTAGGGGTGTGCGATATATATATATAGTCTATGATAATATCGTAATTGTTGTTTTAAGGATGTGCGATTTGACATGATCGAGTATTTTGCAAAAACCTTTCAAAACGCCCAAACAGAGCGCACGCTTACATTAGGCTCCGTGAAGTCTAGACTAGTGAGAACGCATGTAGGGTGCGTGCTTTCACTGCATGATTCAGTCTATTTAAATACTACATTTAGAATGATCACAAATTCAAGACATGGGGGCAGAAGTGTTATATACTAATACCACTTCATATAGTTATTCAATTTCACACGAAGAGTGCCATTTTTCTCCAAAAATGACCATGATAACAAATGTGATATTGATTTTTTTACAAGAGCTCAAAAAACTAAAAGTTAATTAAGAGACTTAAGTTCCAGACACCATATTTCCTGTTTTTGCTCTATTTTGTCAACAAAAATAACTCCAAACACAGCCGCAGCACTGTTTTGTGTCTCTGAGCAACATGATGGTGTTTCATTCCTGAATGAATCAACCGTTTAAATGATTCGGTTCATCACTTATTAAGAGTTATTTGCTGTTACCTATTGGCGGTTTTAATTTCACATCTCGATTTTTTTCATGTTTTAAATAATTTCAAATATCAGTATTTAACGTTTTATGTTTAATATATCAAAGCATTATTTATGCATTTGTAATTGCAGTTAAATGCATTCATGTCTTGCATTAAACAGTGTGTAAGTACATCTAAATGCCACTTCAGATGCAGCTTCTGTGTTGATTTCATTTGTTTGGTAACAGCCCTAATGTTTTATTATTCTAAATCACTGATTAAATGTAAGAATTTGACTCAAAAGATAATGGACACTTTTAGACAAAATGGCTTTATAAAGGTAAAAATACCTATAAAATGTAAAAATCACTTTAAACCTATTGGAAAAGATTAATTTCTGTTAGTGTGAATTAAAAATATAAAAAATATATTAATGTTTAATCATTTTTATACACTTGATTTTACTGAAGGCTACCAGGATAATTATAACTTGAGTTTATTAAATTCCTAATCATTCATTGCAACATTTAATCATAATTCTCAATTATTTGTGCTACTGCCCACTGACTTGGTTTTAAACCTATATTATTATCCAATTTATGAGCCTTAAAACATCTTAAAATGCACACATAAATCATCATTTTCTCGGGGGAGCATGCCCCCGAACCCCCCTACCGATCTGCATTTTAGGACCTCGGTATTTATAAAAACCTGCGTACGGCCCTGACCCAGACACGTTATTTTTTGTGCAATTCACCTAAACAAAGCAGCCATTGCAGGTTTTTGTGTTGCGTCACACTGTCCCACCCTTCATCGCCCCTCTTTCTGTTTAATTACAGATGGTGACGAGGGAGATGTGCAGTGGGAAAACTGGGTTAAAGGTGTGTAATGAACAGGTTTCCCCTAAGCTCCTCCGTGATGTTTGCTTTGTCCCACGTGTGGCCATTCCCGATGGCTCCATGGCCTGTCCATATTTTATTGAAACGATAATCTGACCTGAATAAACACATTAGCGTCTACATTATTAATTCCAATCTTGCCGTGATTCTGTTGACTCTGTCGGGTTCAAGGCGAAGGCCAGATAGGAGCTCGGTTGTAAATGTGGCCACAGTGGCCCTCATCTTCAGCAGACACCAAAGCGAAGGGAAGGTTAAAGGCAAACTGTTTCTCCTCCCGGCAGTTTGTGTTGATTCAGGACTCAGTGATATTTGCGGTGCTGGTGTGAGTGCCTTGCCATGACAGCTCTGTAATTCCCAAAAAGGTCTCAGCCCGCTGACTGCTGGGAGCTCGGAATAAAACCCTCACCATTAATTACTCCGAGAGTCATCTTCCTGCCCCCCAGCCATCCGTGGCCCCACCTGCTCTGGGTCTAATGTCACACAGTGGGGCTTTTTCTGCAGAGCCGGCCGAGGAGGGGGTCCGATCTGTCCCGGTCAGTCCAGATCCTCCTGCTGCTCGTCTGTCAAAAAGATCTGCCTCGGCGTGATCACGAGGGAGGGCCGGCTGAGGCTGTTTGGTGGCAGACGGGAACAGATAGATTTTTCAGTGTGATGTGCCACGCTCAGAGCTGTATAACGCTCACACAGGGGCACCGCAAGACATCTCGGGAATAACAGCTGAAAAGCAAATAAAAACTGTTTTGGAACAGAAAATCAAATGTAAAGCAAGATTTGTTCAGCCCTGAAAACATTCAAAAATATAAAAAAGTCATTGAAAAAAAAAACAACAACACTTGAGATATTAATGTTATTATTATGTACGCTTCTGCATACTTTTACAAAGAGTATACTTTGTTTGGAAAGAATAATAATAGTTTAATTTTACAATTTATATTAAATGCAGTTGGTAGCACTTTTTTGACCCACTTTAGGATTAAAGCATACGCAGTAATTGCTGGGAATCGAACCCACAACTATCGCAAATACAGGAACTATTGCAAATATTGTTAAAATGTACTGCTGAATGTACCAACAAGTATTTATGATAAACTAAAACAATATATTTTAATGGCATTTCTGTTGAAACTTGTAATTCAAATATATTTGGAATTACACATTTGTGGTGATAAAGTTGCATATTTAGTACATGCGAAGTAAAATAATAAAATGTACAATAGTTAAATAAAATGCCAAATAACACACTGCATTGAAATGTTTATGTTTTTTGAATATATATTTAAAAGCATACTCAAACATCAAGTAGTAAATTTTAATGTATGATGATTTTAATTAAAATAAATATTGTATTGAGGAATGAGAATCTATTGTAGTGAAACATACGAATGCATTAAAGTAATATGAATTTAAGGGGAAATTATCAAATAAATAAATATGTATCATAAAAATGTTGCAAGAAATCATAACAATCCTCTCTTCTTTTGTATGCAAAACACAGATTTAAAATAATGTATTCAAAATATATTTTTTCACACCTGTACCATTTGAAGAGCATAAACAGTTAGCTTAATCGGCTACTTTGGGTTAGTATTGCTCAGATCCCTAACCCTAAAACGAGGACTAACGTTTGCTAACATTAAGGGTTAAAGGGTGTAGGATGAGTTGTTTTTGCATGTGCTATAATGTCTGTAATGTGGACAGACAGGTTGTGATCAGAAAATCAGATGCTCACAGATGCATGCAGTATGATTTGAGAGGACTAGATAAAAGGTGCGATACACCTGAAGCCGCTTTAAAGTAGTTTGAAGAGGGGGCAACTTTTTAAGAGGAAGAAGCAGGTGTAATTTCCTCAGACAATTGTCCACCTGTTCCTGTGTTCATAAAATTCCAACGGAATGTTAGAACAATGACATCAAATTTCTGCCGATGCTTAGCTGCTAATTGGACATTTGGCAGACCTGAACAAAAAAGCTATAATTATGACGGCTTGTCACTGTATCGCCAGCAAAAGTGCGCATATTTGTAGTTTTAATTATAGTCACGGTAATTATCGCTCCAGTGTCGTGTTCATCACAGTTTATTGATCAGATTTCTAGCATCATTGCTGGGGAGTAACTGACTAAAAGTAACAGTGCTGAGAACCTAACTGCGTTTCTCAGTAGCGTGAAGCATTATAATAGCTTACATTGTTGCTTTTCCATTAATAAACTACCTTTTGTTTGTCAGCAGCATGACAGAAAGTGCTGTATGTCAAACTGTATTGTTTACAGCGGAGCAAATAGACATGCTAAGCAGAAAAAGATCTTTCTCACTCATCAGTATATTTCTCTGTAAATAAATGAAACATCTGAGAAATATTTCAATCATTTTTGAGTATTTAGTTATAATTCTGTTCAAAAGTTTGGTGTCCGTAAGAATTTTTCTTTCAAAAAATTCTACTTTTATTCAGCGAGGATACATTAAATTGATCAAAAATGTCAGTGAAGATATTTACAAATGATTTATTTGTTCAAATCTGTTCTTCTTAAGAATCATAAAAATGTATAATGGTTTCCACAAAAATATTAAATTAACCAATGTATTTTTTTTACATTGAAAACAATACAAAATGTTTCTTCAGCACAACGAGTTCCCGAGTTTCCAGCTCAGGAATAAATTACTTTTAAATGATAAAATAGAAAACAGTTATTTTAAGTTGTAATCATTTTTCATAATATTACTGTTACTTAAGTAATTGCAAACTTAGTGAGCATAAGAAACTTCAAAAAACATTTTAAAAAATCTTGTCGACCCTAACATTTTGAACACCAGTCCAAATATACGTGTTCACTGTATTTAACTTTGTTTTATTTCATTAAGATGTTTCTATTTCATTTGTTGCATTTAGTCTTAAAATATGTTTAAGTCTTATGCTTTTATGAAATTAAGATCCTAACTGTTTTTCTGCCATGATGAATTCTGCTCTGATTTGAAAAATAAATTAATATCAAAAGGTAATTATACATTTAAAGTGCATTTGTAGTGTTTTTTTAAAGAAAAAATCTTTGGACTTAAGCTTGACCACTTAATGTTATTAGGAGCTTTTATGAACCACCACATATGGGATGCATGATGTTCTCCGTTCATGAACAGAGATGTTCTTGTTTATCTGTTCATAACTGTGTTACAGGTGCGCTGATGGACTCGTGTTAATCTCTGCATCGGTTCATGTCCCGCAGGGAGAAACTGCAGTTTTGCAGTGATATCGTCATAGCACTCTGAGCTCTGGAAGTTTTAAGATGGGTTGGCTGGAGACAGGGGCCTAATGCTCTTAATGGAAGTCACGGACAGCCACTCGCTTCACGGCATTCCTTCTAGAGTAAAACATTCCCCTGTGATGTGCCATTTGTGAGAGAGTCCAGCACACTTAGGAAGCCAATTGACCTAACTAAAAGCTGTGGGCTGTACCCGTGTGTTTTATACCGACAGGTCAGGCGGCGAGTGCACAATGTTGGGTCTTTGATTTGATTTGAAACATCGACCTCGGCACCCTGAATTGCATTCACTCCGTTAATGCCGAGCTCCTGATTTTATAAGCCATATTATTTTGTAAGATTTCGACTTCGTATTATACTGCGAGACTAAAAAGGATACAAATGACTATGATTACGATACATTTCGAGTGCATATTTGATGCCCATTATTTCCCAGCCTTTCTTTGTTCATGTCTGTGCCTTGGTTTTTCTGGCCTGATGTGGTGGCCCTTTAAGATCTCCATGGCAACATGCATTAACATTTTTGTATGAGTGCCTTGCAAATATGAAAATCTTTCTTTTGATGTGAATGGCAGTCAGACATAGCCACACTCGCTCAGACAAGGACATCTCTGCTTTTGTCTGGAAGCTCCATCACAGGTATTCAGATATTGTTTTTACTTGCAATAAAACAATATGTGAATTATTGTATTAAACATACACTGTCAATGCATTTGGCACAAATGCTAGAAATTATTTTTATAATTGTATTATAAAAATGCTGCTTTTGAACGGTAGCATCGGCAGGAGGCATTTTTGCGAATCAGATTGTTTGTATGGTTTGTTTCCGTAAAGCCTTTTTTAATCACTAATTAATTTATAATTACATTACATAAAACAATTAAAATATGCATTAAACAACAATAAAATATTACGTTTAACCAAAGTTGCCAAATGTTTAATTGCTCCTCCCATATTAAAATAAAAAAATGTACAGATGTAAAAATATATGATTCTGTATGTCAGTAATGATTATGTAGTGTTTGTTTAAATTTTTAATTTAAAATTATCTATTTTATTTTATTTAAATATCTGTACGTTATTTTAGGTATTGATTTTCGTTTGGTTTACTTTTTTTAAAGCCCATTTATTCATTTTATTTTATTTTATTTATTTTAATCCCAGATTTGTTATGTAATGTTGCCTCATACTTTTGGACTCTAGCAAGCAAAACAAAACAAATCAAAAAAGCATGTTGAGTGTTGGTGTTAAATTGACTTCTTACTGAAAGTAGGCAAGAGGTTAAAGACATTACAGTGTGTGCTTACCATCTGTTTATGATGGTTTTATTCAGTTCCAGGAGGAAAAACAAACCGATGGTGTTCATGGGTGAGCAGGAGATGGTCAGGTTAGAGGTAAATTACTGAAAAAAGGTGAGCAGGCCTTCCCATACTTCCTGGAAAAACAACCTTGAGCATGGGCATTTATCTCATTAGGCCTTGATTTACTCCTAGCGAGAGAGCCTGAAGCTGGAAGCTCCCTGTTAACAGGCCTGATCTTTCCCGTTCCCTTTCTCCACGTCCTGAGCAGAGCCCGAAACACGCCAGCGTCGCACCGCTGCTGGTGCCATTAAGATCGGCCTGCTTGACTCTGCTGCCGCAATTAACTTCTGATGAGCATTGGACTGAAGCTGGAAGAAAGTAAGGAGTTTGCACGGCCAGGTTATTCTGGATCTGGTCGAGTCGGTGAGCACTGAATGAAAGGGTTAATTTGCGTCATCATGGGATCCAGCTGTTTAACTCATGTCAATAGGACACCTATAAAAAATACTTTGGTGCAGGGCAAATTAAAAAACCTTATATATAATAAAAAGTAAAATATATAACATAACAATACATTTTTGTAGTGTAAATATAAATATATTATATATACATTGATTATTATATTTTTAATATGAATTAAAAGCAAGTATATTGTATAATACATAGTATTATTTTTGTTAATTTAAATTATCTTTATTTAAATAATTTAAATATTTTTTTAATAATTCTTACAATTATTTCTAAATTATTTAAATATGAGCTATTTTAACTACCTATTTTTTAAATGCATTTAGTCATTAATTTATTTTAATTTTACAAAGGTGTGTGAGACTTTTTAAGTCATGATAATATGGATAACAATATAATATAATCATAATCACCACATTGTCATTTTGTTAAATGACGAACATGATAATATCAACAAGTGAAAAAATCACAAATTGCATAAAATAATATTAATAAAAACTATTTTGCAAGAATCATAAATTGCACAAAATACTACTAATAAAAAATATTTTGCAAGAATTTCTATGAATTTGAACAATGTGATTTATTAAAAAAATAAAAAAAAAAAAAAAAAAAAAAAGCATGAAGGTTTGGGTTATTATCATTAACTAAAAAAAATTATGTTAATTGAAATAAAGCTGAAATAATAAAATACAGATATTAGATAAAATACCTAAATTAAATTAAAATGAGAAATGTTCCCTTAGTAACTAACTGTAATAAGTTTAAGCACTAAAATTAGTAACTAAATAAATAAATAACATGACACTAAAACTGAATTAAAAATGAATACAACCTAAATAGTACCCCAGTCAAAACACAAAAGGACTACAAATATCAAATAAAACGAGAACTGCGAATATAAAAATAAAGCTAATTCAAAATATTAATAAAACTAGTATTATACAGTATAAATAATATAAAAAATAACCTAACCATTAGTTGAGCATAAGCATTAGTAGGGCATAAGCAGATCATACAGAACCATAAAAATTAGCCATCAATTAGTTATGCCGGTGATGTACATTTTAATTTCCACATTATAATTTTGTTTACTATAAACAAGTGAAAAAATCACAAATTGTTCAAAGTAGTCTAATCCAGCTATACGATACCACCCCGATCTCATGAGATAATGTAACTGATTCATCATGATTAAGAGCCTCAAGTTTCTCTTGAACGTGTCACACTTCTAGAAATCACCACTTCTCACCTGGCTGAAAGCTTAACGGCTGGAACACCTTCATTGGCCAAGGCAGCTAAGATGTTTAGATGAGGTGCCAGCATTCATTTACAAAAAAGAAAAGGAAAGGAAAAATCAGCTCGAGTGCAAAGATCTCATTTTGAGTCTTTTTTTTCTGATGAGGCCCTTGTACAGATCCCATGATCCTCTGTTTCCTTCCATTCGACCCCCCACCCCACCTTCCCCACATCTCTCCGAATCGCTTTTACGCTTTCCTGTCGTCTGCCGGTAATCCCACTGTCTCCATTATTGTCTTAATATCAAGTACAGCTGGAGATAATGGAGCGACATGGTAATAACAGTGTGGCCTAAAGGGGGCCCTCCAGGGAAATATCTTCGATGCTGGAAGAATATTAATACCTCTGAGCTCTCTGCACTTCCTGCCTTCCCTCATTGTGCATTTTTCACAACTACATAATGGCCCTAATATGCATAACAAAAGCTTTAGGATGTGAGGGTAAGTGTGTGTTTAATGTGCCTATAGACCGCAGTACAACACTATAGGAAACCCCTCTCTGCTAACGAAAACACATATTTGCCCATTACGAGTATTGACCTGAGATGTAATGTGTGGGTTTTTCTGTCTGTTCGAATGGTTTTGAGAACGAATGAGCACAAGTTAAACTGAAAGACTTGCAAGTTTACGGCTTAAAGCTGAAAGTGTGTAATGTTGTAGTGGTTAAAAGACTTTTAGTCAAGTGCCATTATTTAAAAAATACCAGAACTGTTTTTTTTTAAGTTTAATTCCTTTAATGGTTGTAGAACAAGCATTTGTCTGCCAGGACGCAGTATTAAAATAAAATGTGTTTTGGTCCACTTTTCAAAGGGTCTGCGACAGCACTACTTAATGCTCAAATTTTCGACAAAGTTTTGCAGGCAAAGAAATTGTATTTTGTCAATAACGTAGCAATTTGTGAAGCACAGCTCACACAGAAGTCAAACCAAACAGTTTTCTGTTGAACAGTGCAGCAAATCCTTGAGACCAATTCGAACCTGTTGCTAAATCTGAATGAGCAAAATGTCCATGTTTATGCAGATTGTGATTCTGATTACGTCATTGGCTGGAATGCCACTCTCTCGTGAACACATATGACAGTTAGTGAAAACTAGATATTACAGTTTATAAAGTTTTAAATATGGATACTTCTCTTACAAAAATGCATTGATTCGCTTCAGGAGGTCTTTATGAAACTCCCGGAGCCTTGTGGAATACTGTTTAATGATGGATGGACTACTATTGTTGAGCATCAATTGGACTTTGAATATCAACACTCATTCACTGCCATTATAAAGCTTGGAATAGCCAGGACAATTTTAATAGAACTCTAGTTGTATTCGTCTGTAAGAAGAAAGCCATATACACCTAGGATGACTTAGAGGTGAGTAATTCATGAGGTAATTTTAATTTTTGGGTGAACTATCCCTTTAAGGCACGAATCAGAAAGCAATCAGTGTAGTGTGATTTCTCAAATGAATGACTCATTTTTTTTGTTCATTGAGACAATACAGTGCAACCAGAGAAGGATGACTGAATAGCGCTCCAGTGATTACGTATTTTTCTAGCCCAACCAGGAGGTTAGCATCAATAGGATTGGGTTCCCTCCACAAAAACCCAATAGTCTACTCGACTAGTGAGTAAAGGAGTTTACCTGTTTGTTGTGATGATGTTTAATGTCCCCAAACACCCCCGTAGTCCCATTTGGCCTCAGAATCTGACTTCTTCAAGACAAGAAGAAGCTTATAAAAACCACACAAGGCATGATTACTGATATATTTATGTCATAGAATAAAATGTGACAACATCTTGGGTTATTAACCACAGACCTTATTTCAGGCATTTAACCAAAATCCATAAACAAATGAACAATGTATCTTGGGTTATAAAATAACCACAGCTAACTCATTTCTGGCATTTAACCAAAAATGGCCAACAAAAATAAACAAATGCCATCCCTTCTTTGGGACAATGTAGGTGCTAAAATGCTAACTCATTTCTGGATTTTGGCCAACAAAAATATGCCATCCCTTCAGCACTCTATTAGATGGACCAACATCACTTTTTTTTTTTTGCACAAACCAATTGTATTAAATGTATATTTTCCATTTGAAAACCGATTGCTATTTAGGTATTGGTAAACATTGGTTATTTTCCACATTTCTTGCATCCTAGATGATGCTATTCAAAAGAAAAATTTCAAAGGATGAGCAAATTATAGAAAACAATTCAATAAAAAAAGTTTTTTATGGAATAATATACACAATCTTCACAATAAGACCAGAAACATGCATTAAGGAAGTAAACAGAGCCTTTTTTGACTTCATGTTGACTTCAATGTTCAAACACAATCTCTTTCTCCTTGTCTTTAGCCCGCCGCGTCTTCCTGCTCACATCTCCCTGCATGACTTGTTCTTGTGCTTTTGCACGCTCGTACCCGGCTCTCATGTTGTGACATGGATCAATCGGGAACGCTGTGAACTGAACCACCGTGAACCTGTCCGCTGCTCCACAGGAGAACAGACCTACATTCCCAACTGCCCCTTTGAAAGGAAGGGGCTACAGGCGGGTCAGCACACCCACTATGCTTTGTTTGAGGGCTGGAAAGAGTCGACCTGCTCTCAAATCTACACTGAACGGTGACTCTTACGCAAATACACTGACCCAAAACTCACCCTTAAAGAGACCAGTTATGCTGCGTATAAATGGACTGCCTACAGGAACAGCCAATCACATCTCATGTCATGATCAGTGCTGAGAAGAGATGGGTTTGATCAAATAAGAGAAATGTGGACATACGCTGTTTGATATTAAATAGCTTTGTTCTGTTTTGACAACAGGTGTCACTGTTTCCTCTTAAACCACAAATTCACCAACTTCAAAATCAAGAATCAACGATTCTTTGAATTGGAAATGTCTTTTCCGTGCATGTTTGGTACCTTTTCAGATTTTTGAGACAATTTAGATTTACAAAACAAAATGTCTGTGTGCGTTTATATACCTTCTCAAATCTATATGACAATTTAGATTTACAAAAATAAATACATACATAAACAAAACAAAACTCATAACTGTGAATCTGTCACAGTTCCAGCATTTTTTGTTAATGCATGTTATTTCTCAAAACTGTGACTGTAATTGCATTTATTGCTTATAATTTGATATTTGGCAAACTTTTTTCCCTCCCTTTTCAAATTTCAAATCACATCAGAAAAGCATTTGTTTTCAATAAAATGAAGGAAATAACCAAAAAGTTGGAAATAAAGTATCGGGTAGGGTTAGGGTAGGTGTAGGGAGGGCTTTATTGTCCCAATAAGGTGGCATCCATTTAATAATTTGAATTAAAATTAAAATTTACACTCAATAACTTATTATTGCATACTGTTTTATAATGTACTACAATACTGAGGTGCAGATAATTGCCACTATTTGCAATAAGTAGTATAAATAGCAGAAAATCCTGCTATTTTAACATAGTGTAAATAGAATCTATAGCTATTTGCACTTAATGTAAATACCATATCACTAAAAATGCTGCTATTTTCACTTAGCGTAAATAGCATTTATTGCTAAGAAAATATGCTATTTACACAGTGCAAATAGCTGCTGCCTTATTTTTTTCATTTTATTTATTTAAACAATTTGGTGGAAACCAACTTCTATAAATACAGTTAATTTTTTTTTTGGTATTGTCCCACTCGTTTGTGTTCAAAGTAGGTCTCTCTCTTTCTCAAAAAAGAAATGACATAAACTAAGTAGTAGTTTGGCCTTGGCGCAGTATCATATATAATCACTGATATATTATGGCATGTAACACTGTCTCATCTTTCTGACAGATCAGTGTCATGGTAAGGAATGGTGCTGGGGTTCTCCTGGTTGACCTTCACTGGCAGCTTTGGTTGTGGCAAGCAGTAGGGGTCTTCTCACAGCATCAGGGGTCCGCCAAGGCTTGAGGGGGCATCAGAGATCGAGAAAAGTAGCGAATGGTACCAGCATTGCCCCCTGTGGGGTGTTTGAAAAGGTCACTAGTTATGCTGGCAAACCCTGTTATCTGTGTCTCCTCTGCTGGCTATCTGCAGCCAACACTGAGCAAACACCGCCAAGCTGTTCTGGCACATCCCACGACGACGCCACCCTCTCCAGAGACCCATGAGATGTAACCTCTTTGAGAAGAGCCAGGTAGAAAAAACATCTCTTGTTTGGGATTGCAAAAATAACCAATACAGCTGTACTAAAACTAGAGAGTAATATTTGAACATGACGTTAGGGAAACGGCGTCTCTCTGGAGAACAGATGGGCTTCTTTTACAACCTGCCCTGAGCAGTGAGAAATAATTAATACAAATGTAATTAGAAATTTAATTAGGAAATTATGTCAATTTGACATTGATTTATAGAAAAATGGTTTAAGATTAAGTGCATGGATTTTCATAGTCTTAAGTTAAAAATATAATTGATGGGGTCCCATGATCATGGAAATGTTAATTTTACAATTTTGTAATTGTGTTTACCAGGCCTAAAACACATGGACATTTCTTCTATGAATATATGTTATTTTAGTTATGCTTTGCTCTAAAATAATCATCTAAATATTGCTCTTGTGAATTGTTCTTTTAAGAAAATTCTTCATTTCAGTTGACTTGTTTCACAAAATGATCTAAATAAAAAAAATATTATTATTATTATTACTACTATTTTATAATCCAATAATCAGAATACCTGAAAAGGTCATGTATTTGTCAGAAAGAGTGGAATAATCTCATCAGCAAGATATGCTCGTACTCTAAAGTGAGTTGCTCAGTTCACAAAATGATCTAAATCAAAACACTTTTTAGAATCCATATTCAGTAATCAGAAATGGCTGGAAAATATCACGCATTCGCTGCAATCGAGTAGCCCGAGTTCACACAATATCTATACGCATCTTAGCATTGACTTTGTAACCTATTCGCGCAAATAATTACATTTGATTTAGGTGTGCACACCAGAATTGGAGATCTGAACCAAGCCTTAACCATTAAATCCACTCTTATGATGATGCAAATAATATATAGCCTACTATTCATATTTCAGGAGCCACAAACAACCAATCAGATCACACGATCCATTGTTCTGTGTCCCTATACCAGCTAAACTGCTCTTTTGTCTTGAGGTAGTTGTGATTTTCTGACATGTCTCAGGCTACCATGCTGCTGTGCTCTCACCTCCACTGAGAGCTGTAAATTCATTTCACACCTCGCTAATAACTTGACCAGGGGATAACAAGAACTGGGATTGACTGTAGGTCATGCAAATTAATTACAGCAATTAGTTCTGAAAGGAAAGAGAGGGGTGGAGAACTCAGAGAGGTGAGGAGGGCCTGGAATTTCAGCTCTCGTACACCTTTTTCACTTGAACTCACTGCTAGCGGCAGGGTTGAACTGCATCCTGGGAGATTTACCAAGATCTCCTCCACTTCTCCAGATGATGTCATTCCTGAACGCAGTTTAAATAACATTGTGTCTGATTGGCAGACAAAATCCCTGTTTGGACCGGACTAGTTTTCCCTGAGGATGTTGTAGATACTTTGTCATTTTAATACCACCACGAATCAAACATTTCAGTTTTTTTTCTTGCATAACATCAGTCAAATTGAGAAGGAAATTGCCTACTATTTTTCAAATCCTTCTCCTCATTTGCTTTGACCTTCCTTGAATATTGCAGCTAGGGAGTTTTCAAACTTTTTCCACACACCTCAAAATAAGATATATATTGTCTGTATAAAGACTAATATATACTGTAATAAATATAAATATACATTTTATGTGGATATTAATTTATTTTTATTAATATTTTATACTATATTTTAATAAAATGTAATAGATTTTCTACCTTAATTTAATGAATAATATAATTATAAAAAAATTATAAATATAATTGTTATTACAATTTTAGAAATCTCCTCTGAATAATGTTAAAGATTGCATGCATGAGCATATTTTTCACAAAATGCATAGAGGTTAAAGAGTAAAAAAGTATTCATGCATTTCACCTAATGTAATATAATGTTTACATCCCAGCCAGGCAAATCCATCAAATTATATTTAAGATTCAAAAACGAATAAATGTATTTATTTTCAGAGGTCATTCAGCCCCTGCTAAACAATGTCAACATAATCAATTCAGTGCTCAAAGTTTGATGTTGTCAATTAGAACTGCTCCTTGCACGCATTGAACGTCAGGCACAAACCATGAGACATATTTGAAATCAATGTGTCCGTTGTGGTGGAGTAAATACCACGAGAATGAAAGAACTAGACAGGAAGGAGAAACTCAATAACAGCGCTGCTACTATTCAGACTTCAGACTTGAGACTTCAGAGTGCAAGCGAAGTCTGTGGATAAACCAGAAGCCTTTGCTTTGTGACACTCGATGCGGTTTACTGTGTATTCTATGTTCTGAGTTGTTCTGGGATTCCTAAGCTGGCTTCTTGCTTGTCCAAGTTTAAAGAGCCCAACCTCACATGATATTTATGATTTTAAAGTATGAGTATGAGTATGATTCTTATTGAATGAACAAAAAAAATGTTGATGTATTAAATTGTAATCTAACATCCCCACAATTTCTCTATTGCCCAAATAATCTAACATCCCCACAATTTTAATACTGGCATAACCTTAGTTCAAAATTAAGGAGGAAATGGCATAACCTTAGTCAAAATTAAGGAGGAAATGACATATTATTTTTCAGAACTTACTCCTCATTTCTTTTCGACCAAATATTATCTGGACACTGTTTCTTTCTTAATTAAGTCAGTGGATAAACTAAAATTTCACTGCATAAAATGACCTGTTATTTTTCTAAACTAATTTGTTTCGACCTTCAACGAATATTGTAATTATAGTTTTAAAACTACATTATGCCAAACACCCCCAAATATGCTGTTCCCATTTGTAACTGCCTTCTTAAAATTACAATATAAAGCAGCTTTTAATATTTATGTATAAAGACTCTTTTATACTGTGAAAAAATCTAATATTAACTGGAAAAAAAGAGTACAAAAATGGTACATTTAGTGGAATTTTACATCAACATTTTATCAGTTCATAACTTTAAACTCATGAATATCATCATGTTGGGCTCTTCAAACTCCGAACATCATATAACAACCTAGAAACCACCCAAAACACCTTAGCAACATGCCAAAACAACTCTAGTCTCATGAACCAAAGACTTTTATCCACAGAGTTCAGTGGGAAAATATCAGTGAAACTAAATATTTTCATTAGATGCATTGCAACATGAAGAGCAAATCACAGTCCACCTCAAACTCAGAGCATAAGCAGGAAATCATAAGTGTTTTGATCTCTCGATTGATGTTTTTCCTTCCAAATGATGAAATCTGTGTGATGCTGGAATGCCCCCAAGACCAAATTACAACATTAGGTTCATTAGAATGATTTGATTTAGCATATTGTTGTGTTGCAGGTAATGAAATTCATGTGACGCTTTCTACACACACTGAGATGAAAGATGTTTCGATTCCGACTCTTTTCTGAATAAATGGATCTGCCCTCTCGCAGCCCGGTCGGGAACACAAACAGCCACATTTCACTTTAAACATCGGCATCTGGACTTTGACATCTAATTTCGGTGTGTTTGCCCCCACTTCTGAAAATCAATGTGGCTGGTTACCTGCAGCACTTTTATTCTAGCGCTTTAAATATTCATCAAAGTGGGAAAGCAGGAGACAAGGTTCGGATATGACTTGTATAACTGTTCTATTCGTGCAATTGACTGAGGGAGAGACGTCCACAGAGACCTGGAGTTAAAGAGAGGAATGACCACATTCTGAATTCAGACTGGTGTTTGTACCCAAAGCGCTGTCTTCTGTATGCCTCTGAGGATCGTGTGTGTGTGAGTGTGAGAGACAGATATACGCCACACACCAAGGTTAAACTATACCACCTCTGCCATATCTTTCTATAAAGGAAGCTGTGTTCATAAAATATTACTCACCTCATTTAGCCCAGTGTGGTAAATGTCAGTTGAGGCGAGAAGAGGAGTTATTAAAACAAGCTGCAGTGTTTTATCAGACTTACATTTTTTGCTCAATGCCAGCTTGAAAATGGAAAGTAAATCTTAAAATCGTCACTAAAGTCCAGTGATTTGTAACCAAGTTGATTAGTTCTTCCACTGCTCGACTAGTTGTGGATCATATGACTTCAGATGCACTTTTTCAATAATTTCTATGTTCACAATCCACATATCAGTGTAGCTGGTATAATGTGGTATATACAGAGAAAAAATTGCGAATTTACTTTGAAATTATTTTTTACTCAGAAACAAGTAACATTGAATTTAAAATTTTGTTACAGTATATATATAACTATACACACACACACACACACACACACACACACACACACACACACACACACACACACACACACACACACACACACACACACACACACACACACACACACACACACACACACACACACATATATATATATATTAATATATAGAAACAGTATAATCATGAGTTTAGTAAGCAACATGTAAGATTTATTAAGGGATGTGTTTAAGAACAACTATTATTTTATTAGATATTTTATTTAAGTTAATTATTTAAATTAGAATTTAATCTTTGAAAATGTATTATATTTGTAAAAATAATTAAATGTCAATATTTTTTTCATTTATAATTAATACTTTTTAGTTTAAATATAAAAATTGTATAATATAACAATTTTTATAATTTATTTATTCATTAAAATAAAAATAAAAAATACCAAGCACTTAAAAATAAAACTATATATATAATTTTTATTTTTGTATTGCTTACTGCTCTGTAGATACATGGCCCCTTCTTAGGTGTACATCTGTGGGATTGTTTTTACACTTTTCACTGTCTGTCAGGTGAAAATGAGTCTGAATGGTACACTTGTGCATGATTTGAGGTATCGTGCATGTCTATTGCACAAACGGTTTAGGCCGAGAGTTTAATACGTAGGATATGGGGGTTTAAATTCCAAACCCTGAGTATGAGCAATAGTTATAGTGCTTGCTTTAGCAGGTACCACTAATTTTTCGCCAAGAAATGTGGTCCAGCTGTACAGTTGCTAAGCAACATAGCAATTTGGAGCATTAATATAGAATGTAATTGATGTGCGGTCACATATATAGACTATTTTACACTAAACGTGGTTCATCCAATCAGATTTTAGAACTACAACTATCTCTTTTGTAATGATAGACTGACAAATACAAATCTTCTGTTTGCTCCGGTACAGTCGTCCTCACAAACATCCCCACAGCACGCTTGTTACACCTGACTGAACACTATATCAAGACCTAGAGAGGGATGAGACAAATAACATACTCGACTTTCCTTTTTAATGAAAAATAATAGTTATCTCACGCTGACGGTTAATGAGCAAAGATAAAAGAATGCAAAGCTCACTGACACCAACCGCCTGGAAATTAGAATACTTCATCTATAATTGATATTAGTGCATTAACCTTCATACATTTAAATTGTTTTCTGGAGATGCACAAAGCCAACCAGCTTTGGGTCCTACTCAGAATTCAGCAGCCATCACAGCCGATGTACATTGTCATTACCCGAATGAGATACTTTTAATATATCAATTATTTCTTCTAGATAGCAATGGCATCAAATTGAAATGTCTGCGTATCACTTTTTTTCTGAGAAAAGTTCATATGCATCTGAACAAGACTGAACAATGTCTCGATCTGTGCTATAGTGTTATTTTAGTATTACTTGCTATTATATGTATATATATATATATATATATATATATATATATATATATATGTGTCATGTTTTAGTCATTTTATTACTGAAATCTATTTTATTTTAAGTTAGCTGCAATATTTTTAATTTGCATTCGAGTTTTTCATCTGATATTTATATTTGATTTTATTGTAGCTTTATTTCAATTAACGAAATGTTTTTTTTTAAATAGTTTTGGTTAACAATGTCAATGTCAATGCTGTGCTATTATTTTATTGTCTGCAATCAGTATGAACTCTGATATTTATTATCAAATTCTTCCAAAGAGCAAACTATTTAAAGTGCAATGCACATTTATTTTAGTTCTATACTTTTACAGTCAACAATCTCATTCGTTTCCATTTTTTTTCACTTCAGAATTTAATTAAACATTTTTTTAGATATATATGCGAAGTATGTAATTTCTGTGAAACTAGTTCCACCATAATCATGACTGTTTTCAAACAGGTTTCATCCCCACACCTGATATTGGTCAGCAAAACAGATAGTCCCGCCCCCAAACACAAGCGATTGGTTGAGCCAATGTTGTTGTGCAATGATTTGATAGTGCCACACTTCAACTTTAAATCAAACTAAACTGAGATTTCAGTTAAGTCTCCTGAGATATGAAAGAGCAATAAAAGTTTCCTCTTTGTACTTCTGACTGGTATATGTGAACATTTCCTCCCATTTTTGTCTGATCGTATTTCTACCACCCCACTGTTTTAAGCTCACAAATGTCTCGAGCAATAAAGCACTTTTTTTCAGGATAATCCTCAAATTAAACAGAGGGGGTGATGGGTCAGGCAAGCTGGACAGGTTGAGAATCTCCGGCTTTGCCCAAACCCTCTTTCCTGTGAGAGATCAGATCCCTGGCTTTGGAGAGGGTTTATCCAGACCATGTGTAGGAGGTGCTGTCTCCTCTGAGCTCCATGCTGTTCATTTTCCTCTCTGAGGGTCTGTGGCCTATAAATCTGGTTATTAAATAGCTAGGACTAATGTATCCACACCTGAGACCACCTGAAAAGACCTCCCACTATTCACTTTTATCACTCCTTCCCTCTTTAGAAAGCAAAATGAGAGTGGATGGAAATTATACCTTAGCCAGCATAATTACTGGTAAGCTGTTACTGACCATCTAGTTATTCCACTCCAGCACACACGGGCCTGACAGCTTGTTAAATGCATCGAGATGTACACGCAAAGTGAGTTATTGATGGCGACTGTAAGAAATTCTGTCACGGTGCTCAGCGGTTCCTTGAAGTGGAAAGATACAGGTAACGGTCAGCGTTCTGCCATCCCATTTATTCTGATCCAATAAGAGTGAGTCTGAATCCTTTTCTATTTTTTCTATATTTGTGATGCATAATCTACTGAAGGTTTTAAGTATGACACATAGTGGCCCATTTCAGCCCTTTTGACACAATATTACAGTGTGTTACGGTGATGTAACGTCTCGCACCCCGTATTTAAGCAGAGTTATGAGTGCTGGGGGCAAACATGTCACACTGTAGACTTCATATCTGTCTGACTCATTGTGTCATAATGACCCAGCTGTAGTCACACTCATACACATGAAAGCAAAAGAGAGCCAGCATCTAAAAAAAAACACACAAATCATACATTTACAGTGAAATGTGATCACACTGCCTGTGGTTCACATTATTTATTAAAAGCATGACCTATATAAAAAAAGTTAACTTATTCACTAACCAAAATCTAATACAAAATAATAAAATCTACATTATATGACTATTTTATATAAATATACAGCCTCATTTGTATAACCTACTATATATATTCTGTCCAAGATGCTATGCTAATTCAAATCTTCCCCTTTCCGCATATATAACCAATGATACACTGAGGTAGGAATTCAAGCCAATCAGCTTTCAGTATGCGTCATGAAGCTTGCTTGTGTTCAAGGCAAAAGGTGATACTTTGATGAAATCTCTGTTAATGAATGACGAGGGAGTGGATGATAGAGTTCTTCTACGCACAGGTGAGTAGATGTTTAAATGGTGCTACATTCATGTATTAATATTTATTATTATTATATCACATAGTGTGTGACGCCGTTATGGGTGGTTCAGATGAGATATTGGCATGTATTAGGAATCTGAGATTATAACGCCTCATTAATTACAGAATTTTTGTAACATATCATCTGTGTGAGGAAATTAAAGGTATAAACTTGCGTTTTATTGATTTGCATATCAACCTTCCCGACATATTCCCTCACAGACCTTCACTCTCACACACAAATATATACAATTTCGAATGACTGCTTTTATAAAACAGTTCAATAAACACAATGTTCATATTGCTAAACAAACTGTATATTTTACGCACAATGTCGCCACTTAATGTTTGCAAATTAAGTCGCCGCAAAATGGACCGTTGTGTGTCTCTAAGTTAGTGTTTTGAACGAATCGTCTGAATGAATTTTTCAACGATTCACTCATAAACACAGCCATCTTTTAACTCCTAAATGATTCAGCTTTTAACGAATCAGTTGAATGACTTCAAGAAACTCTCATAATGCAGTGACTTGTCGCCACCTACAGGCGTAATGAGGGAATGTGCAATAAAGTCACAAGAAGTTACAAATTAGCATCACTAGACACACTGACTATACACTGACAATGTCTATAAAGCCTAGTAAAATGTAAAAGCAGAAGTATAAAAATATAACTACATTTCACTGTATTTTATGTCTTTGTAAAGACAAAAGCAAGACAGCTCTCCTTCACAGCAAACATGCTGGATTCACTTCAGCTAAATTTATACTGCAGCATGCTTTGATTCTGGGAAGGGTCCACTCAGAGCAATTGAGTGTGTATTGTGTCTCATACGATTTTCATCAGGGGAACTGTATTCCAGCCACACACACACACACACACACGCACACACGCACACACACACACACACACACACACACACACACACACACACACACACACACACACACACACACACACACACACACACACACACACACACACACACACACACACACACACACACACACACACACACACACACACACACACACACACACAGGTAATTAGACAGAAAAGAATGGCTATAGGAGTCTAGACGAATGGGCTCAATTAAGACCCTGGTCTTTATTCAATCGCTCACAGTCCATTTGGCACTAGAGAAGGACAGAGCATGGCTGGTGGTTGTGCTGGAGAGAAAATGTTCCTGCTTCTGCATGTCTGCAGGTGGAAATATGCTTTTGTAGGAATGACGCAGCTGAGCCTTGAGTTTGTTGTAGTAGCTTATTTAGGAAACTAGTAACTAAATATCAAGTCACACCAAATTAAATTATTGCAGAATTTAATTGAATCTATCAAGACCTTGTAAATTTGATACCAAGCCCATAGTTCCTGGCATCTGTTTGAATCAGAATTAGAATCTAATTCCATCAAGATCTTGTGAGTCAAATTTGAAATGAATCAAATCAAAACCTCGAGAATCGCAGTTGAATGGAATGGAATCAGGAAATCCCGTTGAGCTGAATCAGTCTGATCAATCTTGTGAATCAGATAAAATCAAATCTGAAAATGTAACCGAATTAAAATGTATTTAATAGTTATTAAGAACATTATTTTACTAAACCAAAACACTCTCTCTCTCTCTCTCTCTCTCTCTCTCTCTCTCTCTCTCTATATATATATATATATATATATGCACACACATATATACATATATATAGATATATTCTACTTTAAAATACTATAAATATTAACTGAAATAACATATTATTGATAACTTGTTTTATGTCAAAAAGCAGCATTTCTCAATATTAATTTAGTTTAACTTGATGTACTAAAATAACTACATCTAATTAGAACTAAAACTGACATAAAATTAACTAAATATATAGACATATTAAAAACAATTGTCAGTGACAAATGGCAAATTAATAAAACTTTAAAATGAAAGTAAAACATCTAAAAACAACAAGGAATTTAAAATATCGAACTACAAACTATAGTAGTATATCAGTGATACTAAAATTACAGCTGCCTTGTATATTAGAAATTAAATGATTTTTGAAATCATAAACCCAAAGCTAGTTCCTTGCATTGAATCAAATCACTTTTGAAATAAACTGAATCCAAGTTGAATTTAATTTAATAGAAAATCAGGGCTGATGTCCATTCCTATTTCCTGGCATCATGATTGAATCATATCAAATCTGAACTGAATCAAATCAAATTATGACTATGTGAATCAGAATGGAATCAAACTGGGAAATCAGTGCTAGTTCCCAGTCCTAATTCCAGGTGACTAATCAAATTCAATCAGTCTGATGAATCAGAATAGAATCATGGGAAATCAGTGGTGCAGTACTGCTCTGTGACAGACTGAATCTGGTGATCCATTGTGCCAAAGAGGGGTGTGTGTGTGTGTGTGTGTGTGTGTGTGTGTGTGTGTGTGTGTGTGTGTGTGTGTGTGTGTGTGTGTGTGTGTGTGTGTGTGTGTGTGTGTGTGTGTGTGTGTGTGTGTGTGTGTGTGTGTGTGTGTGTGTGACACTCTCAGGCCAGGCCAAGATTTTGCTGAATAGTCTGTGGTCCAAGTCACTGCTCTTGGCTCTCACTCTTGTGTGTAATCTGCTTTGGCGAGGAATTGGGAAGAAAGAGGCCACAGCAAACAAGAGACACCCAGCGGACTATCACAGCCACAGGCCATCTCAAAACAGATAGCATATCTCTGGAGACTTGGTGACTAAAAACATGGTATTCATTTTTTTTGTCAGGTATGACATCTACCAATGAAGCCTTTGTCCATGAAATGCTGTAATGTTTCTCAGTTTTTGTAGAAGTCATGGGGTCAGGTACAGGTGCAGTCTTGCTGACTTTATAAATCATACATACTGTATACCACATACAAATACAAGGCTTAAGTGCATGTTTGACTGGATTTAGTGCTATGATGTTTATGTAAATGGTTAATTATCAGTCATGAGTGACATGAAAATGTGTTAACTCACACAGACAATTGTAATGTTAATCTCTAATAGGAGGGCAGCTTTTAAAGGTAAAACATCCAGGCACAACTATAATTAGGCTTAATTATCTTTATGCAAAATATCATTTTTATTTTTCAGTATTTTAAATTCTGATTTTGACATAAAATGTGACCTAGAAAGTCAGTTTTGTGATTTAGCATGTCACAAAATGCCACTCTGTGAATGAGATGTACATTTTGGTCATAAAAGGGATCATAAAATATGTGGACAAATACATAATATAATTCAGAGAATAAGCATTTAATGGACACAATGGATCTTGCTGAATTATGAAATTAAGAACATTTAAAAATGTTATTTCATGATCCACAAAACCACTTTCTTAAACAAAATGCAAATGTCCTCCACAGAATGAGCATGAAATGCACTGAAGGACTGTAACTGCATTTTGCCAAGTGTTGCTTGTGTACATTTGGAACGTTATGTTAATGAAAAGTATTTTCTTATCCCAACTTCAGTTGAATCAACCTTGTGAGTCAGATCAAATCTTGTGAACTTCATGAATCCCAAACACAATGATTCTCGAAATCAGTGTTGATACCCAACAGTAGTTCATGGCATCAAAACAAAGCAGATTTGATGCAAATGTAATCAGAATTGAGAAATCAGTGCATCAAATCTTATCAAATCCGTATTGAATCAAACAAACTGAATCAGAATAGAATCAAATTTGGAAACCAGTCCTAATTCCATAATTCCTAATTCAAAATTAAATCAATCTAGATCTTGTGAATCATGAAATGGAGTATTCAAACACAATTTAGTGCAAAAAAAGGCATTTTATGATCCACAAACCACCTTCGTAAACAAAATGCAAATGTCCTAGAGAGAATGAGTGCAAAATACATTTGTAATGAAATAATGCGTTTTGTTTCAGAATTCATTCAGTCCACAAAATTAGTATGGCGCTCCATAGAACTGAAACGTACAGTTTTACCCCATGTTACTGTTTCAACAGATGCCCTGATGATGTTTTACATTTGAAGTGCATTGAATAATGAGCATTGATGTCAACACTGGATCTTTTTTGTAGTTTTGGAGATTCCTCTACATGTGTGATTGTGTAACGGATAGCAGGAGATAGCGTGGTTGTGATCGTCAGATCATTGAAATAGGATTTGATGCACCTGAATCTGAGAAGAGCTCCGACTGCGTCTCAGATAAAGGCTTTTGTGATTCACTGGGTCAATTATCATTGTGATCTGACCTGCCGGAGAGGCTTTGGCAGAGATGCTCGTGAAGATACTGGCACGCGTGCGTATCTGCCGGAAGCACAATCAAAGGTTACGTGTTCTTTCTTTAAAGCTTCATATCATCCAACATTCCACCTCGCCAGCAGTCACCCACCATTTATCCCACTCCTACCCACAATCCCCTCTGAGGAACTGCCAGAGACAGAGGAGCCGCCACACGGGTCAGCCGGGCCACCATTACACACCGACTGTTTTATCCACTTCAGACAGTCGGTAATGGAGAAAGACAAAACCGAGTCAGTGGAGAACCCCGCGCCAGCGTGTGAAGTTAATTTTCGTTCTCGGTGACCCCCCGTGGTGCCGTTCTGTGAGTTCCAGCCAGACTCTCTCTTTCTGCGTCTGTATGTGGGTGAACCGTCCAGCGCAGGAGACACCCTCTCAGGCTTTGATGCATTTTTAATTGTCAGTGTTTTAAAGGTCAGATTTATGACTATTATTGCTGGAAATAATGTGATACAGTTTAGAGGCAATTTGGTCAGTGAACTCGTCTTAGCTGAAGGGAATTTTAGCCATCCTAAAACCCTACATTTCTCAAGCTGCACTGATTAAATTCGGAGGTGAAGTAGCTTTTTTATGCATAATATTTTAATAAAATAAAATATTATATTGATAATATTCCAAAAAAATTAAGCCATGGGCGGAGTCAGCAGAGCTCTTTCTCATTTAAAGGAGAATGACACAATACTGCTTGCTTTTTATAAGTATATGAATATAACTTTATTTTATTAAAAACTGTTTAATAAAATAATATTTAGTAAACAAACAAACAAATAAATAAATACATTTACTTGAGGTAGATACATTTGTATGTTGCAGTGTATATATATTACTTAATATATTATACTGATATATTATACTGGTAATTAGTGTACACTAAAGTTCACAAAGGAACATCACACAAAAGCTGCTAACTCACTAAAGTTAGGATCATGGACCAAACAAACACACGTGGCAGAGCTTTTAACTCACCTAACTTAAGTGCTCTCCTCTTACTCCCTACAAAAAAGGAGCATGGTTGCTGAGCCTCACATAATACAAAATACATGAGAAACACCCGGATACCTGCCTAACATTTCCTAATCCCTATCTATCTTCTGAGGTGTACCGGGTACGAGGCGACTTTAAAAGCACAAAAACAACAACTGTAGACCATATAATCCATGATCAAACAGTGTGAATTGCTTACCCCCGACAGAGAACAAGTCTCCACCCAGAATAACCTCGAAATAACAAAAGAGTGAACCGAAGGAAGGATTGAATATTCAACCCAGCTGGAACACTCACCCTATTTAACTGGGGAAACTCATGCATAAATCACAAAAAATACTCACCAAATCAAATCAATCAAAAAGGGAAAAATCACAGTCCCAAAGTATAAAAAAAAGAGAAACGGATGAGCCCCCATTATACACACACACACACACACACACACACACACACACACACACACACACACACACACACACACACACACACACACACACACACACACACACACACACACACACACACACACAAACACACCCACACCTACCCTACACCAAACACACACACACACACACACACACACACACACACACACATGACACCACACACACACACACACACACACACACACACACACACACACACACACTTTTTTTGGTCCGTGCAATCTAAACCAGGCATTCATTAAATTTAATTATAGAGACACAGTGGTTACATCTTCCATTTCCTTTTTTAACCTTTCCATCTTTTGAATGCATGGGGTAGAAATGCTGCTTTATTTGCATATAATGTTTCTGCATACGGAAACATAAGTATCATCTGTCCATGTTTAGATACACATGTGCATGCATCCATTGAAAAGCCATGGTGAGCATAAAGATTTGACTCATTTCTGAGTGTATGAACCTGTCCTTGTGCATTACAAGAGCTTAGTGACATTGTTAGGTTTCTCGAAACATTTTCAAAGTTTGAACTTCAGCGCTGGCCTTCGAGCCAAGTCGTAAATGGATTCAGATTGCCATTAAGAACCATTTACCGTGGTCTCAGAAAACCATGGCTGATTCTTCAACTCTGTATGAATTTTATAAACTCAGCCGGCTTAATGGTTTCTTTGAGTACAGGTCACACAGAGACTGAATGGCCAAGTAAAAGCTTCATCGCACACATCCCTACAGTATTGACACTCTTGTCTTTCCGACAGTTTCATCCTTACAGAAGCCTTAATTTAAAGTGACTCAGAGGCACCATACAGTAACCCGTTTAAATTTCACGGTTAGCGCTGTGGCGCTGCCATTGGGACACATGAAAGGCCACAAATCTTAGATGACTCTCTTTGATGGCTCCGTTGAAATCCCCCAGTATCCCCAGTGTTGCTGTGAACTCACATGTCAAAGAGAGTTATTCCATTGTCTATCACTCTCATGTGTGTTTTCAAAGGCACTGATTTATGTTCTGCTATGTTACACTTTAATGAAATTTCATGTCCCTTCTCTTGTCTGTCAATAAGATGGAGATAGCTGTGGTAACACAGTGACATGTGCCGGCCCAGCGTGGTAGCGTTGTTTCTTATTATAACTCCGCTATGAGATGGAGACAGTATAAAAAACATGCAAACACACATTTCCAAAGTGCTGTTGTTTATTGTGTTTATGTGTGCATCTCTTATCAAGCTGTACTCAGTATTCCTACTCAGTATTATTTAGTGTCATTGAGATGCTATTTTATTTAGCTTTTTTACTTAATACTTTGATTAGTATTTATTTGTATATTTTTTGTTATAGTTTCCATTTCCATTTTAGTTAAATTTTCAGTAATTTTGTTGTGTTTTTGTCATGTTTATTTTTTTTTTGCATATGCCTACATTTATTATAAGTAGTATTATTTTATAATTTTTAGTACATCTAGTTAAACTAAATGAAAATGAGATATGATTCTGAAATAAAATGATTTAAATATATATACAGTGGTGGCCAAAATTATTAGAAAACTAGTATTTTCACCAGCTAAAAATCTTTTACTGTAGTGTGTCAGTAGGAAATATCCATTTACATTTCCAAACGTTTATTTTTGCCATTAATTGTAATCCAGTGAGATTGTCGTCTGACAGCAGCCAGTGCTCCACACAGAGATCTGATCTCACCACACTCAGTCTGTCTGGAATGACATGAAGAAACAGAACAAACTGAGACAGACTAAATCCAGAAGAACTGTGTTAACGTCTCCAAGATGCTTCAATTGACATTCATTATATGGAAAAATACATTTTTCAGCATCTATTCGTTTGTGATTCATAGAAGAAAGAACGTCATACAGGTTTGGAAGGACATGAGGTTGAGTAATTTATAACAGAATATACATTTTTATGTGAACTATCTCTTTAAGACATTATCCTATTTATTAAATGATGAGAATTTGACAATATATTGTCTAGTAGGAATGACCCAGAGAGGCGTATGTTTTCCCCTCAGTCTCAGCACTGTCATTTAAAGCGCCTTGCCTCGCACTGCTCCAGACTCTTAGAGAGAATGTGAGTGTGTTAGAGGATGAGTCAGTCTCCATTAGTCTGTCTTTGCGCCTTTATGAGGTCTGAGCGTTCGGGATGAATAATTGTGCCGCTCTATGTCGGCTCCTGGCGCCACGGCTGTTTATACCCTGGCACCTGCTCCTTTTTAATTAGCTGCCGGGCCCGATCATCTCTTAATCGATTTTGAACATTAAGAAACAAAAGGGAGTCGTAGATGGGGGCCGGGGCATGGGGCTCCTGCAGGGGGGAGGAGGAGAGAGAAGCCACCCCCTAATGAGCCGGGGCATCTTAGTGTCACACTCAGCACCGAGCCTCATCTACAGACACACTATCATCTTCAGAAATGGTCCAAAACTTTGGAGGGTTTTATTAGCTCATCAGTGCAGCCAGCACGTTAGACACCGGGACGACTGAGTGGAAATGCGTTTTTTTTCTTCTCACTTTTACTCTGTCCTTTTTTCCCTTCTTGATGCCGCGCTAAGGGTCATTGGAGATGACAGTCTTGAGCCAAATACATTTTAGAGAGAAAACGTTTTGTTTGAAAAGTTCAGACGACCTACTTTGCTACTGTTGGGGCCACCGGGAAGCAGATAAAAACATATTGCTTTGTTTAATTGTCTGGCAGCTCTTTACTGAACATTTCTGGTGGTACGCATACCTTTTGAACTTGAAATTAATATGTTTGTCTTATAATTTAAGGAAGGATTTCTTTAAAAGGATGTAAAAGACTTTCAGAAAACAGTTAGACTAGGATTAGTTCACCCCAAAATTACTCTCAGTCTATCTAAGATTTGGAGAAATTTAGCATTACATCACTTGCTCTCCAACGGATCCTCTACAGTGAATGGGTGCCGTCAGAATGAGAGTCCATGTGGTTAGTGCTTAGCGCAACTGCGCCTTCGGTGACCCAAGTTCGAATCCAGACTCGCGGTCCTTTGTTGATCCCGCTCCTCTCTCTCTCTCTGCACTATGCTTTCCTGTAGTATCTCCACTGCCCAACATTTCTGTTGATTTGCGGCAATTGCGCAATCTCGTAATCCACTGGTAGCCTATGTGTGTGGTGAGCGTCCACGGCTGCTAATCTAGTCTGTTGAGAGAAGCTATTGAACACAGACTCTGTGTGCAACGACGTGCTCATCGATTCCAATTACTCTAAATCTTCACATTACCGTCGGCAAGCAGCAGAGACAAGAACATTTGCAGTAATGACCGAAAAATCAAATTGCGGTGATTGTTTTACTGTTCCTTGGTAAACAGAGATGTTTGTTTAGTAATATCTTCCCATCTATTGACTGTACTGAAGGCATTATTAGCCCAGCTGAGGACCCGGCCACGTGGCACTAACGGAATGAACATCAATCGCAGAAGTCAATCATCTGTCACTCATCTTGTCAGCACGCAAACAAACGACCCGACCTAGATTTACCCTAAGCTATGCCTTCTTTTGCCTTGACAGTAGAAAATGCTACAGGAGAAAACCAAAAGTGCTTTGGATTTAATAAAGATAATGTATTTAGTGGGGAAAAAATTATTAGAATGCATTTGTCTAACATTAAAGCTGAATGTGTGTGTGTTTTTGGACTTGCTCAAATAGGACACGCCTCCTGTCTGCTGTTGGTCAGCCAAACAGATAGTCCCGCCCCCAAACGTACACTATGGGTTGAACTGATCTTGCTGTGTCTGCTCAAGTTGGTTTGAAAGCACAACAGAGCCAGTTTATACTTTTCATGTAATTTCACCTTCTTAGTCGGAAGAAGGTATTTTAATTTGACAAAAAAAAAAAATAATAATAATAAAATAAAGTAAATCAATATGACTTAGTAAAGTGACTGAATAAATACATACATAAATTAGTTTTTTTGAACTTTCTATTCAACAAAACAGTTTTCAACATTGATAATGAATGCTTTAAAGCTTCAAATCAGCATGTTAGAATGATTTCTGAAGGATCATGTGACAATGAAAAATGAAGTAATGGCTGTTAAAATACAGCTTTGCATCACAATCACAAAATATATTAAAGTATAAAACAGCTACTTTAAATTGTAATACTATTTCACAAGATTTCTTTTGTATTTTTGATCAAATAAATGCAGCCTTGATGAGATTTAGAGAGATTTAGTCAGCATTAAAATATCTTACCAACCCCTTTTGAATTTGATTCCGCATTATTTCCACGAGTGTAGGTCTGATGTAAGAGAAGACATCTTCTCTCGGTCCACAAAGGGGGGTGAAATAGGCTCATAATGGCCTAATGACACAATGACAAGTAACATAGTCTTTTACAATCCCACTGAGGTCCTAAATTTACTGACAGCTCGAGGGGAGCTGGGCTCATTTCTCTATGGCCAATAAATGGACGGTCGATTCAACAGGCCACCGGTTCGAGGCTGCTCTAATTCACCACCTGTGTCATAAATCTCCTTGCTCGAATGCTTTACACACACGTGCCACACAGGATGTGATGTGTTTATTTGTTTCTCTCTAGCTGTAATTGCATTTCACTGATTTCAGTTTTCATTTACACGGTAATGCACAATATTTTGTGTAGTCAGAGTGGGCGTCCTTGCAGAAATCCTGGCAAACCCTCTCAGAGTAGGCGATCGGGAGCGTGTAACCCGTAGGCTGTGTGTAATCCACACTGGTTGTCGCTTTGTGTTGTGGAAAGCCTTGGTTGATGTGTAGCGTAAAATAAATCAGCATTCCAGTTCTAAAACTCTACTGAATGTTTTTTAAAAATAAAAATCAACATGATGTGGATACTGTATATATATTCCCATATGGAATGAACTGTTTTGAGAGTATGAATATAAAATACAAGTGAATTAACAAAAAGTAATGGTAACAAATGGTAGCCTAGAGTCTTCAGTATGTGTCAATGTCTCAATAGTCTGATGATTTGAGCTTTGTGACATGATGCATTATCCTGCTGGAAGTAGCCATCAGAAGATGGGTACACTGTAGTCATAAAGGGATGGACATGGTCAGCAACAATACTCAGGTAGGCTGGGTCATTTAAACAATGCTCAATTGGTACAAAGTGTGCCAAGAAAATATCCCCCACACCATTACACCACCACCACCAGCCTGAACCATTGAGACAAGGCAGGATGGATCCATGCTTTCATGTTCTTTACGCCAAATTCTGACCCTACCATCTGAATGTCGCAGCAGAAATCGAGACTCATCAGACCAGGCAACGTTTTTCCAATCTTCTATTGTCCAATTTTGGTGAGTCTGTGTGAATTGTATCCTCCGTTTCCTGTTCTTAGCTGACAGGAGCGGCACCCGTGTGGTCTTCTGCTGCTGTAGCCCATCTGCTTCAGGGTTCGACGTGTTGTGCGTTCAGAGATGGTATTCTGCATACCTTGGTTGTAACGAGTGGTTATTTGAGTTACTGTTGCCTTTCTACATCTCTGTTGTGCACACAACAGGCATTTTCATCCACACAACTGCCATCACTGGATATTTTCTCTTTTTCAGGACCATTCTGTCTGTAAACCTTGGTTGTAACGAGAGGTTATTTGAATACTCAGACCAGTCCGTCTGGCACCTGAACAACCATTCCACGTTCAAAGTCCAACTTCACTGGATATCCCCTTTCTCTTTTTCCCATTCTGATGCTCGGTTTGAACTAGATCAGCAGTTCTTCACCACATCTAGATGCTAAATGCATTGAGTTGCTGCCATGTGATTGGCTGATTAGCAATTTGTGTTACCAAGCAATTGAACAGGTGTATCTAATAAAGTGGCCGGTAAATATATATATATATATATATATATATATATATATATATAGTGGTTGAAATAATACATTTAGAGGGTATTTAAAAATAGCTACTAAATAATAATTAAACTTAACCTACATGTTACATCTAAAATAGTACACTGTGAAAAATAAAGCATTCATACCGCATACTACTTATTTAAATAACAACGTCAAGTGAAATGTGTTTGTCGCTTCTGTTTATGTGTGCATGTTCTTACTTTTATCTTTTAAAAGTCCTTCAATATGGCCTACTGCGTGTTGTTTGGTTCCAGGCATCATTGTGATGAAGCGTGGCGCTAATCTAACAAGTTACAGCAGGATAAAAAAAACAAAAAACATTTCTTACTAATCAGGGACAAGGCCATATGGATGGAGTTTGATTACATTAACTTTAATTAACATTACTGTCATCTGTGTGTGATTAGTGGACAGATGTTGGGTAAGGCCTGCAGTCTGTGAAGGTGCTGTGGATCTCAGGTGCAGCCTCTCTCTGGATGTCTGGCATGGAGCAGGGCTGGAGCGAGGGGGGATTTCCAGTCCTCTTTTTCATTCTTTTCATGAGGATGGGAGGGGATTTATTTAACCTGCTGTCAGACACAGCTGGTGGCCACAAGAGGGAGCTCTGGATATGTCTTTATTCTGGAGAGGCGTGTTGTGTCTTCAGGAGTGTTTTATGCCAGTTTCAGCCCATATTTTAGAGAAATGTGGGAAATGTGATGCTAGGCTGCTGGCACTATAAAAAGCACTATGGCGGTAACATGGTTCACTTATGGTACCAGATGGTAATACCATGGTATTTTGATATACTGTATATCATAATAGCCTACTGTTACTGTTTTTTTAAATGGTGCTGTAAAGTGCTTAAAATAATAATAATATGGTACTATATAAAAACAATTGTGGTTTCTCAAAAACAAAATTATAATAATAATTAATGTATTAATTAATTTGGTTGTCAAATCAAAGTTGTGAACATTTATAGGGATTTCAGTGTTACAAATTATGTTTGATTTAAAAAAAAAACAGCCTTGGGGCTACAGATACATTAATGTGTATTGTCCCTGGTTAAAAAATCATAATAAATAATATATCATATTAATCTCCAAACAAAACAGTATTGCCATAAACAAATCATTCTCTCTTTCCATATCTTTTCATGGCATACTGTGGTACTTTGATACACCTGTACATCACAGTAGCCTACTGTTACTGGTATTTAATTGGTGCTGTAAAGTACTTAAAAGAATACCATGGTACTATATAAAATATGCCCCCCCCCAAACAAAAAAATATCATAAAAATAAATATACAAAATAAAAATGTGGTTGTTATCAAATATACAATGACGACATGTATAGGGATATTATTGTTAGAAATTTTTTTGATTTTTAAAATAATCAACCTGCCCTGGGGCTAAATCTGGCACATTTTATATTGCTTTGGATCATATTGGTGTCCAAAGCACATTCTTTGCATGGTTTGTCCATAAACACAATAGCATTACCATAAACAAATCTCTCTCTCAATATCTTTTTATGGCTATACCATGGTAGCCTACTATTTGATTACCATATTCATATGTTATTAATGTTAGCATCCCAAAAGTGATATTATTATGTTTTTATCCATATTTGTCCTCGTGCATAAGTATGGTACATTTGGTAAGGACGAGATAGCCTATAATTTCACACTGAATTAAAATTGCAGTGCTGACAATTACATGTATCATATATAATAATATGCACATTTGATGTAATATGTGCATATTATTAGTTATTAACATTATTTTATTAAACAGATTGATCTGTTTGGTGGGGAAACAGGTCATATTAGTTTTAAATGGATTTGGATTATGGTAGCTGGTTTCAAGCTCAAACCAGCTTGACTAAGACGGTCTGCCCGGTCAAATCCAGGTCTACCAGCTGGAAACTTGTACTACTAATACAGAAAGACAAGTACAGTGGGACTGAAATAATTTCCCTTGTTTGTCTTCAGATTTGTCGCATGGATGCACATTTCTCAGGACGGCAGCAGTTCCTGTTTGTGTCAGATGAAGTCAGTGAGGCCTGGTGTCAATGACGCTCTGGATCTTCACACACCTGCCGGAGATCCAGCATCACACCTCGCAGCCCCAGAGTCGGACTGTGACCCAGGTAATGAAGCTTCCAGAGCGGAAGATCAAATCACTTTCACACACCCTGAGCCCTGATGTGTCGCCCTAACAAACACCATAAGCTCTGCAGTGAACTGGGGAAGCATATGTCCGCTGGAATATTTGTAGCAGAAGAAAAAGAGGGCCGGAGAGAGAGAGTGTGAGATGGCCGAGTTCCCCCAGAATTCTCAGCAGGCAGGAACATCTCGGGGTCAGCGGCACATATCTGCACGGATTATCACGCTGTCACACTCCACCTCACGCCAGCGGATAACAAGCCAGCCTGCTGATGAAAGGAGGAGGGGGCACGAGGAGAGAGAGAGTGACAGAGACGACACACACGTCCACAAACACACTCGCGGTCAAGAGTGTGTGCTGCATAGAGAACATGAACTTTCAAGTGGCCTACCTTTACAACGTGATTTAAGACAGTGTTGGTCTCTCTAAAACGAGTTCTTAATGAGTTTTTAATTAGTCTTTGACTTAAAACATCTAATTAAAAACATTTAAAAATCATTAAAACAAGATTAATTTGCTTGAAAATAAAGATGTTAAGACTTTTTTCACTTGTTTTTAACTTAAATTGCTATAAGGCATATTAAAGAGAAAGTCTCTGAAAACTATTATAGGCCTATCTTGTGCAGTGTTGCTTAAATTGACCTTGTTTCAATGATTTGAATATATTATAACTGGAAATTTAACAAATATATACTTATATTCATTGCAGGTTTTACTGTTATAATAACAATAACTATATAACTAGATATCAAATACTTATTAAATAGTTAAATTGTTTGTACATGTAAAAACCAGCCAAATCCAATACATACAGACAAGGAAAGAGACAGACAATTATGGAAAGCCACGGTGGCGTGAACGCCGATTTAATATTCCACTTCAAATAACAACTTCCGCCTATGAGGAATGGCTATTTGCACAAGCATCATTAAGACGGAGGTCAGGCGACGCTGTTCGTTCCTCCACAACATAACAAACACGCAGCTCCGAAAATACTTGAATGAACCATAAATAGTGATCTAAAGAAGCTTCCACGTGACTTGTTTGCATCTTGACAAGGGTCAGCTCTCTATTCTCACCCTGAAATCTGGTGATCTATAGCCTTTTATTATTATTTTGCTTTCTCTTCGTCTTCCTTTTCGCCTCTGATTGTTTGTTTGTTTATTTGCTTTCTATTTTCTACTTCCCAATATATTCTCTCTCTCTCTCCCGCCTGCTTGCTTGCTTTCGCTTTTAATATAATAGAAATATGACGTCTAAAAAGCACGAAGCTGCCCGCTTTCGCATTTTAGCCTGATTCCGCCAATTGTTTAATGTAAAAAAAATGCCTTTTTCCACGAACGAATCCCTGGGAGATGCATCAGCGAATAGAACCCCAAGGCCACATTGGAAGCCGGCAGCATTAACTGATGGTCTTATTAGCGTTTACAGCCCTCTCTCGTTCTCAGAAGTGCCATGACAACATGTGAACGTCCTAATGGGCATCTGTATCTTTCTATGATTGCTCCCAGTGACTGCCAATCAGCTGAAACGCAGCAAGAGGCTTAATAAGTACAGCGGGCTATTTACCGAGCACCGGGAGCGGAGTGACGGATGGGTCATAAACGTGTACCTTTTGGATCCATCATATGGAGATTTTGTTTGATCGCACGAGGGCTGACTTTATTTGCTCTCCCAAGATCTACAGGGCATCAGTGTCAGGCCGGAGATGAGATCCACGGAAAGGTACGGATGGAGACGGAAGCGTGTTTGAAGGCTTCACGTTTGTGTGTTTTCTAAAAGGGGGAGAAAAGCAAAAGCCGCCTTTGTGTGCGTTCGTTGAGTGAATCTCCTCTGGGCCTGTCATGGAGTTCCTCCAGCAGAACACACAGTTGGTCCTGTGAGCTGCACTATTGATTTGAAAATTACTGGCCTGCATAGTCACACCATCTGTTCTGTTTTACTGCAAATGCCAAGCAACATTTCCACAGCGGGGAGGAGAGGCTCTCGTTCTTTCCGTGTCTTACGAGCGAGCTTGACTGTTGGCGGTGAAAAGTCGACAAACAAGCGGACAAAGCAAACACGCATATATTGAGTAGGTTTGGGGGTGTTTGCTTTTATATTAAAGATCTGTGATGCCAATTTTAATGCATAACAATGCAAAATAAACGCTTGGGCTTGATGCTCAAGGTCTTGATCTACATCATGGGTTCGATTCCCAAAGAATGCATTTACTGATAAGCTGCTTTGATCAAATGCATTTTGATTATTTGTGCATAATGTTTTTTAGAAGATGCTTTTAGAACATTCTTTAAGTGTTCAGGCACAACCACCATGATTTTTACTCCAAACTTGCATAAAGGCTGTGTCCATTAGCACTGCAATATAAATATGAAAATACATGAGATGGCTTGAAGAACACAGATAAACCATATACTCAGTGCCGATCCTAGACTTCGGGGGGGTTGGCGTGTGTGGTTGAGATGAAAGAATGGATGCAACGCAGTTGTCTGTGTTTCACTCCATCTCGAATCGCGCTCACGGAAAGCGCTCATCTCTTCCGCGGCTCCGTACACTTTCAACTCGTTTTTTTCTCGAGCAAGAGACTGTATGATATTCACGTTACATGATTTGACTGATTTTTACGCAGAGAGGGTGACAGCGCACCGTATTAAAATAACTGATCGTTCATGTTTTCATAACCTCTGGCCAAACTCCAAAACGAAACTAAAATTAGAGCAAGGGCATCCCTGGTGTTTCGGGGGCTCTACGCAGCTTGCATATTCTGCGTATGGGGAGGATCGTCTATGCATATACTGTTGTAATCGCGTGCTGATTCTCACCATGTTTGATTGTACAAAACATTTCTTTCTGCATTTTATTCAGCTACATGCAGTGACAGCTGGATGCCTTTGTCCATATAAGGGATCTCCTGGAAAGTCATTTGTTTTATTACTTCTATTTATCGCACTAGTGGACTTTTTTGTGCAAGGGCGCCCTCCGGTGTTGAGTATGAATGAAACAAATTACACGTTAGAGTTTGTTGCTCCATGATGGCACTGTATTATAATGTGTCATATTATCATACAGTATGTTACTATTCAGTTTGAAATATCGCCAATACATATATACATTTACTACAGGGTTGTCTAACTTTAGATGCTGGTCTGTGCCCAAAACCTTTCTAAAACCGGTAGACTAGACCGGTCTGAAATGTAGCAGTACAGCACAATATCTGAGACTGGTTTGAGCTGTTCTTTTTTGTTAATCAGGGACACACATGCGGCTGCAGCTAATAAATATATGGGTTAGCACGAGGACTAATGTGTGTTGTGTTGATTCCACTGTTAATATGTAATACAAAACACACTGAGAATTGGCACTGACAGACCGAAAAAAGGTTTTGGTTCTTCTGAACAATCTGAACTCGAAGCATTCAGCGCTTTTAAGTCATCAGTCACGGCTACGTCAGTTAGCATGACCGTAATCATATCTTTATTTCATGATAAATATTACTGTCACCTCCACGACAACAATCTCTCATGTCGCCGTTTTAATGAGAGACAATTAATATTTATTCCTTTTCTGTCGGCAACTAAAGCGTTTCATATTCCACACATTTTCTGCAGAATAAATCAAGACTCCCTCATATTCAGAGCTATAAAGGGGCTCTTGCTGGAAAAGCCACGCTGCGCTTCAGGCAACTTAATTGTGCGGTGGTGAAAAAATGAGGCAATTCATCCATTAGTTTATAAAGGTCTTTCCCTGGAGACGCCAGAGAGTGATTTAAGGTCAATGACACTGATTCTCTATATGTGTTTTGTCCTTTTTTTCCCCCCTACCCTACCCTTTCCTCACCCTCCCTCTCTTTGTTTGAAGAGTAACACTCTTTACCAACATTAAAAAGCCATGTTGAATCCTCTATCCAATGTATCATTGATTTTTCAGGTAAGTTGGTTAGATTTTTAATATTAGATTATAATCTAGTGGCTGATATTTCATTGAAAGAGTATTGAAAATTTAAAAATGAATGTCTTTAATATGCTTGCGGTCAGTTTCGGATATTGTCAGGTGATCCAGCCTAGTTTGCATCATTGTCCATCAAGCCATGGAAATACATCAACTACAGCGCTCATAAAATGAATTTATGAGTTTACATTTTTTTCACACTCTCTACAGTCATATATATGAATAATTGACATAATATATTGACATGTTTAGAAAGGAAGAAAATATTTTATTAAAATATGAATAAATATAATTTATAAATATATTTTTATGATCATATATGTATATACACACACACACACACACACACACACACACACACACACACACACACACACACACACACACACACACACACACACACACACACACACACACACACACACACACACACCACACACGCGCAACACACACACAACACACACACACACACACACACACACACACACACACACACACACACACACACACACACACACACACACACACACACACACACACACACACACACACACACACACACACACACACACACACTATATTAGGACTGTCAGTTCAACACGTTAATTAGTTATGCAATTAAAAATACCAATACAAATTACAATATTTTAACACATGACATTTCAGACAGTTGACATTGACTGTTGACATGCAGGGCAACAACTCCATAAATGCAGTTATGCCCTACAAGTCAAGATATTGGGGCAAAAAGCCCCTAGTTTTTGTCTCATAATTACGTTATATTATAAGCGATATCAAACAGCAGTGAGAGCAATATCACACAAGTGTTTCTTTTCTTAATATCCTAATGATATTTGGCATAAAAGAAAAATCTACAATTTTGACCCATACAATGTATTGTTGGCTATTGCTACAAATACACAATGCACACACACACATCATGTACAACACCACACACACACCAACACACACACACACACACACCCCACACATCACCAACACAGTTGCTCCACTGTGTCACCCACACACCCTCACACACACACACACACCACAGTGTCACAATTACATGTGACTGATATCATATCAATATATATTACTGATGCACAATATGTTTGTATGTAGTGTAGTGTACACACGTTCATGCTTTGTTTTTATTTTGTGATTAAAGAACCCGATTCTCCTGCACTTGAGTCTTCGCCATCTCTCTCTCCAGTCGGTTCACACACTGAAGCTCCTAAATGTGCCATACCATGCCAAGTTAACTTGTGAAGTCCTTTTAAGATAGGAGATCTCATCCAAGTGACCTTCATGTTGACTAACTAAAACCTGGTTCCTTACAAAAAGAATAAACAAGTTTTAATGTGGTCAGACCATGAGGCTAAAGTGTGTGGAGTGTGTTACAACAGACAGACAGTAGGAGGAAAACAGAATTCATAACAGGCCTTTGTAGCTGAATCAACCCACACTAGGGAGCCAGAAACACCACATGCACTCGCACACGCTCACACAAGAACCAACCAACCTGCACCTCTCACCTCTCCTTCTCTTTTCCCAGAGTGCTCTGTCTCCTGGCCCATGTCTCATGTTGATTGGTGGCTTCGTGTTGCCCGCTGATCCATTGTGATGTCATACGTCTGTGCTGCTACTGGTTCCTATGGCCATGAGCCACAGAGGAAAGCTACAAAACCAGACAGGAGAACCAGTTGGGTAAGTATTATGAAAACATGTCCAAGGCACATTTCACCCACAATAATGAAAATTAATTTTTTTTATGGAAAATTAGGACTTTTTTCATATAAAATGTCAAGACACAAAAGCACAAAATATGCTTAATTGTCATGGAAATAATGGTCTATAATTCCTAAAACTGGTTTGAAATATTTTTTATGTTTATTTTCTGACTTTACAAGTCCTAAAAATTGCTTTCATTTTCTTTTTTTTTCTTATTTATTCTGAAATAGGGTGAAATAATGCAGACGTATTCTTTCGAGAGTCACAGCCCAGAGATGATGCATCATGCACCACACAAGAATTTGTTCTTACTGGAATCAAATAACTTTTATAAAGTTATTTTAAATTAAAATAAACAGAGGCCTCAGGGTTATGGCTGCGTCCATCCAGCATGGAAATTTCTTGGGAAAAAAAGTATTTGTTTTGCATTTTTAAAACTGATTTTGGCTAGGCAGGCATTTTAAGATGCCAGCTGTGTTTTGGCCCAAAGACAAACACATCTTATCTCAGTTTCCTTAGTAAAGTGAGCGAGGGGTTTCATCATTCTTGCCCTGTAGTGGGAAGTTCTCGGCTTCTCATCCAAACTCGAGGCCCTCAGCACTGGCGTACGGGACGCCCCCGCAGGCCCACGGCATTCAGTGTCAATTATACAGTATTATGCTTAAATTTGGTAATAGAGCGATTTCAGTCAGCGAACTGATGCATATACAAATGTATTTGCACGTAGCACAATATCAAGAAACAGAATATTGATTAGTGATTCACTTACAAAGCAAACTGAAAACAAAACGTGCCCTGGTTGACATGACAAATCAGTGGTGTCCATTCCATTATTAAATCATGGAGTCACTTTCCTTTCATTTGTCATTTTCTCTCCATTTTGGATGTTAGATGTTTACTGAGTGGTTTAAAATGTAAATCTTCCCCTCTGACCTGCTGTAGATTTGCTGTAGCTCACCAGATCCTCTGCAGTGAATGGGTGCCGTCAGAATGAGAGATAAAACAATTGATAAAAACATCACAATACACTTACCACAGATAAGACACATGACTCATTCTGACGGCACCAGTGGCGTAGCAAGTCAGCCCCGGGCCCATATGCAAACAATTTGTAAGCCCCCCCAAATTATATGGGCTCCAACTCGCTTAACGTGGTGATTTTTATGACGTAAATACCGTTACCGTTTTAACTACGGTATAAATGCTTGGAAAATATTTTTAAAGTTTTCAAGTCCATTCATTGCACGCAAGCCACCCAATAATCGCAATAAGCTTTGTGTTTTTTGTTATTATAACACAAAGTCTAATTTTTCTGTAAATTTTGAGATCAAACACAAACAAATAAATGTGTTTTGCGCTCTTTTATTTGTAGTGAGTTAACTACATTCGCCTCAGTTTAAGCAGCATTTGAATCAACAATACTTTCCTCTTTAATATTTGCATCATGAAATAAACATGAATAATAAAATGCCGCTGTAGGGTATTTGTACTAGGCCTACATGCAAACACTATCTTGGCACAGCGGCCCAAGAAAACTAAACAAACTAAAATAAAATAAATAAAATAGTATTAAGTTTGACGATCCTGACTCCCCATATCTCCTCATTGAACGCGCCTTTAAGGAGAAATGCACCTTTATGGATTACATAGTATTTTATAGCATTCTATAAATATATTTATCATGTCAGTGAGGCAAGTACTTGCTGAGTTTCGGTTCAGTTTTTGGGAAGTGTTCCTGCTCAAGATCAAGACCACCCTGTTTGTTCTTTATTTTAAAAATCAAAAAAATTGTGTTGATATTGTGAGTGCACACAAATAAAACTATTTGCAGCTCCGAATGATGTATACTCTACTCTTACCTTTATGAGGAAAAATGAGGGCGTATTTTAATTTTCCACTCTTATTAAGAAAAAACATCTAAGTGATCTCACTAGCGCCACCTAGTCATTCAAAGCGCGCTTCAGCTTCCACTTTTAGCACAAACGATTTTATATTTATCACACATTTATCTAAATTCTTTTTATTTATATTATGAACTGCATGACGTTTTCTCAAATCGTGTTTATTTGAGAAGTATAAACTGATCAAACATATGCTCAACTCACTGTCTGGCGCTGGCCGCTTGGTATTTAAAAAAAACAACAACTTGAATTTAACATACATAAAATGTTAAATAAACAAGGCTCTATATTCATTCCCTTGTTTCAATTAAAAGTTCCCCCTCGGCTCGGCGGGCCTCCAATCTGCCTGGGCCCATATGCACCTGCATACCCAGACGCTACGCTACTGGACGGCACCCATTCACAGCAGAGCATCCATTGGTGACCAAGTGATGGCATGATACATTTTTCAAAATCTATTCTGATCTTAGATGACCTGAGGGAAAGTACATTTTCTGAAAAATGTCATTTTTTGGGTGAACTATTCCTTTTAAAGAGGACTAAATAGTCCAAAATAACATCATATAGCACCATAGCAGAGACTCTGTTTCACCCCAGATCCAAACACTTGTGAATGACATCATCACTTGTGGGCAGGGCCTCTAAGAATTGCCTTCAGGACCCTTTAGGCGACTTTGTTTTCACTACTCACCTGGAGGACAGTTTCACTCTGTCTCTCTGCTTTAGAGTGTGAATGACTTGGAAATCTTTTTCCATGCCTTTCATTTTTATAACATGCATAATGTTCTGATACTTCATTTATTTCTGCGCGGGTGAAAAATGGGGCTGTAAAGTCGTGTTGGCAGTGCTGCAGTCCTGTGCTGCTCCCCTGAGCAATTCCACAGCCTCTCAAACACAGAAGCAGCATTTCATGAAGAGAAGGTGAGTTTACTGTTGCCAGAGGTGCAGAGAGAGAGAGAGAGGAGAGAGGGAGAAAACATTGCTTCCATCCCCATGGTTGTGAGATAACAGCTGGGCCGCTGAGAGAAAGAGAAATCGCACAAAGCAACCTCCATTCCCACAGAGCCCCAAACATCTAAATATTCTGTGAAAAATTACTGATTTGGCTGTTCGGTAGTGGAGATTTACAAAGAATGCATGGGTCAAAATAAAGTGAAAGTAAAAGTGACGTGACATAAAGAGTAAATTATAAGGACATTTTAATTTGAAAGTGAACTAATCCTTTAAGGACATCAACGGCTAAAATAAAACTCCAGAAAGGTGTACAATATGGGACTTTTAAATCACTGAATATTGAGTTGCTGTAGACTGAGGGCCAGTTGACTCCCACTGACACATGCAGGCTGAGATATGGCCCCATGTTTGCTGATGATTGAGCCTATTTTTTTATTTATTGTGAGTGCTTAAAACAAACTCCTTGTTTTATGTGTAACATTTTGCCATATGTTTTCTTTTTATGACTGTGTAGCAGCTGATATAGCTAACAGAGGAGTGCTGCTATTATGAGCATTTATTTGACTTGTGTTTTTCAGGTCATATTCACAGAGAAAGTGATTTTGCCCTCTGGTCAATCAATGGGCATCAAATGAGACGGTCAGCACCCATTTCCTGTTGTTCCTCACCTCGTGCATATAAATCACACAGATGCTGTCGCACCCTTGAGATGATGCTCTCAAAGGCGGCTCATCTTCGATTTGTTGTGGTTGTAGTGCTGCGCCATTTTCTGGATTCGAGAATGACTGAGAAGGAATCTTAAAATATCTTATTTGATAACATTATGATAAATGCTTCTGTGCACACTTTCCCAATTAAACACATTTTTCTTATATTTTAATATTTTATTAAAATGCTGTAAATAAATGTCGCCTCTAAAATAGATTTTCCTGTCTTCTTACTTAGCCAAGACTGTGCAAGCATTTTTCCATTTTAGAATAAAATAATAATAATAATAATAATTGACTTTATATTGACAGTATGACATTATATCGAAATGTGATTTTATTAATTCTTTGAACATTTTATGTCTCAACCAATGCTATTTTAGTATAATTGAAATGCTATTACAATTTATATCAATATTTTGAATTAATTTTATATTTTTAATTTTCATTTTAGTAAATTTTCATTTTCATTTTAGTAATTTTAGTAAATGTTTATTGTGTTTTTGTAATTTTATTAGTTATATATAATATACAATATAATAAATAAAATAAAATTTTATTTCAGTTTTAGTTTGTTTTTTTAGTATATCAAATTAAATGAAAAAAATAAATTGTTGTTTTTATGTTTTACTTTATTTTTCATTTTCAGTGACTGTTTATTTTATTCCAAATGCAGATTTTTTTAATATAGATTTAGTTTTAATTCGAATCACAACTACATTTTTATTTTTTTACTTTACTTTACTTTACTTTACTTTACTCTGGTAACTTACAGTATGTTTCATTGATTAGAGATTGAGTCCAATTAAATGCTAAAAAAATGAAATCAAGTCCCTGTCTAAATTTCCCACATATGTTCTGTTTTACTCTGAAATTCGTCCCATTATGGAAATAATGCCATTTCATGTTGACTCTAAAGGGTTAAACTTACTATTATAGAACAATGTTTAAGAGCACAACATCATGTTTTATATTCTGCATACATTTAAAATACACCATTTGATTTAATGTTCAGTGACTTTACATTCTACCAGTCATGTTGTTGAACTTCTGTCATTTTGGTAGCAATCTGCATACGCTCTCTAAAAGTTGACAGATGAACCATTATGCTGGTAATACCCCATAAAACAGGCTTTCTGCTCTCCTTAATGTCCCGCAGTGTGGCGCACACAGACTTAGTCTCATTGAATCTGAAATATAAAAGGCAGAAAATTCTCCCAAAGTCCCTTTAAAAGGTTAATAACTTCAAAACAACATTTGGATCAAGCCGTCCCGACCGTCTTGTCTGCAGCCTGATCTGCTGTTGTTTCCAGACCGCTCTCAGACGGATGCAGCGGAGAGAGAAGCCGCTTCACGTTGATGTGTGGCATAATTTAAATCAGTAACAGCAGGGCTCGGGTTCACTGGGAGGTCTGCGGAGGCCCTGCAATCCATTTTATGCTTTAGAAGCCTATTTGCTTAATACAGAAAACTTTTGAGCGATACGTTTTCCGGCTTGTTTTGGGAGCAGCGGCAACAAAGCTATCCGTCATGTGCTTTTAAAAGTCAGTGTGCAAGAAATTGCAGGAACGGAAAGGCCAACCCATAGCTAGCCCGTAAAGCACAGGGCCAGCAAACCTGCTTCAGTGCTGAGCGTCTCAAGATGGTCAGATAAACAAGAGCAGACACCACAGTTTTACCGTGACATTTCCAACAGCCAAATCGTAAACCAGGAAGCTCTTCTGTTAAAGGCCACTCAGCTAAACTAAGCATTTGTTTATTCGGCAGGCAGTATATTCAACCCCCTAAAGCAACAGCGAGAACAACCTCTGTTTAATCACATTCTCACTCCCGAGGCCCGAACGGCCGCTGCCATTATCTTGTTGGCGCTACTTCGGGATAATTGTGTCAGACTGCAGCAGGGATGTGCAAAGACTTGTCAGAGTGAATTTGATTGTAAGGCTTCATTTGCCTCATTTACATATGGTGTGTATAGATTTTAAAAGCACGTACACATGCACCTCCACATTCATTTGTAGATGAAAAACATCAAAACCAGCCTGTTTGAAAATGCGAGGGAACCATTTCTGTATTATTTTATTTATTTTAGTTTTTGATATATTATTATGTATTTTTATATTTTATTTTTTTTTTCTGTATAATTATTCTGCTTATTGTTTTAAAAGCATTAATTTTTTGTTTAGTATACCAATTTAAAAAAGTATTTTAATTATCATTTTATTGTATTATTCTGTTTTATTATTTATTTATTTATTTTTTTATTTTAATGAAATTTTTTTTTTATTTTAATAGAAAGGACATTTTATTTGTTGTTATTATTTTATTTATTTAATGGAAAGGATGTTTTATTTTAATGGAATGTACAATATATTTTATTTTACTTTATTTTAATAGAAATTATATTTATTTTATTATTTTGTTTTATTTTAATGGAAAGGATTTCTTTATTTTGTATTGTTATTTTTCATTTATTTATTATATTTTATTATATATTATATTTTATATTTATTTATTTATTTCAAACCATGTTACGTGCTCGTGTTATTAATGGAATAATTGTTGTTTAATGACGTGCATGTACACATTGCAAATTTTGTAAATCTAATATAAACATTCACATTCACTTATAGTGTTATTTTTTAAATAAAATTGCTTTTATTTGTCATTGAATAAACATAGATTTTATTTTAAAAACATATTTTATTTATTATACATATGTGTTAAATATTTTATTTTATTTTTCCTTTAATAAAAAGGATAGTTGAGAGCAAAAGAGAAGTAGGACACTTAACAAATACAAATGATTAGATTGACATTAAATGCGTGAATGTGATGACAATGCTAAGCATCCTACTGTCTAATAATGTGCGAGCATGTCGTAAAACTGAGAACTCAGGTGGAACTGTCAGCCAGTTGTGTCTCACATTTTTCAGCCCCTTTGGGTTTCAAGCTTCATTAATCAAAGAACAACACAGCATATGAGCACAGAAATTCATCTTTTCTAATCACGTCAAACAAAGAACCATCTTGTTATAAACAGAAGAGTCTTCCGGTTTAGCAGAGGAATGGACTTCGGTTCAAACATGGGTGACGTTTCTGAGAGTTGCGTAATTATCCATTTATTTATTTTATTTCATCTCTCATCAAAAACACAGACTCTTCTCAATCATTTCTATTGTAGGTCATTCGATGAAGGCCGATACATTCCCACTGATTGCACACTTCAGATGCAGTAAGTCAGTCATCAGCTGATTCATTTGAACATATTGGCTTTTGCATACTAGTGTGCACATATTCGGACACAGTGTTTATTTTCCTGTTGATGGAATAAAAATGATGAGCAGTGAGAAAATACAGTGAGAGAGAGAGAGAGAGAGAGAGAGAGAGAGAGAGAGAGAGAGAGAGAGAGAGAGAGAAAGCTTTATTCCTGTGTGTCTACTGGCAGTCGAGAGCCACCCATAAATCACCGCAGGAACTGTCCTAGCATGATAGAGTCAAATTATTACAGCTAAACACACAAGTATATGAAATGATTAAAGTGTCTCGGCTCTTCCAAGCCGAGATGGATGTTTGATTAATTCACGGGCTTCTGTGGAGCCGGACAGAATTGTGAAACACAGCGCTGACTTCTGGTTCCAGCAGTCTGTCGAGTGAAGGAAGAAACACTGCAGTGTATAAACATCATCACAGTACATTCACTGCACACCGCTGCCATGAAGACTGTCAGAGGTTTGTCTTTTCCACTCCTCTACCTCAGTGTTTGAAAAGGACAAGGCCTAGTGCTCATTATTTAGAGAGTAAAAACGAAATATTGAAAGGAAACTCTTTCATTGATGTTGGTCTTTTCAGCACATTAATCAAGAGGAAATTTTTATATTCTCTATCCTCTATTCCTTATTGTAATGGCTTGTGAGTCACTTAAATTGCCTGTGGAGAATTCAACTGCACAGTGGTCCTCAGATGAAATTTGAGCTGTATAAAGACAACAGTCACATCCTTTTAATGCACATTATGCCATCAAATCTCATCGTTTGTGCTCATCCCTATTAGGCTTACCTCATTTCTAAAGAAATATAGCATTTTTAATGATATACTGCTACTTGTTTCTTCTAAATTAGATTAAATGGAGTGCCTTGTCTTAGAAAATGTCTGAAGTTTCTTCTCTACATGTCTGGGTATTGATACACATTTCTCAATTCGGTTCGATTCTGATTTAGTTTGATTCTAATTCATTTGGGTACATTTCAGTTACAGTACCCATTTTGCTGATGCATCAGAGTTGTTTGTCTGTGAATCAAACTTTGCTGGTTGCACTAAATGTTTTTGATTCACTGAGAAACAAAAATGTTGTCTGTTATTGCGTGCAGCCTTTGAGGTCAACTTAATAGAAAGATATGCTTTCTTGCTTTTTGTCTCAAGATAATTCGGACTTTATATGATCTTTATCTGTTTCTTTATTTTTGGCTGTGAGGCCATGTGAAAAGTTGGAATTTTAAGAATGTATATTATTCAAATGAATATTGCAAATTTAGAGTTTTACCCAGCCTTACTATGATGCTAATACTTAAAGGGATAGTTCACACAAAAATCACATTTCTGTCATTGATTACTCACCCTCATGTCGTTCCAAACCTCCTTCGTTCATCTTCGAAACACAAATTACGATGTTTTTGATGAATTCCGAGAGCTCTCTGACCCTGCACAGACAGCAAGGATCCTAACACGATCAAGGTCCAGAAAATAGCAAGGATATCGTTAAAATAATCCATGTGACATCAGTGGTTCAACTGTAGTTTTACGTAGCTATACGAGAATACTTTTTGTGGGCAAAGAAAACTAAATAACGTCCGCGTCACCCTATTAGTGCCCTTTTGGAGAGTATCACATATATAAACAATGTATGCAACATATGTACATGGATATGCTGTTTACATCAAGCTTTGATCTGAATGTAAACAACATATCCGTGTATATACGTTGTTTACACATGTGATACTGTCCAAAATGGTGCTATAGGTTGACACACAGGAGATGAATTATTGAATAAAATCTTTGTTTTTGTTTTCTTTGTGCACAAAATGTATTCTCGTAGCTTTGAAAAATTGCGGTTGAACCACATGGACTGTTTCAATGATGCCCTTGCTACGTTTCTGAGCTTTGATCATGTTAGGATCTTTGCTGTCTATACAGGGTCAGAGAGCTCCCGGAATTCATCAAAAAATATCTAGCTTCGAAGATGAACAAAGGTCTTACAGGTTTGGAATGATAAAGGGTGAGTAATAATGACAGAATTTTAATTTTAGGGTGAACCATGCCTTTTAAAAAAATAACAGAGAAATCCAATAGTGAGCAGCTTCTAAGCAATAAAACCATCCTCTGGGGTGAAGATTATGAACTGGCAATAAAGATGAAAATATTTTGAAGAAAATGATCCGAATTATTTAGCTTTATCATTGTGTCCATTAGCAAGACATTTGACCCCTGGATGCTCCGGCAGGACTATCCATGCAGTTTAAGTCGCTTTAGATAAATATGCCTGTTGAATGGGAGTCATTACAATTTTAGGGGCACATTGACCAAAATCACTCTAAACGTTTAATGTCTTTGTCACTCAGGTTAAAGAGGAACTGTTGATTTAAAATGCAGACTTGATTGCTTACCTTGTGGTGAAATTATTTAGCTGTCACAACAGCATGGTTCTTGAAGGAAAGAAAGTCTAGGGAAACCAGCGATGCCAAATTACCTCAGACTCTGTGTGCAGTCATTACACCATCAAAGGAAAGGAGTACTCCACGACAATAAAGCTGACATGTAAATGCATGATAAGATGTTGAGCAGTGGTTGTTTGTTTTGTGGCAGGAAATGAAAAAGACTTCAAGTCGTAAGAAAGAAGAGAGCTACAAAACCTTCTGAAGTCATTTTTAGACTTGATATATCTTATTTAATAGAAACACGTTGACTATTGAAGAGATTATTTGGTAACACTTTATTTAAAGGTGTCCTTGATATGCATGTTGCATGTACTTACTATTATAGTAAAATAAATTATGCATAATTACATACAAGTAACACTAAGCCTAACCCTAACCATATAGTAAGTACATGTAGTTAATTAATATTAACTCAGTACTTAAATGCATAATTACACTGTAACAAGGACACCTTAAAATATAGTGTAACCATTTATTTTTATAAGAAGCAGTATTTAGATGTGCCTAAATATTAAAGATACGAAACGCAAAAAAATATTAAAGATTTAGCTTGTGAAGCAAAATCAAATATTGCTAGCTTTAGCTCTACTCAAACCAGTTTTGAAGAGTTTTCATTTTCTTACTTTGCACGCAATCAGATATGACTTTTTCCCCTCGCCGCCTTTGTGTTTTTTTGTGTGCCTAACCCAGGGAAACAATAATTGACCTTTGACTTTTAACACCACTCCGCTCTTGGCAGCAGTGCCCCATAGGTGAAAGTGCAAACGTTAAACTCCACAGACCCAATATGCTGCGCACAATGATTTTCCTGAATTTCCAGAGATCAATAAAGCACATTTGTTTGTCTATCTATCTCCGAGCTTAAAGCTGAGAAACGCTGAAAAGCCCAGAAGCCTTGAATGGTGTCATTTGAGACAAAACATGCTTTATGCCTCCAAGCTTCTATGCAAATACTGTGTAAACGTGTGTAAATAATGTGACCTCAACAAGAGAAATGCTCTGTATTGCATTCTGATGGGAAATCATTCTTTTCTTTTTCTAGCCATGTATAAAAGTCAGGGTTGTGCACCATTCGGAATCGAAAATGAATTTCCTACTTACCACAGGTTTTGGATTCATAGAAATATAAAAATCACATAACCTACCGTGAGCAGTTTTTAATTATACATTAGATTTTTCTATATGAATTTCCCTTAAATATGTTATTATATGCACAACTTATGGGATATTTCCCACTTACATCATTTTTGTATTTAATTTATATTAAATATTTCCATTTATATAAATTATATCCATCCATCCATATCTATATATATATCTATGTACACTGTACAGTGGGGGAAAAATATTTGATTTGAATCTTGCTGATTGATAGGGGATCAAATACTTATTTCACTCATTAAAATGCAAATCAATGAATAACTCTTTCGAAATGCATTTTTTTCTGGATTATTTTGTCGTTGCTGTCTCTCACTGTTAAAATAAACCTACCATTAAAATTATAGACTTATAATTTAATCAGACTTATAATCAGCAGGGGATCAAAAAAAAGTCCCACTGTATACACACACACATATATATATATATATGAATACATTAACCTTAATTCTATCTTGTAGAAAATATGTCTGTGAGTGCCCTTTAAATTCCTCTTTCTATCATTCAAACTGAAATGTTGTGCATCATGTGACCAATTCAAATATGTATTCCGTTTATAAATTAATCAATTAATTTTAATGTGTATGGCAAATTATTATTATATTTTTTTTCTCCAAAATTATTGGACTCAATGTCAATATCAATAATATATTATCAATAATCAGATGTAATCTAAATGCCAAGGAATAAATTAGTCCAAATGAGTATCATTTATTTATATTTTCGTTGAAAAAAATGTGACTGTTCTGTAAATTCCTCTTCCTGACATTCAAACTCAAATCCTGTGCTACATGTGACCAATTCAATTCAAATTCCAACTCATGAATTGAAAGAGAGTTCATTTTTAAATCCTGAAAATGGTGGAACCTGGTGGACAGAAATGAGTGTTGTGAGGTTCTGGATAGCGGTGATGAGAGCTTTTGTAGCCCTGCTTCATCTTTGATTGCTGAGTTTAGTGAGGTCTTGATGGGTCACTGGCCTCATCTGTCGTCTCCGTTGTTTGGATCCACTCGCTGGGCTTTCTGTCTCTCTGCTGAACTTCGCTCCTACGTGCTTTGGATACATCTAATTTCCCGTCGGTGACATGTCTGCTTCACATGTGACATGCTGCTACTGTGTTTCCCATCTGCTTCCATTCATCTAAATGGCAATTTGCTCGACTGGCACATGCAGCACTGGAAGAACAGTATGTGAAGACTATTTCACACTTTTAAGAGCTTTCCAAAACCAAATCAGGCCTGGTAAAACATTTACTTTAACCCTCCTGTTGTGTTACAAAACTGGGCACAACTTCTGTGTTGTGGGTCAAATTGGCCCACATTGGTTTCCATGCAATTTGCCAAAAATCGACACAATTTAAAACAAAGATTCATGTAAAAAAAAAGAAGATAATCTCTCTTCTATCTTGTCAGAGACTAAAAAAAGTTAAATCTGCGAGAAATGTAATCATTTAATATTTCTAGGGTGTTAGTGATCAATTTAACTCATATATTTTTATGTTCAATATTCAAAATTAGCTGCACAGACACAAACTTAAAAAAAGTGTTATTGTTATGGCTAATATTTTTTGTAGTTATGTATAAGTAGTATTTATTGCTATCTGTATTTCTGACTTTTTGTTATATCTGGTTCTCAAACCTATGTGAGGATAAAATTGGTTTCTCACTCGTTGCTGCAACAGTCTAGTAATTAAGATCCATAAATCTAATAACCAAAAAGTGCCTTGACAGATTTTTTTGACTGTGAAACTTAACTGAATTTTCCATGGATGATTCAGCAGACGAGTCTTCAGTTTTCGAGTAGATTTTGAGTCTTACATTTCTTAAGTTCTCTTTTATTTCATATATTTTGTATTGTTTTTTACCTGATTCTTTGCTTTTTTTCAAACTATGAGGTGGTCAAATTTGACCCAAACCCAAAATGTATACGGCCTTCCCAAAACCAGTGTTTCAAGCAGCTTGAAAACTGAACGTAGGTCAAACTGACCTGAACACAACAGAAGGTTTAATATAATAAAACCTTTTCTATTTGTATGTTTCGTTCAGACTTTTTGCATGCAGAATGGAGTAGTTACAGCATCTTCCAGCAGAAGCTAACCGTTAACCATCCAAACCTGCTTTGAACCACTCAGGACTACTGAATGGATGTAGATTAACCCTTTAACCTCACCGAAGCTCATCAACACTCTGCTCAGTGTTTACTCCTCAAAGGGCCGGGAATGAGCTAACGCTGGCAACTTGTTCGTCTGATCGCAAGACTCATCAGCTGTGAAATTCGCACATGCTGTTCTACTCACTGGGTTTTTCACCACAGGTAAATGGCTTATGAAGACAATAAAAGGCAACATGGAGGGTAAGGTAATGGCTGAGAACAATAACACCAGGAAGCACCGGGCCGAGTTTAGTGGCTGGTGCTGGTCCCAGCGTGTCCGCCATGAAGGTGATGGACCGCAAGAGACACAAGACAGCTTGCTGTTCTCCGTTTCATCCCATTTTCATAATCATAAGACATCCCAGAGCTATAGCTGTGCCAATATTATGTAGGCCACATTGGGAGAAAACATGATTATATTACAGAAGAAGTGTCCAGGTCTAGGCTCTGCATGGCACCGAATGAGCATCTAAAATACTTGAGAATCATGGAAATTGGATCAAATTTAGAAAAATGGACCCAATTCTATTTCCCACCACCATTCCAACAATCCCTTGTCTGAGCTTCACGGGTAATAAAAAAGGGAAAGACACACACGATTTGCAACAATACAGCACTTTAAAGACTGCATGCAAACAAAATTAAAATGTTGTGGCTTTAAGTCTGTGTTTGTTAGCTTTGAGGCTATCTATATGCTTTTGTATTAATCAAACGCTGACGAAATTCACTTTTACACCATTGGTCCAAACTGCTCAATTCTGATTGTATGCTCAAATCTGAATTTTCTGTGATTGATTAAACTATTTGAAATTAGTTATTTTAAATATGGATTTTTTTTGTTTATTATTTATTTAAATTATTTTAATCCTGTTTAGTTAAAATATTTATTTAATCTTTTATATATATATATATATATATATATATATATAAATTATTGTACAACCTTTATCTTCTGGGAAAATAGACAGAAAATGTCGATGACTCATCCTGCACTACACAGATTTCTGTCCAATCAGATGCTTTCTAGAATGTCCTGCCCCTTATGCCACCCACAACTTAGCAACATAACAGTAATAGTATTAGTATTAATGTGTCACTTTGATTTATGTCCAATTTAGACCTTGAATCTGACATATTGAGCCTCGGTGCTAATTTTGGCAACATAATATTTTCTATTGCACAATTTTCTATCTTCAAATAATAACTGTAAATAAACATGTCCATTTATTAAAGGGATAGTTCTCCCAAATTAAAATTATGTCATTAATTACTCACCCTCATGTCGTTCCAAACCCGTAAGACCTTTGTTCATCTTTAGAACACAAATTAAGATATTTTAGATGAGATCCAAGACATTTCTGACCCTGCATAGACAGCAACACAACTGACACATTTAAGGCCCAGAAAGGAAATAAGGACATTGTGAAAATAGTCAGTGTGCACAAAGAAAACAGCCAGTCTGTCACGTAACATGCGTGTGCATTCATTGTGGTACTCTCGTAAACGCGTAGTGAAGACTGACATAAAAGAGAAGAAATTGTTGAAAAAAGTCTTATTTTTGTTTTCTTTGCACACAAAAGTATTATCATAGCTTCATAACATTAAGGTTCAACCACTGTTGTCACATAGACTATTTTCACAATGTCCTTACTACCCTTCTGGGCCTTGAACGTGTCAGTTGCGTTGCTGTCTATGGAGGGTCAGAAAGCTCTCAGATTTAATCTAAAATATCTTATATGTCTTACGGGTTTGGAACGACATGAGGGTGAGTAATTAATGACAGAATTTTATTTTTGGGTGAACTATCCCTTTAATTCAAACTCTCAGTGTTGATATGTGTTGTTGTTTGCACACAGATGACTTTATCAGTGAGGTGAAAAAAAACTGTGAGCTTGTCCTTCAAACCAACACAATAGTCTCATTTGCAACACTTGCTCATGAATATTTGATCACATATGACCTTGTGATCACGCCTGGCTGTTTGTTACTCTTCAGCGGATGCTAAATTCGCTCTGATAAAGCTTGTGTCACTGTTTAAATAATGGAATAGTTCAGAAATATCTTGTGTAGGCTCATTAATGCTGTTTATTTTCCTGTATTCAATATTTCTATTTCGTCAATTTATGTGAAAACATGCAGTTGGTTGCTTTTATTAAAAAGCAACATCTTGGCTTAAACAGGAAGATATTTAAGTAAGGTCATATCATCAATATTACACAGCCACGCGCAACATTATGATAAAAGCGTGCATATTTTTGGACTTATACTGATTATAATTTGGACCGTCAGCTAGGTCGCTATACTTTCTGTTTATGTGGATATCAACATGCATGTTGCCTAATAGCCCACGTTAGCCGAGCTGTGCATCTCCCACACAGCTTGAAAACTGGCGTGATTAAATTCAGCAAACAGCAAGGCTGCCAGGTCTTTCTGACTAAACTGACTCAACAGTCAATAATTAAATGCTTCTGAAAGTCTTTGATCAAAACATGTTGTGTTTTGTCACACATATTTCCATGGCTGTGTTCACACAGCAAATCAGAAGTGTTCAAATCTGATTTTCTGTTCAAATCTGATATTTCTATCTTTTAAAACGGTCCATATCAGGCACTGGTCTGAATATCCATCCATCCATCCATCCATCCATCTATTTGTTCCACCCATCTATCGTTCTGTTTGTTTCATCCATCCATCCTCATTCTATCCATCTATATATCCATTTACAATATATCCATTATTCTACTTTTATGTTATATTTGTTCCACCCATCCATCCATCCATCCATCCATCCATCCATCCATCCATCCATCCATCCATCCATCCATCCATCCATCCATCCATCCATCCATCCATCCATCCATCATCACCTATTGTTCTATCATTCTATTCATCTACATATCCATCATTCTACTTATCATTCTATTTGCTCCATCCATCTATTGTTCTATTTGTCCCATCATCCATCCATCCATCCATTGTTCAATCATCTTATCCATCTATTTATCCATCGTTCTACTTATCATTCTATTTGCTCCATCCATCTATTGTTCTATTTGTCCCATCATCCATCCATCCACATCCATCCATTGTTCAATCATCTTATCCATCTATTTATCCATCGTTCTACTTATCGTTCTATTTGTTCCATCCATCCATCCATCCATCCATCCATCCATCCATCCATCCATCCATCCATCCATCCATCCATCCATCCATCCATCCATCCAAATGTATTATATTAATTATATTATTTAATAAATCAATATATTTGTATTATACTAAATAGTTTTCAAGTAAATAAAAGGTGTAATATAAACAATAAGGTGGTCCTTATATTAATAAGGTCTAACACCTTGCCATTTAGTCACTGAGCCGCTACACAACCAATTTGCATATATGATAATGGCCCAGATTGGATTTTGTTTTTGCTGTCATCAAAAAAAATTTTTATTATATGTCCAAAAAAATTCTAATATGAGCACATTGATGTGTTAGTGGTGTGAATATATGTATAGTCTATGAATATCACATCCCTTTGAGTACAAATGTATTCAAAACATGAAACATTGTACATTTCACTAACACATACACTCTCGGGAAAAAACAAAAAAAAACAAACAAACACACAAAAGATAAACTCAGTCAGGTTCTGGTGGAAAATACCCTACGTAATGGTATTCACTGCATGGCGTTCCATTTTGTGCCTGGTTCATAGTGCACTCCAAACCATTTTCATCAGAATGTACTATGAGAAACACAATATGATCAAACACACAAACAGAGCCATGGGGATGTGTTTGGCCTTTCCAAAAGACGGCTGCAAGATTTTCAATAGAGTGCTAAATTGGAACTTTAACGGGTTTTGCAGCCATCAAGACATTGATTTGGCACAGCTGGACCGAGATGGCAGGCCTGCGTGCTGGAAGCAGGTGAGACGCAAGAACACGTATGTAGAAAAATGGAAATCAATGCAAGTTTTAATATTGCAGAAGCAGTGCTGTGTTGGTAATTAAAGAAAATGGCAGGCATCACGCTGCCATCAACGTAGAATGGTCCAAGTCAGTAGTCATGCGGAGAATGGTTGAAAAGGTCTATTAATCTATTAAATCCATGACCTATCAGTTATTATTTTTTCACAGGTTGTCACATGAGTGAGTTCAATGCACCCACAACCTGTTAAATGTACATTATAATTCTTTTGTGAATTGCTGTGATTTAACGATTGCTTTCTGAGCATCTTACGATGTATTTAGTAAATTATAGAGTTAGATTGCACATCTTGGGAAGATCTCATCCGTGTTAGGTAACCAAAAGGATGTACTGGATAGGATAAGACAGGTAACATATAGTCTTGACCCAAGGCTGTCGGTTCAGAGTGACTACAGCACATTTCACAACACTGGGTCACACTGCAGTGACATCACTCCTGACTACATCAGTCCCATGATGATACCAGAAGAATGATATAATGCCTGATAAAACATGACAGTGGGACATCTGCATTGGAAAACATCTGTTATGCCTCAGGTACACTGTAAAATAAATTGTACTGTATAAAGTATGTTATACACCATCTTAAACACAAATGTAGTATTTGTATTGTGTATAACTTGTGTTAGTTTTATATGATTTATATACTATTATATTTTAATTAATAATTTGGATCAGGTGTTTTATATTTTCAGTTTTTTTATATTAGTTTATATTAGTTCAGTTTAATTTCGTTATGTAATGTTGTCGGTTTTAGTAATTTAGTTTTTGAAATATTAACATTTAGGTTGAATTTATCATTGTTTCATTTTGTATTTTTTAAATTTACAGTTAGTAATTGTAACAACTTATTGTAGTTAGGTAACAAAGCAATATTTCTATTATTTTTATCTAATGTTTATATTTTATTTCATTTAAGCTTTATGTGACAATAAAGCCACAGCCATATCACCCTGCAGCCCAAGACCGGTTGCCCACTGAAGCTAAGCAGGGTTGAGCTGGTCAGTACCTGGATGGGAGACCTCCTGGGAAAACTAGGTTGCTGCTGGAAGAGGTGTTAGTGAGGCCAGCAGGGGGTGCTCACCCTGTGGTCTGTGTGGGTCCTAACGCCCCAGTGTAGTGACGGGGACACTATACTGTCAAAAAGCACCGTCTTTCGGATGAGACATTAAACCGAGGTCCTGACTCTCTGTGGTCATTAAAAATCCCATGGCACTTCTCGTAAAGAGTAGTGGTGTAACCCCGGTGTCCTGGCCAAATTCCCACCACTGGCCCTTGTCAATCATGGCCTCCTAATAATCCCCATCCACTTGATTGGCTCTATCTCTCTCTCCTCTCCATCTGTAGCTGGTGTGTGGTGAGCGCACTGGCGCCGTTGTCCTGTGGCAGCCGTCGCATCATCCAAGTGGATGCTGCACACTGGTGGTGGTTGAGGAGAGACCCCCCCCCCACATGATTGTAAAGCGCTTTGGGTGTACAGCTATACGCAATAAAGCGCTATATAAATGCATCATTCATTCATTCATTCATTCATTTCAATTAACAAAACTGTTTCAATAATTTTTTTGTTTTGGTCAATAATAACTCTGTAAAGTGTGAAATACTGTATCTGTCAAAAGTTATTCACTATCTAAAATAATTTTGCCCTTTTCTTGCTTTTTTAAATTACATTTATTTTTTATTATTTTATAATTTTAAAATAGTTTTTGTGACTTAAATACATTTGTACAAATATAAAGAAAATTTTTAAATGTTTTATTTTTATTAAAAATGTATTTGTCCAAGTCATGGCATGAAGACTTCTATCAATGTGTTGGGAATCATTTCTCATATGCTTGATTCTGCTAAAAGGAATGTTACTTGTTTTATGGCAGCTGGGGCTTGGTGTCAAGAACCGTCTGGCTGTTGTGTGTCAAGAACCGAATGATAAACGTTTGAGATTTGGTGATCAGCTGACAGTTTTCTTATTCCCCCTTTGCTCAGAGGGATCCTGGAATCTAATTCCAACATGGCAGCCTCAGAAGCAAAACTAGACCCAAGTGTTTGGGGAAATGTCATTTTTAATTCAATCCCAGGTTCTTTAAGATAAGCTGTTAGACTTTAATTTCACCTGGGGCATCAAGCACGGAGCCAAAATACCATTATGTAAGTCTGTCACAGTCAATGATATCTAACCGCCTGCTACAGCGGTTTTGACTGACTTGTTGAATGTTAATAGCACTATGCACAATCACTATTATGCTAGGCGATTCACTCAAAATTTTGGTTCCTAATATTAATTAATGACAACAACAATGATAACTCAAACTAAATAATAATAAGTATTGACAAAAATGTACATGAAGGTGTATTATAAAACTGTATCACGCTTTATGTAGCCTATTGAGATAGGTTATATTATACATATATATTACAAGTCTCACGATTCGGAGGTGTATTTTCTAGAGGACTTTATTAATCTCAATCTCATACATGTCTCTTCTAGAGTTTCAGAGATCTGTCTCTTCTAGAGTTTCAGTATGAAATCAAGCTAAATTATATAGCTGAACATGACAACATAATGAAACAATTGTCTCCTTTGTGTGCATTTTATTTCTTAGCAGGAATTTAGAAGGAACTCCATCTGAGCAAAGGGCTAACAAATAATGAGATCTTCATTAAGTCTCCTGAGATTTGTAAGTCCAAGCTCTGAGCAATACAACTTTCTTCTTGGATCTGTTACATTTATTATTTTATGTACGGCTTATAATAAAAGATTATCTATTTAAGTTGGCGTGTATGTGTGTGCTTAATATATTACCTGTATTATTTTTTATATATTACAGGCTTACAGTAAATGGTGTTTGAGTTTCCAGTAGGTGTGTATCTCATAATGTGTGTTTACAGTTGGTGTGTGTCTCAGTATCCGCCTCCATTTTGTCAGTAGTGTGTGTGTGTGTCTGCTAAAGCCAGTGAGGAGGAATAACACACACACTAACTCTTCAGCGGGTTTATTTTTACACAGATCACCAGAAATGGACGGGTGAGCATCAAAAGCGCTCTTCATTTATATGTATATAAAACAATCATTTGAACGTGAATTTTTAAAACGAGTTTATTCACACTTAACGTTACATGAATGCTAACGCTGCTAACACGCTAGCGCTGTAACACGTGAACAACTGTTGTTTCGTAATCCTATTGTAACGGTTGTATTTTATTGTCTTGTATGAAAAGCCAGATATAAAAGCGCAAGAACTCAAATTAGTAAACATAACAAACATGAGTCCAAAGACAGCAAGCACGCGTTAGCAGGTTAACGTTAGCCTCACTGTTAACGTTAGCTGTTTGCTCACGCTGTGCACGTACAATTAAACAGTTGTTTAATTAAGAGAGTCTTTTAACTAGTTTGATTTGTAATTATATAGTAATGTGCTAGAATTCGATTCAATTCCCAAGTGTACCACATTTAAGTTGTAATTATATGTTTCTTTTGTTAGCCTCACGTTAGCTTTTATACCATGATAAAATGTATAAAATAAAACACCTCTCAGTGGTTATAAAGATGCGTCGAGTTGCATTTAAAGCTGAAAAACGTCTAAATGATAGTTAATACAAGTTATGGTTAACCAACTAGCCCCAACTCTGTACTCTAGGGCTGTGTGTCAAAACCTAGTGAACTGGTTGTTACCTAGACAGCATTCTGGACATTATAGTCCCCAAACCTAGTAACCTGTTTACCTAAATTGTATTTTTGAACATCATAATGCCAAAACCTAGTGATCTGCCTAACTAGTTGTCATCTTTGTCTCGTAACCTAGTGATCTGCATACAGAATTTTAACCTCAAAATTAATTTAGCTAGATATCAAAATATCCTTTATTAACTTTTTAGTCCTGAAGCCTAGTGAGCAGCCTACCTAGACAGCATTTATAGGTGCATTTCTGGCCTGCTAGAGGAAGAGTGGGATAAAGTGATGAAATACTGAAATGTTCATCAGCTTAATTTGTTGTCATTGAATAATGGAGGGGATTTGAAAAGATTCGGATTAAAGGATTTCTAGCCCTCCCTTTTTTTGCATGTAAATTCCTGGGTTTTAGTATCTGTCTGATCAAATCTCACTTTGTGTTTTCAACAGCATTGGTGATGTCGCAGTTGGTGTAAAGGTAAAACACTGTTTTCAGTATCCTTTGTGCAGTATGCAGTCTGGATGATGGATGGATGGATAGGTGGTTACTAAAGTAATCTCATGAAGGATTTTGTAGTGCAATAGCAACCTGACAAAGGCAGCAGAGTACATCATGCATAAATATGAATATGATCGGAATTTAGTTTTTTAATAGATGGCTGCCTGTTGCATTGGTGAGAACAAGTGGAAACCACAACAGAAATTTGACCCCATAGATACCAGAGCAGTGTGGTTGGTAGTTTACTCTACCGCTATTACATTGTAAACTAGTTTTTTTTATAGTTACTTTGAAACAGGGCTGTCTCGATTACAAAATTGGCATGTGATTAATTGCTATACAAATAATTGCTTTTTAAAGTGTCAGATTTGCTATTAAGCTTAATACAGATGCATCTGTAGAAGCAGTATATTCACATTAAACTTTGAATGTTTAAGTCTTTGTACATACATATTGAACAAGAATATACTTACTAATTGTATTATCTTAATATTAATTCTTTAAATATTAAAATGTGCAAAAACTTTAAAAAAAAATTGTACACACATCTTGTATCAAACCCAGCCACCCTTAATATTGCATTTTGGCAATATAATATTGATGATGATAATTTTTTTTTTAAATATTGGAATATAATGCAGTAGTATTTCTTTCCACCCTAAATGTTTCACATTAAAATGCCATTTTAAGGCAGTCTGATTAAACCCATGAGTCCTTAACCTTGGAAATGTTTTCAACATATTGCATTTTGTAGATGATAAATACAAGTGAACTTTCACACTTATGTGCATTTCTTCCCATATTTGCTTAAATTTGCCTTGCTTCAATGGCAATGTCTGTTCGGATTAAACATGAACAGTAATTGTGGTTATCTCAGACCTGCACTGCTATCTCACTCGTTCTTATTCTTGATTCATCCAAACATTGGCAAACTTTGCATAGTTGCCATTAAAACCCAGAATGGGATATACAAGCAATGCTCTTCATTTAAGATATTCACCATTCCCTTGCAAATATTATTTGGTGGTAGATTATTAATACTGACCTTTATGAATTTGGGTTACTGAAAGTCAGAGGGATGATGTTAGCTGCAGTCAGACATTGTTTATATGTTAGTCTTACGATTTATCCTGTTTTGTCTTTAATTGTTGCTGTACTGTTGTACTTGTAAGCTAGGCCCTATAGCAGGGATCCTCAAATCTGGACCATTCCTGCAGAGTTTAGCTCTAACCCTAATCAAACACACCTGAGCATGCTAATCTGAGTCTTCAAGATCATTAGAAAATCACAGGTAGGTGAGTTTGATCAGGGTTGGAGCTAAACTCTGCAGCAGATTGGACCTCCAGGGAAAGATTTGAGGAACCCTGCTCTATAGGGTAGAATATGTCTTCGTCAATTTTACTGTCGCCTCATTAAAAAATACAATATATGCTTTTTTAGTATTGCTGTCAGGAACATAATTTGTCTTTACAGCGTTTAGCATATATTTCCCCTCTTTTTTTTTAAACGTATTTGTGTATTGCGTGGCACCAAACAAAGCTACACAAAAAAAGACAAAGAAGCCTAGGGTGATGCAAACGTAATTTGTTTTTGAATGGACAAAGAATTGCCCAGCCATTTAAGTGCATTATTGGATATTATGTGGCTGATTCTTTGTCGTTGAAAGAAAAGTGTTGTGCGGAAATGTAGAATTGTCCCTTATATATTAGATACAGGCCTGTTACAGGTCTCCATCTCCGCTTTTCATAAAATTAGGCTGGTAGTAATTGAATGGGGGCAGTTCATGTCCAAGATAGTTAGAGAAGAACTTGTTCTTTTCCAGAGATGCCTTTTGAACACAGGCTTTTTAACTCGGTTTGTTTGCCAACAATAGCATTTTCCTCCCCGGAAAACAATGTTAGCTGGTCTTTCTGGGAAAGCAGGTGGAAAAAGAAGCATTTGATCTTATTGCTTTAAAGTCCTGCTTTTTTTCTTCCGTTCTAATCAGTTTTGATGCTGAGGCTTGTCTGTTAAGACCTTGCCATCTCTTAATGCATTCTTCTGCTTTCGGTCGTTTCGATGTGAAACTTCACCATTCCCTTGATTGTTTGTAGTGTCGATGCCCAGAAGGCAGCAGCGGCGGCAGGTTTATTGGCGCCGTAAAAGCAGCGTCCATAAAGAAAAATTCGGTTGAATTTTTGGAAGGCACGAACCTGAGATGATCCTATTAGGAAGTTTGGTTCGCTGTTCGCCTGCCGTCCCATCCGTCACTTTTAGCTGCACTTCAAGCGGCGGCCTGATCGCGCCAGGGCCCTTTGGGAACGTGGGCAGCTCAGGATGAGATGACAGCATCTGACATCTTAGACTCAACGAGATTAAAGCAACAATCTTGAAAAATAAGGCAGAAAGGCAGAAGCGTGTGGACGTGTGTTTTATGTGCCTTGATTCCTTAAGCTGTCCGCAGAGAGCTGTATTTCATTGTATAGTTGAGGGGATTGTGAAAGGAGAACATCTTTATTGGAGGGCAGGATTTTATTTTTCTCTTTGTGTGTCTCTGCAGAGAGGATCAGATGAGTTGCTGTCCGCCAGCATGTATAACAGCCCCAGCTCTGGGCTGAGCAGTATAAGCGGTAAGTGTCCCTGACTTCCCCCCATTCAAAAATATTCAGTTTTCTCGACCGTGAAGAGCATTAAAATAATCAAATTATAACAGATGTTTCAGTGTGATATCTGATCTGAGAAGATCTTATCTGGGAATAACCTTACGCTCTTCTGTAGGTGGGAACCCACGCTTAAAAGCATGTGACCGGAATTGCGATTATGTGCGCTCTGCATCTTATTACAGCTTCTCCAACAATAGATTTCAATATCCAATTCAGTAGAGGAAAGACTTTACGCGATTAAGGGAAGCTTTTATTTCTTGGGTTCTATCTATTAAGGATCTTGATTGGAAATGTAGTGTGAAATGTAATAAAAGAGAAACTTAAAGTACAGTTTAGACACACTTTCAGTCCTACCTGAGTAATGAAATCAGCATATTTTGTCCCTATGATTTAGCATTTTTCATACACAGAAATGTCTTTATTCCCTGTATATAATGTCCTCTTTCTGTCCACTTTTGGCAGATACGACATCCAACGGCAATGACAGCAAAAAACTTCGAGTTGAAGACAGAGTCGGCGATGCCCCACCGTCCCGTGTTCTTCACATTAGAAAGTTACCCAACGATGTCTCGGAAACAGAGATCATTGCCCTGGGGCTTCCGTTCGGAAAGGTCACCAATATCCTCACACTGAAAGGCAAAAACCAGGTGCGTGGGCAAGCTGAAATGTTTTCAATTTCACTTTTGTCAGATTTAGTGAGTGTTACAAGATAGTTGCTATTTCTGGTCTGACTAACAGTTTTGAGTTCATCTTGCCTCATCCATGATATCATTTTTGTCTTAGGCGTTTCTGGAGCTCAGCACAGAGGAAGCTGCCATGACAATGGTCAATTATTACTCGGCTGTGACGCCTCATGTCCGTAGTATGCCGGTCTACATACAGTACTCCAATCACAAAGAACTCAAGACCGACAATTCAAACCAGGTAACAAATTATCTGACTTTTTCAGAAAATTGAAATACTTCAAGTGACAGCCAATCAGAATTTTACAATTCAACTATGCTGACCAGATTTTAGACCAGTGAGATTTAGCTTTGGGCAAAACAGTCAATACAAATGTTTAATTTTGCTATTTATAGTGTGCATGGAAATTGTTGCATGGCCTTTTAAATTTACACTACTGTTCAAAAGTTTACGGTCTGTAAGATAGGGCTGTGCAATTAATCGCATGCGATTGTACCGTGCATCTCGTCAGTAAAGCCGGTTCCGTAATTGGTATTAAATCGCCATCACGTGCTCTCACACCAACTGTAAGATTTTTAAAATGATTTTCAAAGAATGTTGTGCTCACCAAGACTGCATTTATGTGATAAGAAATGCAGTAATCATGTGAAATATTATTACACATTTTCTATTTTAATATATTTTAAAATGCAGTTTATTCCTGTAATTGCAAAGCTGAATTTGTCAATACTTCAGTCTTCAGTAATGATCCTTCAGAAATCATTCTGATATGCTGATTGGGTCCATTTAAATGAGTGTTTCTTGGCTAGAATGAGCTACTATGAGGACCAAACCTTTCCCGTTGTTTATGTTTAACATGGTGCTTGTAACTGATCTCCAGTCAGGTGGGACATCAGGGTCCAACTCTAGCAATGGTGGTGGTACGCCCTCCAGTCCAGTGCTGAGGATAATCATTGATAACATGTTTTACCCCGTCACCCTGGACGTGCTGCAGCAGGTAGGGGACGGCACAGTTTGGATCAGCCTCTTATTGACAGTTTATATTGGTGACAAATTGATGTGCTGTTGATGCTGTGTGTGTGTTAACTGTTTTTTTGTAATGTCTTCTCCCCTCTGTTGATAGCTCCCCTCAATGCTCTGCTTTCTCTGTCAATAGATCTTCTCAAAGTTTGGCACCGTCATGAAAATCATCACATTCACCAAGAACAATCAGTTTCAGGCCCTGTTGCAGTACAACGATCCAACCAGTGCACAGCAAGCTAAAGTGGTGGGTTTGCTCTCAGCGGAAGTTCATGTGAAAAGCACGTTTTTAGTGCCCTACGAAGACGACACATTCTTTCTTTCTGTCTCTCCCCCCTTGTTCTATTTTTCTATCTTTTTCTCTTTTATTCTAGGCTCTAGATGGTCAGAACATATACAACTCCTGTTGTACCCTTCGCATAGACTACTCAAAACTTGTCAACCTGAATGTAAAATACAATAACGATAAGAGCAGGGACTACACTAGGCCGGAGCTTCCTGCTGGAGATGGGCAGCCGGCTCTGGACCACTCTGTTGTTGCTGCCCTGGGTAAAGATACGAGTTCCCTGCTCGGTAAGATCCCAGGTACTTGCCTCTTTTTTTTTACTATCTATTTTGGTGTGTCATTCAGTGTTTGTTGTCTTCATTCACATGCCCTAATGCAACCTGTATGATTCTGGGGAACACCAAACGTATGAAAGGAAACTAAATTAAATTAGCATGAACACTCTTAGCAGTGACATTCAGTCCAGAGCCTTATTAAAAACAAGATGTCTTGAAAATGATTTTATTAGAGCATCTTTTGTAGCTTAACACAATGTCTTAAAAATGTGATGCTCGTGGCGTGAGATGCTTAAAAACAGCAAGATGTGATGCAACAACCAAAGACATTCATCTTTTTATATCTGTTGAGTACTCAAGGAGACAAAAATGGCCATTGGTTGTCAGTTCGTTTGTCAGCCAAAACCATAATTTGTTCATACCGTGATTGATTCTGAGTGCCGCTGAATGAGGACAGTATTTTAACCAGTGTCATTGATTTTACTCCGTCTGTCTGAATGGTGTGAAAATGAAAATAGAAAGCTGTGTTTATAAAAGACTGAATATAGTTGGAATGTGCTCGTAACTACTGTAAAATGTCACGTAGGCCTGAGTGCCTTGACTGACCTTTTCTCAGAGATCTACTCATAAGGCCTCTTAATTTAAAATGCAATTTGACATTTCCCCTGCCACATAATCAGGCAGGTATTTTATTGATATTAGGCTTAAAATGATTAGGTTTTAAAACCCCACATGGTCTTAACCTGGTCCCTCTCACATCAGGATGAAGAACTAATATGTTTTACCTGTGTGTAATTCAGCTTTTATTGGCTATCACGTCTTAAATAGACTAGAGAGGACGACTAGGCCACTTTCTTTAACTTTTCTCTACAGTTAAAGTTGGCAGAATGGTTACCTATTAAATATACGGCATCACCCTACAAATTTCGCAGTTCTGTTTATGTATGTTTCACACATTTAATATAATTTTTTTATGTAACTTCCGGACTAGAATGCCCATTTACACGTCCCTGTGTGATTCCAGGTTCTCTTAATCCGTTGAGCGCGGCTGCTGCCGCCGCTGCTGCAGCGGGAAGAGTCGCTCTATCCGGGCACTCGGGGGCCAGCGGAGTGCTGCTCGTTAGCAATCTAAATGAAGAGGTCAGTGTACTGTTACGTCTCAACCTCTCCTTCACATTTACATATTTCTGTTTGTCTTGTCATGCCATGTTATCCGTTTAGACTCCTAGAAAATGCCACTTTAAGAGATTTAGTCCTATTTGTATTTGCAGAGTGCTGTAGCCTCATTTTGCATTGTCACTCACTCTTTCTTGCACAAAAAACTTTAATACTTATGGTCATATTTCAACCTCAAAATATAAAGCTTATGTTTTTAATTAAATAATGACAATTTTTTAAATAATGTCAAATAGATGTTTTAAAAATAAAATTGTTTTATTTTTCATTTTTTAAATCCTATCTATTAAATACTTTTTTTTTTGTTTTGTTTTTAGATAATTTGTAATTTATTTTATGTTTATTTTATTACTCATGTATTTTAAATATAATTGTATGTTTCCATCGTAGTATTTGTTGGTAATATATTTAATGCAAATAGTATAAATTGTGCTTAATTTACTTTTATTTAAAATCTAACTTCACATTTTTATTTTGAGATGAAATATGATCCAGACATTTCTTTGTGAGGTTCACCGTCTCATGTCTTTCTTAAATCCACTTGTTTATTATAACAACAACAAACTCTTTGATTGTATTATCTGAATCCATTAGTTCTGGTTTAACAGCTTTCTGGTCGTTATATATATATATATATATATGTTATAACTTCAACAGAGCGAATCATTCTCTCTAACTCTCACTCTTTGAAAGCTATTGAACTATGAGCCCCTTTGCTCATCTGATAAAATCGATACATTTTCAATGTTATTTCAACGTCAATCCTCACGTATTGATGTGGGGTCAGCTGTGACTTTGTCTGTCCACACCATAACTTTAAAAGGTGGTTTCATGTCTGCACAAGCATGGCAATCACAAAGAACCGGGTAAAACCCTGTGAATCAAATGCTTGAAAGCTGTGACGCTTTCAGCTTTTCCTGGTCTTCAGTCTCCTGCATGCCTTTTAAAAACGTCATAACTCTGCTGTTGTTCAGATCATTATTATCATTATCCGATGGTCCTCTTTATTTTTTAGTATGAATGTATCCTCACCCTGGTACTGGGTAACTACATTTGGCACAATTATTTGCTTATACAATGTAGAAATGCATAAAGCAGCCATTCTCTGACCAAACTCCTGCATTTCCTGTGTACTGACCTGTATTATATTTTTTGTCCCCCCTCATTTTTTATTCTGCATTTGCTTCCCTCTCATCTCTATTTTGATTTTGTCTCTCATTCATCCTGTCTTTCTCTGTCTCTCTTTTTCTTTCTCCTCTGATATCCTGTTTTTTTTATCTTTTTGCCACGCCTTGACCACACCTCGTTGTTCATGTATTTATTTGTTTTGTTTGTTTTTTTGCTTGAACAAAACTTCGGACCCCCCAATTAACCGCCCTGAACCATGATCCATGACCACTTCACCATTCTGCGGGAAACCACCCTCCGTTATGGATGATCTGTTCATCTCCGCTCTTCCTCGACTCTTCTCTCTGTCCGCTTGCTCCTCTCTCCTTCTAAAGATGGTTACGCCCCACAGTCTGTTTACCCTCTTCGGTATGTTCTTGTTAGCTCTACCTTTCTTTTGTTTTGTTTCTGTTATTCTTATTATTATTCATGTGCTTTATTTATTTTATTTAAAGTCAACATGAAATGAAAATCTACATAATTGGACTCATTATTAAATGTTTTGGCCTATAATTTTCTTTTATGCCCAGTGCTGAGTATTGATGGATTTTGCATGTCTGATAACCCACATCCAACAAAAAATTCAATGATTTTTATTTTTAGACTTTATTTTGCAGTCAACAAAGAATTGAACTGGTTTTATTGGCAATACACATTTCAATTAATCCAACTTAAATAGTACGTCTTTTTAAATAATTTTGGTCGCTTCCACTGTTTGTTTATCTGTATTTTGATCTATAATTTGATATTAAAGAGCCAATTAAGTGGAGAAGATAACTATTTGTTAAAAATATCATTTAAAACCAATTATTGGTTTGATCTATTGACTTATTTTTGGTGGCCAATGGTGAACTAGTTGTTTTCTAAAATGTTACAAATAATTAATGCAGACACTTAGTGCTAGTTTATATAAAAAAGGTTAATATAATGACACTTGAATTCTTTTAATAGCAGTGAACTTTACATCTATTTCTCGCCTCATAAATGGGTGCTGGTTATGGTGTAGTCTTTTAATCAACTGCAAACTCTATTCTAGCTTTTTATTATTCCATTCTAAATGGATAAAGTCAGATCCAGCCCTACGTATTTTCTCCTGTTGAAAGTTCTTGGAAGTACATAACGTTACGGAAATAAAATGCATTGCGAATGCCATTGCATGTTGACTTTAAACCCTTACCATTAATTGGCTTTTAGAGTAAAAGAGTTTTTTTTCTTCAGGCTTTTGAAGTATTTAATTTGTTTCAGTGCATGTGATCTTTGGTTTAGTTTGCACAGTATTTATGTTCCGTCTTAGTTCTTAATTCGTTTTGAATTTGAGGGTGTATATATCCGAGTCTTCTTGTCAGGTTGTGATTAGTTTCCTCCATTTCGATGAACGTTCTGTGACTCTATCGGTCTATCTTTCCACTCTCTAGTCTCACTCTTTACTCTTTCCTCCCTCTCTCGTTTCCTCTCCGGCTGCTGGCTGCTCTGTTCGCAGGGGTTTATGGGGATGTGCAGCGTGTGAAGATTCTTTTTAATAAGAAAGACAGCGCGCTGATACAGATGGCCGATATGAACCAGGCTCAGCTTGGTAAGACTGCATACTGAAACATCCCTAACAGCACAGCCGTTATTGTCATGACTAAGTTTACACGCCAGTCAAATTCAATTGAGTTACAAAATACACACACAAAAATAATACTTTTATTACAACAAGAATTCATTAAATGGATTAAAACCTCAGTAAAGACATTTATAATGTTAGAAAATATTTCTATTTAAAATAAATACTATTCTTTTGCATTTTCTATTTGTCAAAGTATCACAATCTCCTTAGAAATAAACAGTTTTCAACATTAATAATATGTTAATGTGCATCACATCAGCATATTAGAATGATTTCTGAATGAGTAATGGCTGCTGAAAATTCAGCGTTGCCATCACAAGTATAAATTACATTTTAAAACATTCAAATAGAAAACATTTGTTTAATAATATTTCACTATATTACTGTTTTTGATTTAAAAAATGCAGCCTTCATAAGCATAAGAGACCTCTCATTTCTCACCACCTCATTTCTCTTTGTTTGGATGTACCTCAGCGATGAGCCATCTAAACGGTCAGAAGATGTATTCAAAGATCATTCGTGTTGCGATGTCCAAGCACCAAACCGTTCAGTTACCGAGGGATGGTTTAGATGACCAGGGTCTCACGAAAGACTTCACTAACTCACCGCTGCATCGTTTCAAAAAGCCCGGCTCCAAGAACTTCCAGAACATTTTCCCTCCTTCTGCCACGCTGCATCTGTCAAACATCCCGTGAGTAACAAGCTCTATTCGGCTCTTGTCAATCTTTGTGTCAGTCGTCGGGGAGCGAAGTCATTTTCTGTCATGTTTTGAAGGCAAGACATATCTGAAGAAGACCTCCGAGTCCTGTTCTCCAACTCCGGTGGCACTGTGAAAGCTTTCAAGTTTTTCCAGTAAGTCAGATCCTCATCAAATGACACTTTTGCCATTTCTTTCATTCGTGTGACCGTTTTTGCCGGCCTTTTTCTCTGCAGAGATCATAAAATGGCCCTAATTCAGATGACAACTAACGAGGAAGCTATTCAATGCCTCATCGACCTCCACAATTACAACATGGGTAATAACCACCACCTGAAGGTCTCCTTCTCCAAATCAACCATCTAAAGCAACCCGAGAGGTCTTGCTCCCTTCTGCTTTTCTAGCGTTACCTGTTGACTGTTTAAATACATTGGGGACCACAATTTTGAGAATTTCTTTTCCCAAGTTTCATTCCACAAGTTGTTGTTGAAAGAAGGAAATATTGTGACCGGTTTTCAAGGATATGTGTTTTTTACCCCGTTTCGCTCTTGTCAGCGCTCTGACACACAACCTCTTCAGTGGCGGAAAGGTGTTGAGGTGTAAAGTCTGAACCTCTTAGAATAAACAGAAAAGAATGTGCCTTACAAAACTTACATAACTCTTTTCATACTTCATATTCTCGAACCCAGGCAGTCATCTGAGTGAGATTAAGTTTTGTTAAAACAAAAAAAAAGCATTTTTCCTTTTGTGTCTGGTTTGTATAATGTGTAAAAGCCTCTTAGACCTTTTTATTTTTTGTGCTTTGTTCAGTTCTTAATGTCTGTGACATTTTGATTTAAGAATTGTAAATAAAACTGATTCTCTAGTGATCGTCACTGAGATGTTAGGCCCATTCTTAGCCCACCAATCCTGCAAAACCTTATGTTGTTTGAAGGGAAACAAGAGAAACCTTTTGATTTGCTCATTTTACACCATTTTTTCCTAGCTTTTGTTTCATCTATGTGCATTGTCTTTATTCTGAGTGGAAGGTTATGACGTACTTTTCTCTGCGTGTACCAACTGGTGCATCTTTATTCCTAGTGTTGCATGGATTGGAAATCACTTCTTTGTGTGATTTCTGAAAGACGACTAGAGTAGAAGTTTATGGACCAACGTTTATGTGCCTAAAGTCTTAATTTACTCCAAGATTGAGCATTTTTGTTCACTTTTTCAGAAGAAAAGAGAATAAATAATATTGATTGGCATTTCACACTATGATTTATTAAAGGGTCGAAAGGATTGTGTGTATTTGTTTTGTTTTTTAACTCTAGGAATGTATGATTCGGCATAATTTTGGATGTGGCACAATTAAAAGACTTTTCTAACAAAAGCGGGAAGATTTGACTTGGCTGTGTGTTTGATTTCTCTTTCCTGTTTTCTGCTTTTATCTGTAGCATGCTCAATAAACACTTGTGTAGTTCTGTATTTGCTTTCTCTTCTTTCTTTCTTTCTCTCTGCAACCCTCCACGTCCTGTCTGTTCCCTCTTTTAATGGTTCTGACATTTTGTTCTCTTTCAGGGTGGGGAAAAACTTCAGAAAGTTTGAAGTGTCAATCATTTTGGCAAAACTGATTTGGGCAAAAAATTCATTTTGATTTGTTTGGCAAGAAAAGTGTTAAAAATACAATTTCCCACTCTGTAAATCATTTCGCTTGTGACCCATCCATCCTTTCTGGATATGAAATTGCTTTGCCTTTTAGTTGACACTTAATTCTTCATCACATGTTCATGTGCTTCAGCCCTTCCACTCCTAAAAACATTGATCCTTGCAGTGAATTTCTCAACATTTCCCTTTTTTCTTTTAAATTAGGCAGAATTTTACATGCACTTTAAAACAATCCACGACCTTCGTTTATTTCTGAATGTTCGGTAATCTCTTTGTTTTCAAATATGCTCTGAGATTATTGTTTTTATAATTAAGTACTTCTTGTGTGATACTAAGTGTTTGACCAAGCATTGAAAAGATATTTTCTTTGTCTTCAAACTCATTTTTGGAAGAATATTGTTCTGTTGTCATTTCAAACATTAAAAGTGCATGAAATCTGAGCCACATGCGTATGTGGTTTGACATTTTATTGAAGGTGGCGTTTTGTGATTTCAAATCGGATTTAAAGTCGTTTTTGGTTATTCAGGATGTAATGTCATATAATAATGTTTAGTAGTGTTCACTCATTATTTCCTCATTTAGTGAATATGTGGTGTTTGCTATATAGTGAATAGTGACACAGCATGTACATAAATACATGAGTAAAAACAGTAACGCTCCATTGCTTATGCTTTATCGTGCATCATTATGAAATCTCTGGGTGAGCTGTCATAATGGACATAAGCAGAGGCAAATTTTCAGTTGTTGTCTCTCGTTCCACAACAAACCCTTTTCTACATTAACAGTTGCATAAGAGTGTTTCTTGGCATCACGCTGATGCAAAAGACCGGATTCGAAAACAAAACTTGCATGCAATAAAACGTAAATATGAACGTATATTTTTTTGTCTCTTTCAAGTCTATAGGCTGTGAGGCTTAAACCACTAGTCACAAAGTTTCTTTTCTTTGCCTAAAACAGGTTGTCTTAACTCCCCCTTCAGCATTCCTTCATTTCACCGCTTTCTCGCTCTGCCGTTATTGAGTCTCTGTGTTGGATGGTCGCACTGTGATGGACGTCCTGTCTTGCCTTGTCTGATGAAGACAATCCTCTAGCCTGTTTCAAAGTTGGGTTCCGGATGCTGCAATTCATCACAGGCCAGACGGCAGCGTTGCTCCACGCTGCTTTTATTTTGCACACTTAAATCGAAACACTCGTGTTCTCGATCTACCTTTATAAACAAAAATGACACAATAAATCAGAGCAGGGACCCAGACCAAATCAATACCTCGTCTGGAGCGTGAATCATGTGCTCCAGACATCTGTATCCACCCGCCATTACGCTGGCACCGGGGGAGGGAGCTGTTCTTCTCCCCAGGCCTTTTGTTTTCCATATAAACCCTTCTTGCTTGGAATAAGCATCTCCAATGGAGAGGAGATTTACACTTGATGTCTTAATGTAATACAAAGCCATGTGTCAGTTAGCATTTTTGTTCTTGTTTACCGTTTTACGATCCAAGTTTTTCTAGGTTCAAATTTTCAGTGCTAAACACAGATGGTGAAAACAAACTCAATACACAAAGTATTTCATAAAAGATGGCTATATTTAATGTTTCTGCTGATTTTCTGTATAGAGTAAAATGCGTTGAATACACTGTGAGAGATACTATATCCCACATTTGTGTGCTCAACTTCAACTTATCAGATGCCATTTTTGGATTATTTGACCATAATGCCAAGAGTGAAAATTCTGTTATTAATTACTCACCCTCACTCGTAAGACCTTAGTTCATCTTTGGAACAAATTAAGATGTTTTTCATGAAATCCGAGAGCTTTGACCCTGAATAGACAGCAATGCAACTTAAATGTTCAAGGCCCAGAAAGTAGTAAAGGCATCGTTAAAATAGTCCATGTGACATCAGTGGTTTAACAAGGCCAAGATAATACTTTTTGTGTGCAAAGAAAACAAAAATAATGATTTTATTCAACAATTTCTTCTCTTCTGTGTCAGTCTTCGATGCTTTGGAAAGACATGAGGAGTAATTAATGGCAGAAATTTTATTTTTGGGTGAGCTATCCCTTTAAGATATATTACACGTTTTTTTTTTTTTGATAATATCTTTTAAAAATTAAAACCGAAGCTCCTGAAATATGATTATAAGGAGTTGTTACGAGCAATATTGTGAATACAACATTATTAAAAATTCTTTATACTTTAGTTTTTCATTGTACGTTTTAGCGTTTCGCTACAAACAGTGCGTATTCACAAAACATTAAGAGATATATATCCCAAAATGCCATTCCTGGAAAGAACTGTAGATAATAACATATACCATATTTGACTCATCATTTGACTAGACTGCTAAGAGTTTAGACAATTTTTACACGCAAATGAATTAAGTTTTTACAGTATTTCTCATTATTGTTGTATATGTACTATTAAAAAAAATGAACATTAGATATATTTAGAAATATTAAGAGAGTTGGTATCATTTAAATTTTAAAGTCTGAGTACAAATGTTACTAGGAGTAATGTTGTGAATGCATCATTACAAATTATTTATGCTTTAGTTATTAATTGTTCATGTTTTAGCATTTTGTTACAAAAAGTATTCACAAAACATTCTGACTAGCATGTGACTTTCAAGATCACTTGTGCATTTGTGTCAGATGTAAGTTTCTATATTACATATATTGTAATGTGTAAATTGTGTATAGGTTATTAATTTCATATGTATTTGATGCATTTGGGTGTCAAATCGCTAGCAAAATGTTTAATTGTATCATTATGTTCAGCTTCAGAGCACAAAGCTGAAGCGTGGCACTATTGACTCGATTATTTGAAAGTCATATTCTTTGTAGACTTTTCTTGTTCTTGTCATATTTTCATCAGCAAACATTTTTATTTAATTACAGTAAATATGACATTTTTTGTCTAGTCTTTGTCATTGATAGTCAAAACACTTATTAATTCATCAACAAATATTTTCCTTTAAAAAGGTTCAATTTTTCATCCATTCCAACTTATTTGAACCTTCTCACTCTTGATTTAACTGATTGACAGTCATTTTTAATGTGGTGTAAATGTATTGTGGTTCTCGAACTCAGTTTGCCTTCCTTTTAATGGAGATACAGCCGCACGCCTGCTGTTGTGATATTGTATTCCATTTACTAAGTTCACTGCTTGATCATCTGTGCGAGTCTAACTGCTAATCTATATAGCTGCAGTCAGGCAAGTCTGCTCAGTTAAAGGGCCAGACCATCTCAATACATCACCTGCTCTTATAATCTAAACCCTGTTGCCCCTGGTGGTGTGACATCTAATTCAGCTTGGGTCCTCGGATAATGACAGTATCGATTTAGATTGTATGTGGCGTTTTTCTCTCTTCAGCAGGCACGCTTGTCTTTTTATGCCATGGTTACTTCAAGATGAGAGCTCAGTTGGCCCAGTGGGACTGTGGGATTGTCATGTGCCATCTCCAATCACGTGGGTTTGAAAGTAGCTGTCTGTAAATGACATCTGTTTTGCTTCTGTTTGTTCTGTGTTTGCCTGGAGACAGATGAAGAGCACTGTGTGGTACAGGGGGATTTTTGTACACATGCAACATTTGCTTTTCACAAACACTGGATATACTCTGTTTTCAGGTACTCCATAATTAGTTTCAATGGGCTTCTTTCACAAGCAGAATTGAATTTCTGTTTTAATTGTAACAATGATTTTCCATTCTAAAATAAATCGATGCATTGAACTGTTGCATTCCATGTAACAAAATATTATTATGCATATTAGATGACAAAAATATGAATTGCAACGCAAACATTCAATACATCAACCTTTTTAATTAAATTGCCACATTTAATTGAATAAAATACATTTTCATGCAACAAAAATAATAAATATATTCATTGTTCAATTTAATGCACTAACAAACATTTCAATCTGCAGGCCATGTAGTGTCTGAATTAATGCGTGTATTTCCACGGCAAAAGGTGGAAATCTTGTAATCACTCCCCTTAAACCTGCAATTAGATCCTCACTTAGTCACAGGCACTCTTATCGTTTTCCGAGCAGACACGCTCTGCCCTCGTGCTAAGCACCGGCCCATCGGCTAATGTCTGTACATATAGAGGATGTTACCGTGCCACAGCGGGGTCTCGAGGAGGGCGGTGATGGGCGCATGCTAATGTTTGGAGAAGGCCTCAGTCAGTCACGTATCGGCTGTATCGCTGTCCTCACGTATCGCTGTCTTCCTCCATCTCCCTCCTCTCCCCCCATATCACTGTCTTCCTCCCTCCTCTCTCCCCCATATCCCTGTCTTCCTCCATCTCCCTCCTCTCCCCCCATATCCCTGTCTTCCTCCATCTCCCGTGGTCAGAGAAGAAGCAGGTGGAGAGGTCAGAGCATTAATGAGATGCTCAGGGACAGAACGACAGGAGTGTGCATGTGTAAATAATCTCTTAATTACAGGGAGATGCACATTGAATAGGAAACCCTTCGCTGTGATATCATTTTCTTCCTTCAACCCCTCCGCCGTCCTCCTGCTCGCGCCAGGTTCACCAAATCACAAAGACATTAAAGCAAACTCTGCAAGATTGCTGTATAAAAAGGCAATTTATGATATTAAACTAGCTTTTATCTAAATGGAAATTCCCCCTCCCCCCACACACATTTCAACACTTTATGCGAAGATTCAAAAGGGGATGGTTTTGTTTGTGATTTATTTTATTTATTTCCATTAGGATTGTAAACTGAGCTATGAGATCTATTGTGAAGATTATTGGTGACGTGGATTTCCGCTCTTTTCTGGAATCATGGTCATATTTGAGGTCTCTCTCCAGACATGGATAGTTCTAGCTAACATTGAGGACTCCCGGCAGACATGATATCCAGGTGTTGGGGATTCATGTTGTCGAGAGCGATTGTGAAGGATGAAGGCGAAGGCTAGCAGAACATTCTAGTCAGGTTTGGTTAGCATAGAAGAAACACTTGGCATTTTTATGAAAAAGTTACTGATTCCAAAGCAGAGAAGAATCTGCCTTTGTAATATCATGCTCTGCGACATTATGCAACATCTGCTTTTTACAATTTAACCCTGATAGCTATTTTTTTGTTTGTTTTCTCACTAAATATCCAGTTTCACTCAGAAATGTCATTAAAATGTAATGTAAATTCTGTTTTACGTTGACTTAAAATAATACTGCTATTAAATAAAGGGGAAAAAATAACAGTTTATATTTTACATATAAAAATTAGGGCTATTTTTAGGATTATTATTCATTTTATTTTTCATTAATATAAATAAAAAAGTTAAATATGACTTATTAAATTATGTATATTAGTACATTATACATATTTTTTTTACATAATTCGATATTAATATTTTACTTTTTAATTTCTACATTTCTGCCAATAAATATTCACATTATATAATTTATATAAATGTTTTTTCATTTTTTTAATTTGAAGTAAAATGTTGTCAATAAAATAATGTAGACAAAACAAAAATCTGCTGTCTTATTTATATAGTGAATTATCATTTGCCATTAATACACAAATAGTAGTAATATTTTACTTTTTTATTTTTTTTTTTTTATTACAGTCAATAAAATAATGCAAAATAATATATATATTTACATGATATTATTTAGATTAGTAATATTTTAGAATTTCTTTAAAACCGAGGGAAAATATTAGTCAATAATGTAAAAAAAGGAACATCTTATATTTTGCATATACAAATTAGGGCTATTTTTAAGATAATATTATATTTTCATTATACTATATATATATATATATATATATATATATATATTTTGCCATTAATCATTATCAGTTGCCATTAATACACAGTTATAATATAATATATTAGTTATAATTTACATTTACACAGAAAAAACATAAAACTGTAAAAATAATGTAGATATATTTTTACGTTATATTAATATATTGTTAATACACTTATAATACATTAGTAATATTTTACTTTTTTAACATATTACTGTCAACAGAATATATGTATATATTCTTACGTTATATTATTCACATTAGTAATATTTTACATTTAAGAATTGAGGGAAAATATTAGTCAATAATGTAAAAAAAAAAAAATCTGCTGTCATATTTAGTGAATTATCATTTGCCATTAATACACAGTTGGTAAGTTAGTAGAGTAACAGTTTGATTTAAAGTCCCCCCCCCCACTGATCCCCTCGGTGTTAATTAGCTGATGCCAATTTTCAACAGGAACAAACTTCTGTCTGTGTGCCTCTTTGTTCTTTTATAAAGAGGCAATTCACACAAGTAGTTCTGTAAATGTAGAATTCATGCTCAAATCCCCTCCAGAGGCTAGTGTTAAAGCTCCTGTATCTTTACCATCGTTGTGTGCAGTAGTTTAATCATACAGCAGGGCCGGGGGAAACCTCTGCGTATTTATATTATGAGAGGGCACCAAAAACACAAGTCATGCAACCTCAAGCTTTCTCTGCAGAATTACACGTCTGAACATAAGCAGAAGGAATCCTGTAGGTGCATAACTAAAACCCTTCCAGCATGGGTCAATAGAGTGTGAATTCTCTTTCTCATCTGTTTGACTTTAGTCCCGGCAGCAGAAAACAGAAGTGCTGCTCAAGGTAAAATATCTGAGACAGACAATAGTCAGACTTACAGTTACAGCACATTACCATCTATGAGTAAATAGTGCTAAATATGCCGACAGCGTATCATGCCGTCTGTTTGCTCTTGGCAGGAGAGCAAGAGTTTGTTTTTATGTTGCTTCAAAATCACGGCTGTTAGATAATGCATAATGTGGTCTGGAATATTGGGGTCACTGATTCATATTTTATTCACCCTGTATTTGACAGCAACATATATACAGAAGTTGATCTCCTGAACAATCCTTCCCTTGCAATAAAGTATTAACTTTAAACTATAACATGGAAAATATCATTTTTGGATGCAATATCATTGTATTATTTGAAATATGGTGCTATTGCATGTGGATAGGGTAATCAACGTGTACAATGGGATGCATCAGAATATCATGGTATTACTGGCTTAATGGAAACTCAAGAAAATGAATTTTTTCGAGCCTTCAAATACAACTCGTGTTTCACTAAAATGTATTATGTAAAAGTATTGAAGTACAGTTATACTGTAAGTAAATATATTGACAGTTATTTCATGCACTAACGAGACTTTGGGGAGGAAACAAGATGTAATTCTCACTAAAGTAATATTGCAATGTAAAAAAGTCTTAAAATATTAATGCCTAATTTAAATGTAAAAAAAAAAAAAATGTTGCAGGGTCAATATCACCAAGAACTGGCAGTAGATATAGATATGTAAGATTGTTTCTACCATTAGAAATAATAAAATAAAACAATAAATAAGGTAATTTGACTTTTTATCTCACAAATTATTTTTTTTTTTAAAGTTAATTTTACACAATTCAGTCTTTTCTTGCATTTCTGAGAAAAAAGTTCAGAATTTGGACTTTCTTGCAAGTTTGAGTACACCACAAAAACACAGTTGCGACTTTTTCTCTCACAATTCAGACTTTTTTCCTCACAACTGCGAGTTTCTATCAGGAGATTCTGTTAATATCTTATTATATATCACAAAAAAGGTGAGAAGAAAAGTCTAAATTGTGAGACAAAAAGTTGTAATTACTTTTTTAAAATCATGTGGCAGAAACAAGCTTCAGTATATTTGAGGGTAATACTAATGTCTATTTTTTCTTTATTTTAATTTTAGGTTATATATATATATATATAATTAATAATGATATAAAAGCACTTTCTTTGATTGCCAGTTGTTAAAGTGATTGATCATGGTAAGGGTTCACATCTGCATATCTTAACCCTCAAGCCATATTTGATTTGAAGTGTTTCACACGTCCCCCTGTACAGGTCACATATATAGGGCTGCAGGTAATTGGTGATTATGTTCTTGATTCCTGAAAAGGGATGCATTTAATGAACAGTTTATTAGCATGGTGACATACGGCTGAGTCTCTGTGGACTGGAAATGACATCAGTGCAGGAGGTGAGGTCACTTTTCCTGATCTAATCTTCCTAAAGGATGCTGCATTACTCTGCCAACACAAGCTGAACGTCCAGCAAGCTCCTTAAGACACTGGAGAAGGAACACATGAACAATACATCGAAATGCCTTGTTTTTTCTTCTGTGTTTGGTTTGTGAATAGTGTTTTTGAGAATATTGATTTACTCTAGCTTAGTAGCTGGTGGATTCTGGTTGTGCTTGTATTGAGATAAGGACTAAATAATGTAAGATAAGAAGCATGTACTCATGAAGGAGGGTCTGGCTGGTCAGCTTTAGCAGTTAGCCCCGCTGCTAACTTCACTGTGAACATAAAAAGCCCTGTTTCTCCAGTGATGGCCATTCAAAAGATGGATCTGGCAAAAAATGGAATTGGAATGAATTACATTTTTTACTTCGTAGGAATGCTACAGAACTTGGTAAAAAAAAAAAAATCTTGGATGAAATTCAAAAAAGTCACACTTGTACTAATGGGAAGCAAATTTCATCTAGTGGAAACGCACAAACTAAATCTTACTGAAAGCTCTTTTCTTTTAAAGATATCAACCTCAAATTTGGAATGCTTGTTTACATTTATGACTTTAATTTTCTCACAGTTTTAGAGTAAAATGTTTTGGAAAATATATATTTCATATACAGTATTTTGTGCAGTTTTCCTAAAAACAAACAAACTTCTATAATGTTTTTTTTTATTTCACTTTTTTCACTTCAGCAATAATCTTCCAAGTGTCTTCTTTAAAAAGAGTCCACAGCATTCACGATTTACAGTACGACAGTTTTAGTTGGAATTTTTCAGTGGTAAACAAATTATTTTAACCACTGCGTATATAATTTACTACCATAAAATTCCCTACAAATACAATCAAAGTTACAGTACATTAATTTCACTTAAATAAAAAAAAAACTACAAAATTTTTTTTTTTGACCAGCATGCAAGGAGCACCCGCCTAAAAACAGACTTGTTGTAATTTGTGATCTGTTACGTAGGGCTGTGCGATATATATCATCTATGATAATATTGTCTTTAATAACTGTTTTTGCTGTATTAAATTGATAAGATGATGCATACATTTAGAAAAAAAGGCCTTATTAAGGTAAAAATGGCCATAAAAGGTCAAAATCTATTTAAACTTATTGGAAAAGTTAATTTCTGTTTCTCCCGCAAACTACTGCACGGAATATGAAGAATACCAAAAGCTTTGGGAGTCATCTGTTCACGGCAGTCCTAAACCTGCCAAAATACCAGCGCAATAACACGCTCAGCGAAATATCGTCTAATTATCGCTATTGGCAAAATTCCAGAAACTAGCGATATATCATTTTTTGTCATTATCGCACACCCCTAGTGTCACGTGGCATTTACGGTGAAAATATTTCCAGAACTGACTAACCTCATTCAGCTTGAGTATGGCTATCTTTCTCCAGGTTTAAAGTCCTTGCACACGCGTAGCAGATCAATGGAGCATGACTGAGTCTATTTATAGCCTCACTGGACCGGGGACAGCACAACTTCCACAGCTTTATATTCTCCGGTGCATATGTTTATTTGCCAGAAGAAGAAGAATGTCATGTCTTCAACTGGTTCAATGGATTAGATGTTTAGATTACAGTGAATATAAAAGATATGAGCAACAAAGTCTTAATGATTGTCTTGCTGTATGTCCTGAAGAGATGTTTTCTCACCAAGTCTAAATAGGTAGATACTTAAATAAGACGCTTTTAAGACATTTAAGCAATTCCATAATATTTAAAGAAATATGATTTTTTTCTATTATATTTTTTGATAGGGGAAAACTTGTTTATCAGAGCAGAAATGTGCCCTAAAAACTGAATGAAAGTGTGTGTGTATATATATATATATATATATATATCCTATATACTGTATAGCAACTACAAAAACATGACAAAAATCATCAGAATATATTGCTACTTTTGAATGGTCATCAATTAAAAAGATGCCTTTCGCATTCAGTTACAACATCCAGCAGCAGGGGCTAACAGCCCACTATCCAACCAAACGGTTCTGCTAAATAAGAACAGCCAATATTTTTGCAGCCACCAAAAATCTCAACCAGGCCAGCAGAAAACAACCTTACTGTTGAGCCATAAGCTGTAGAGCAAGACCAAAACAACAACAACAAACACAAGGAAAGCAAGTGCTGCAGACACAAGGAATTGTAGAATCCAGGAGAAGTATTGATTGCTTCCAGCAGAAAAAGCCAGAGTGGAACTTGCACATATTTAGTTTGCTCCTGAGAGATCCAGAGATCTGTGATACTCGGGGATTCAGAGCGACTCCAGGCTCAGGGTTGTTTGCACACAGGGTAGGGAGGATAATCCCAAGGGTATTTCTCACCTCCTATAGGTTACGGATACAGCCCCCGCTCTCTCTCTGGATGCATCCAGCGGTGCAGACAGGATCAGCGGAGTTAGTACGTGCTCAGAGTTTCTCTCGCTGAGGGTCATTGAATGCACAGCAGAGACCGGCTCCATCCGTCCACACAACACTGCGTTCCTCCCTGCGACGTGTCTCGCTGTGATCTGGAATGGCACAAGTCTCATTTATCTTTTACATGGGCTGTCTGCGAGAACAGACACTCTTGCTTTAGCAAGGCTGTTGAGGTCCTGGAGTTAAGAAATACAACTGCACTGGATAATCAAAGTCTAACTAGATCTGGCCTGTGCTACAGTTGTAGCCACAATGCTAGGGTGGTGGCTTACTGGCCAAATAAGTCAAAGAGCCCTCAAATATAATTGAAAATTAGGAAAAGGGTCATCTTACCCTAATAAGATGACCCAAACCTGGGGTAAGAAGCCTTTTAGGGGAAACTTAAACCATGTCATCTGTCTTAAGCAAATGTCATCTTCTATCATATTTATATATATGTGACCTGGACCACAAAACCATAAGTAGCAAGCTTATATTTGATTGTTCAAAATTGTTGATTTTTCTTTTATGCCAAAAATCATTAGGATATTACGTAAAGATCACGTTCCATGGAGAAATTTTGTAAATTTCCTACCGTAAATACATCAAATGTTAATTTTTGATTAGTAATATGCATTGCTAAGGACTTGATTTGGACAACTTTAAAGATGATTTTATATGATTGTATTGTTGTCTATTGCTACTAAATACCGGTATAGCCATGCTATTTATGACTGGTTTCGTGGTCAAGGCTTACACATGTGTGAGATTTAGTGACTTCTATTGCTCTTATATAAATACATAGTTGCATAAATGATCAGGGAAATATTTACACCAGCAATGCAAATATAGATTGAATATAACAACATGGATTCACTCTCACATTTAACGCTGCTCTTTCTTGCACTCAACTAGAAAGGTCCACCTGAGGCTAACAATAAAGTCTAATCTAGCTCCCACCCGACCCAAACTGCACCCATAAGCTTGTTTTGGCCTCTGCCGATACTCTGTCAAAAAGGTCCATTTGCTGTCTGAGGTAATCACTTCCATTAACATTTATCAGCGCGTCTGTCCGGGGACCACTTTAGAGACATCTGCTTTCTCCAGCGCTCTAAAAGGCTGCCCGCTCCGCCCCGCAGGCCTCGCCGCGCGGACACCAGAGCACCGGGGCTTTGCGCAACCATTAATTGATGTCTTTTAGGGTTTGCTAAGATATTAACGCTTTCTCCTGAAACAATCCTTCGTTCCTGCTTCTTCCCTAAAGGGTCGACTCAAGACCGGAGCGGGAGGGGGTGTGGAAACCCGACTGCACTCCGGTGTCTCTCCAAACCCAGCGTTCCTTTGGCCCTGCCACTCTCTTTGGGAAAAAAACAAGGCCTTTGCCAAAATGTGGTAAATTCCAGAAGCTTTTTAATGGAGCGTGATGCCGCAGCCCTGCCAAACCCTTGACAGGGACGGCCGATGCCAGCTCTGATGAGGCATGGTGGCACCGGGCAGGTTTCCGAGCAGGGCCCACGAGCAGACTGGCAGAATTAAATTGTGGAATATAGGATGCCATTGACAACCTTCCCATGCCAGATGTCTCCTGTAGGAGAGCTAAACGCCCTTCTCTATAAATGAAGAGTGATTTAAACCAGTTTCGCTTATAAATTGTGCATGCATATAAGCTAGGCTTCAAAACATATTAAGCTGCCTACCTAGACAGCAAATTAAGACATTACTGGCTTTTCCAAAAAGTAGGTGGCATCAAGATGCATTATTTTGAGCAGATCCTATGGCAACATTGCAGAGATGCCAACTACATCAAACGAAAAAATGCACTTAAAACAAATGTTGATTAAAGGACTTGGTTCTGAAACAATCATTAAAAATAGTTGCAACCAAAACAGACTATTTTACCCAATATTGGTGTGTGTGCTGTTTTATGTTTAGTGATGAATTGTATCGCTACATGCTGCTATAGCTTCAAATTCTATTGGAATCAATTGTGAATTGAGCTTCCTAGGCAAGCAACATTTTTGCCTAAGTAGACTGCCAAACCACTAAAGGTCCTTGCACACAGAGACCAACATTTTTATATGCGTTTTTAGTTGGGGTTTTTTTTGTACTCGTCATCCTTTCCTATCAAAATGCTTGCGAAAATTCAGAAAATTAAACCTGATCTGAATCTTTTTTTATGACGGACGAAAGTTCCAGAGGCAATGTGTAAACGTGATTGACACAACGTGAGATCGTATTTATTTTTTAACATGCAAAAAGTTCAGACTCCGTGTGCAATGACTTTTACACTTAAAAAAATTCGATGTAAAAATAAATTCACAGAAATTGCTAGCTAATTTCACAAATCATTACAAAGAAAGAGCAAATAATACATCAAATGTGACATTTTGAAGCAGAAATGTATTATGTATTTATTTATTACAGCTTATGATGTTTGATCTTAGTTAGAACACACTTATGCACCTCAATTTTTGAGTAAAAAAAAAAACATGCAACATTTTTTCAACATTCATTCAAAATCTGTGTTGCATAAGATCAGTGATGCCTACAATCAATATTTTTTTCAAATGAAATACAAAACGTGCTAATTAACAGAAAACAAGTTATAACTCAATTAATTTAGCTAAAGACAAATTTATAAGCAATTTTTTAGTAGGCTGGTCATTTTTTACCGGGAACACAACCAGTGTGAAAATTAAAGAAGAAAAAAGAATGAAAACATTAACAACAATGAATAAATAAATATAAAAGAAAAAAATTAAATTAAGCATTTTTGAAAAAAGAAAATGGGCCAAAATGACCAGAACACAACACGAGGATATCACTTATTAATATTTGTTTTCGACTCCTCACATATAATATTGAAAAGCGCTTCATAGCAAGTGGCTTTATTTAACTATAAAATGACTGCTTATCATAAGCTTTGAAATGTAAAACATGGACTGTTAGCAGCTAGTTGTGAGTGTAGGAGCGCAGAACGATTTCTTCTTCCGCTTATCTGAACATGACAAGCAGTCAGTGCTCAGTCACAGCACTCATTCAAACATCGTCTGGAGTTATTTCACACTAAATATGGGACAGCATTATAATGCACAAACAGCATATAACCAAAATTTACACATACATCCAAACTATCTTACGTTTATAATAAATGTCAAATATATTTATTGAAATTAAAAGTTGTTAAAGGATTGATCATGTTCAGTAATTATTGTCAATAAATAAAAAAGTCTGATTATTTGCTGATTATGATTAAATCCTAAAAATAATGTTCCTGTAAAAAGGCTATGCTTATTTAACCCCCTGGTTGTGTTCGGGTCAAATTGACCCTGAAAATATAATTTATTTTCCGAAAATACTAGTTAACGTTATCGCATTGGACTTAAACTTTCTGACTTTGTTCAGACAGGGTATAAGTACTTCTCATACATTTTTTTTTTTATAATTGTCGTAATTTTTTGTGGGTTTTATTTCACCTAGTAACACTTGTGGTGTTCCCGGTCAAAAATGAGCGCACTCCAAACGATAAATGAGGCTTGCGATTAATCAGATGCAAATAGAAACACAAAACCAGTCCTAAATGAAATAAAACAAGTTGACAAAAAGAATGAATCCAATATTTAGTTATAATATAGCATAATGACAGATTTATAAGCAGTTGTTTGGAGTCCGGTCATTTTTGACCGGGAACACCACAAGTGTGGCAGGAGTTCGAACACAACCAGAGGGTTAACTATAATTAATAAGCATCAATATTGACCTTGATATTACAAAATATTGGTATTGTAAAGAATATATTTAAATCAGTAATATCATGCATTGATATTACTCAAACAATTTACCCAAAAGCCAAATATCTAAACCACATTTGATTCATTTGGTGATTTTACACTTACAATATTTATGTTTTGAACAAGTGAATTACAATACCTATAACCCGCGAGACAGCGCAGAGCGTCAGGCTAAAGGCTAACTGTACTGCGTGTTGATCCCGAGAGGGCATTCTCATGGTGGGAATGTTAAGAAGCACCAAAAACCAAGGGAGCCTAGACCTGCCGGAAAAGCAATTACAAATACTCGACAAGACAAGTGTAGAGCATTCAGCAGACGTCTGTGGCAAATCTGCAGCAGACCTTACATGGCTTTAAAGAGATGTTAGGACCAAAAGATTCACTCTGATCAAAGCCTTGCCACACAGGAGAACCCAGGACACCGTTCCGAGGCAATCTCAACAGTGCTGCTCCTTCAAAGAGACATGACTGTGAGCGGGGTTGTCGAGCCTTTGTGAGATAACAAAAGGGACCAACCTTTGGTGGGCTAAAAATATCCTTCAGCCCACAAAACAATTACACTGATGGACCAAGGTGGAACAACCCCCAATCTCCCAGCTTCCCCTGCCTCATGACGTGGGTGTCAGAAGAGCAGAAAGGAACAAGTTCAAAACAAAAACAAGACCTTCTGGCACGAGCGTGCAGTACAGCTTTACTTCCTTTGAATGCTTAAAGAAATAGTTCACCCAAAAATGAAGCTGAATATTTATTCTCAATCCAACAAAGATGTAGATGAGTTTGTTTCTTCATCAAAACAGATTTGAGAAATTTAGCATTACATCACTTGCTCACCAATGAATCCTCTGCAGTGAATGGGTGCCGTCAGAATGAGAGTCCAAACAGCTGATAAAAACTTAATAATAATCCACAACATGACTCCAGTTCATCAATTAACATCTTGTGAAGGCAAAAGCTGCATGTTTCTGAGAAACAAATACATCATTAAGGCTTTTTGTTTTTACTATAAACCATCACTTCTGGCCAAAATGCCAGTCCATAATCCATAAAGATGCTTCCTCCAGTGAAAGCCCATCCCCTGTTTAGAACTGTTTTCTGTGCATATTTTTCTCCTGATTCAGATGTTCACTGTAGAAAGCAATATTACGGATAGAGGACTCGAAAGCAATGGTTTGAAATGTAAAATTGTTCAACATTATGCACTGCTGTAAGTTAAATACAAATGTGTACCCTCCATAATGTTGAGACAAGAACTGATTGCTTATCTAATAGGTACAACATTTCTGCTAGCAGTCTACTGCATTTCTGATCATATTTTCAACAGCTATATCCAGTTAGGCAATCAACCAACCAGTCATTGATATTTTGCAGTTATGGCCTATAACGCGATTCTTACAATAAGACCAAATGGAATTATTAATATGAGTATTCTGAATAGAAATGAATGTCTCAAGCTTGATAACAAGTAAGATTGACAGCATGTGTGGACACCTGCTTCAGAACATGTCAGCTTTTCAATACATGTGAATGTGGTACATGCAATAAGCCGCAGCGAATTTAAATAATTATGAAATGCCTCGCAGACAGCAGTGCATTCATATGCAGAGAGGAAACATATGAATATATACAGTGTGTTTATTCTGACGAAATGACTGACAGTGTTGTTTCCATGCAAGTCTGTGAGGTTTGATTACGCGCTGAGACCAGCCCACAGGACAGAAAGTGATGTGCCTTTATTAAAACGCCGCCGCAGTCACTGACTGCATACAGATGCCATAATGTAATAGATAGCATCACGCACCGTGTAACAGAGCGGTGAGAAAGAGCGAAAGGGAGGGAGAGTAAAAATAAAGTCTGCCGGCTCAGTTCATGTCGCCGCGTTGGAATTTGCATGTTATCAGAGGCAAAATATCTCAATCAAAATGTCACCCGCCGCCTGCAGTCCTCGGCTGGGCTTTGATGGCGCAGAGGCCAATTTCTGTAAAGTGGAGCTCAATGCAAGGACTCTCCAAGGGACAGAACAACTTCCATCTTAGAATTTGAAATGGAGAAAGAAAGAAGTGTGAGAATTGTGCAGCTTCGCTTAGGTTTGACGCACACCGACTCACATTATCACACTATTGACTTAGCTCATTATATCAGAATATTGCTCTTCGATATTTCTAAAAATCTGACAGATGTTACCTATAACATAAAGAGAGGATGGAATCCTCACATTCGCACACCAGTCAGGACACTTAACACCTTCCCCAGACTACCTCTGTCTCCCTCATTACCACAGAGTGTGAAAACGCCTGTATCTGTGATTAATTTAAACGCTTAAACATTTCACTGGACCCAGATATTAAAGTAGCAGTTTAGGAAAAGTGCTAAAAACTTGCAACACTTTGCAGGTCTGTGTAACAGAATGATGAATTAGTCTAGCTGTGTCCATCTGTCTGTGTGAGTGGATTTGTGTAGCGCCCTCTGTTGAGACTCACCGGTATGACGCTCGAAGTTCACAGTGAAACACACATGATTAGATCAAGTCCTGAATCAGCAGGACCAAATACCATCCTGTCCTTCCTCCTTAGGCTCTGTTCACTGGTATTTCCATCTCAGCTCAGTGACCTTTACCTGTTAAGCTCTGGTATCAGAGTGTCCTCAAACACACACACACACACACACACACACACACACACACACACACACACACACACACACACACACACACACACACACACACACACACACACACACACACACACACACAAACACACACTCACAACACACACACACACACACACACACACACACACACACACACACACCAAAAACTTCTGAAACATGCACAAGCATAGGTAAAAAAAAATGACAGACAGACAGACAGATGGAAGGACGGATGGACAGATAGAGATACAGTGATAGATAGGTAGATAAACAGACAAAAATTATGTTCTTGTTTGGAAAACACTTTACAGTCTTTGAAGAAACCTGCAGGCACAATAACAATATGGAGTTTACTCTGGGCCACCCTTTCTCTCCTGCCTTTGATAGGAAGATGAGATTGTTTCTGTTAACACACACACACACAAACCAGAAATCAATTTGATTATTACACAGTACAGTGGTCCCACCATTACTAGCAATGTTCTGGGGACCGTGTCCTTTTGAAGCATAGCTAGAAATGCATTCTTTCTCTCAGACACCCCCCCCCCCCCCTCCCTCCATCCACGCACGAGCACGGCTCCACAAAGACGGTCTACAATGCATGTCAGACTCCTGTTCTGACTGCACCGTGCAAATGCTACAGAACAGTCGACCAGCTTCAACAATAACACCAAACCAGCTGTTAGACTAAGCTCACTATCAGAAAACGGCCCAGACAACAATATGGGTGAGTCTTCATAACCTCAGACTTCAAGTCCTGTCGGTACGGCCACGAAGCTCCAGACTCTGGCAGCTCTTTTTCTCTGTGATGGCACGATATGTGGCTGTTTTTAGAGCTAGGGGAGGTGTGGGGCGCTCGCATCCATTAAAGAGAAGGTGCTGGGAAGTCTAATTCATTTGTCACTTTAGCCTGGAAGTTCCAAATGTCAGACACAACGATTTTTCAGCACACATCTCCTCCTGCTCAGTGAAGACAGAGGCGAGATATTGTATCGAACGACGGTTGGGGACAAATACGAAGCTCTGAGCTAATGTTTCAGTTTATTACAGCTGTCCTGATAAATGACATCCGCCACTGAAGTTTCAGTACGTCGCACAAGATCCCGCAGTAACACCCGACCTCATTCTTGCTAAAATGTACACTGACAGAAAGTACAAAACTGCTGAATTTACAGATGCTTTCAACAAAAGCAAATTCAAATTTTTTAAAGTATGCATTTTATCAGTTCATAGGAATCAAACCCATGCATAGAGTCTTAACATTGTCTTAAAGGTACAGCAGCAGAAATAGCTCATTTAATGGATAGTTCACCCAAATATTTAAATTCTGTCATCATTTACTCTCCTTCATATCATTCCAAACCTGTATGACTTTCTTTCTTCTGTGGAACATAAAAGAACACATTTTGAGAAATGTCACTGTGTGTTTTGTCCACACAACGGAAGTCAATGGTAACCAAAATGGTTTGGTTCTTCTTTCTTTTGAGTGAGCCTTCAATTTAAAGAGTCAGACGGTCAAACAGCCATGGAAAACTTAAAACAACAATAATAATTATATACATATATGAGTATGAGCTGATATTTTTCATTGCAACATTATACTTTTCGTTTTACAATTAAGCATATTTTCCTTGTAATTCTCATTATTTTAATATATAAAAATGTTAATATATAATATTTTTTGTATATAACAATTCGTATAGTTTTTTTTAAGTATTTGCTTTTAATAATTAAGTTTCTTTGAGTTACTGCTTTAGTAAAAAACAAAATCACAATTTTGCACGTAATTGTCAAAATAATGTTAATTATAATGTAATGTAATGCAAAAATTTTTGCGTGTTGTCTTTTTTTTGAACTATACCTTTAATTCGTAGTGTCAAATGGTCATGGAGAATGGAACATACACATTTGATTTTTGGGGAAAGGTGCATGTAAATACAGTATACTGACACACACAGATACTGCACGGGTCTTTCAAATATTAGAAAAGCAGCCTAGTGGATCATCATTTAAATTCCACTCTGACTCTTGGCTCAAATCCAGACATTAGACAATGGATTGAAATTAAAGCCAAAGCTAATGGGAAAACATGCATGACAAAAACTTCACGGTTAGCCATGTTCAAGCTGCGTGACCCTCGCCCTCCACACAGTGGATACAGCTGTGACCTGAACAGAAGAGCAATGTTTTTCAGAACATCATTAACATTAATGGAGGTACAATCAATCAAAGATTTGAATCTCAAATTGTTTAATATTCTATTCACCTGAACACTTCAAACAACATTTCTGTGGCCGCCTGTGAATCCTGATAAGTTGGCCGCGCAGCTAGTCGGGAGAATGCATTAATTAATGCGTTTGTTTGCAGCAAGCACAATTATGCCGTTGTTCAGCGTGTACTTTAACAAGCAGACAGGACTTTTTAGAAATGTCTGGCTGCCAAAGAGAGCGCTAAGGCCAGCACCCTCGTCATCTCTGCAAAGGAGACACGTCAGCACACCCCCACGCTCCGCCGCCGACGGCTTAATACAGCACTGATGATCGTTTGCACTGGCCTCGAGTTCACACTACGGGTGCGAGATTGATGCCACGTTGATTTTTAATGATGTGCGCTACGACGCAAGCGGAGAAGGGGGGCGCATCGCGCATCCTGCACTACGACCATGCAAAATGTCATTCTAATTATCTCACCAGCCAGCCAATGAGGAAGTAAACATTTACACTAACCTGTAACCCCTGAAGCCGAGACTCGGGGCCCGCTTTCAGAGTGGAACCCGATTTATTGGCAGACTCTGATCTGCCCGGCGACTAATCAAACCAGCCGGCAGCGTTCGGCTTCCACCCGTCTGTAAACAACACAGACTACATGGCATCTACATAACAAATATGAACTGCCATCCTCGTAGGTGAACGCGCGAGACCTCAATTATTTCAGTCACCTTGTTGTCGATGAGCAGGTTGCCCTCATTAACCCCAACCGTTATTACAGTATTAATACGGTACAACCGGGAATTGCTTACAATAGTCAATAGTGCTAGACAAATAAGATTGACAACAAGACTTTTTATTAATATGCAAGACCACAAATGTGCAATTACAGAGAAGTACATATTACTATAAGTAGGCTTAGAGATAAGTAAATTATTAGGCAAACATTAGATAGTGTTACAGCTATGAAACAAAAATCTGAATAACACACACATATATCTGAAAATAACCTGAAATATTTTTGTTTTATATATTTATGTATATAATTATTTTATATATTGGAGTAAAATATTTTTTTTGTCAGTTAAGCATATTTTATTATTATTTTTTATTTATTGGGGTAAAGTATGGCCTGACATTTTTTTTGACAACTAAGCATATTTTTCCCGTAATTCTCATTCATATAAAAACTGTATTTTTATATTTAATATTATTTGTAAATATCGGAGCTATTTGTTGTTATACCATTTAATTGCGTGATTATTTAATTAAAGCTACTTTTAATAAACTATAATATATATTTAAATTGTGTAAATTATGTCCTGAGAGATTAAATAATATCTAAAGTATAACCTGACATATTTGTAATTGTGAATTTATGTATTTATTTATTTTTGTCAGTTAAGCACATTTTCCCCACAATTCTCATAACTTTAATATGAAAAAAAGTATACACACAAGAGACCAATTATTGAGTTCTTGTTTTAAAGTAAAAACTTTTCCACATTATAGTAATGAGAATTTTCAATAATTATAATTCTATATGTCTAATGTAATGGGCTAACATGTTGTATGTTTTGGGGCTGAGATATGAGCAAGACATTTCTTCATGAGATGTATTCCTCTTTGTTAAGGACAAGTGCACAGTTATCCTGCCCGCCCATCACTGTGTTTGATCGTCTGCTTCGTAGAGAGCAAGCTAGGGGCTTGTATGTGCGGTACGGGTGGGCCGTGTATTTGTAGAGATAGAGGTGGTCAGACTTGACCTTTTGGGTCCAAGATGAATAACAGCTAGTCTTCATCTCTAATGTCTGGAAATAGTCATAGATGACCTTTACTCGAAATGTTCAGCATATTACTGAGTTAGACCGGCTCTCTAAATGACCCTGTCCAGATGGCTAATGCAATCAAAATCAACCATATTTGTTATTAAGCTTTGAGGGAAATACATACAATTCATGTCAATTAGGTAACTACTACTTCAGGTTTATTTGTAGAACTATACTGGATTTTTGCATATACAATACAGCATGTATAACATCAAACAAACCTTTTCTAATCATCATACGTTATGGAAAACAACATCGAGTGTGATTCCGAGCCCAACCATCCACCATTCAATTAAAATCCATTCATTTCCTCATTTCCCATCAACAGCTCTTGTATATGTGATTGCATTCTGTTCTGGATGTAGTGGACGATCCATCATTGTGGCTCTTGTTAAAGGATACGCGCGGTCTTCCCAAATCTGCATAAACAGCCAGATTCATTCCCATCAGCCCTCAGAGAAAGAGAGGCAGGAACTTCACCTCGACAAATCGCCTCGCTATAGTTTCAAAATAACACCCCCTAAGATTATTTCTGGATAATTGGCTCCTGAAAATAAGGCAATTATTTTTTTTAAATCTAATTATTTGCTTTCCCCCCCTCTGCAACAAAGTTAATTCTTCACACTGCAATTAGCGAGTAAATTCAATGCTGTGATGTAGAGATATATATCTATTTTGTTTATCTGGGGTTTTCTCTCAGCACACGGGCTCCACGGCTTGAGGGAGGCCTCGCTTTGGCACGTAAGGCGTTGTCCTGGCAACCATCTTGATGCAGTCGATGATGGGGCAGACGCTGAGGCACAGAGTACAGCCGGTGCAGCTGTCCTGAATCATGGGGAGATGAGTCTCGGGGTCAAACACAATGGCCTGCCAGACACAGAGACATTAGAATCATTATATCCTCACCAGGGGCGACAACCTGCTCCGACTGGACGTCACACAATACAAACACAACAAAGACTGTGTGCTGTCCCGTCACCGGAGCACACAGATGTGTGAAACCTGTCAGGAACATGTCATGTGCCTCATATTTCACACATTTCACAAAATCTAAATATGAAAAAAAAGATACTATATTTGCCATTTTGGGGTGTTTTGTATTGTGACATGTTTATTATTTAATTAGGCCCAAATTCTCATTATCGTAAAAAAAAAGAAATATAAACATTGCAAAAATATAATAATATAATATACAAATTTCAAAGCTGATGTATTATTAAAATGTAAATATATGTATACATCATGATAACATTTGTAGTATCTGCGTTTTATTTTAAAAATATTATTAATAATAAAATCATTATTTTACAGTAATAAACACAAAAATTACTGTATTAAAGTGAAAATGTAAAGCAAATTATATTTCATTTTAATTTGAAAACTTAACATTTTAAGCTGCTTATAAATAATGAAAAACCACAACAATAACAACAACAATACCTTTATTATTAAAATAAATATTTTTGCTGTAATAAAGTACAAGCTTACAAGTGATGAAAATTTTAATAATTAATTAATTATAATTAATAATAAAACTTCATAGCTAAAATTTAAGCTGGTTTAGAAATGACAATTAACTACAAAAAATTATAATTAATAATAAATCATCATAATTATTATTTGTATTAATTTATAATAATAATCACTATTCTGAACACAAAGGAAGATATTCTGAAGAAAGTTTGTAACAGGCTGTTTTGGGGCACCATTGACTTCCATAGTTGGAGGAAAACAATACAATGGAAGTCAATGATGCCCCAGAACCACTCTGTTTCCCACATTCTTCAGAATATCTTCCTTTGTGTTCAGCAGAACAAAGACATTCATACAGGTTTGGAACTACTTGAGGGTGAGTAAATGACCACAGAATTTAATTTGTTGGGTAAACTATGCCTTTAATATAATTGTTATTTTACTGAAATAAATACGGAATTACACTGTAATGAAAATTTAAAACAAATTACCTTTCACTTTCATCAAAGTTATTTCAACATGCCAGAAATTAAATTTGTGTAGTTGTCTTAAAAATGTCACATAATGAAAAATCTTGAACGGGCCTAAATTAGGCTTCATTTCCTTTATGCAACATATAACTTTTTACAGAGAAGAGGAAGGAACGCCCATCAATCTAAACGTTATATTAGACTGTTAAAACAATCTGTAAAATGTTGTGTTTGTACAGCAGGCAGATTAGACATTATTTTGGCAGGTGGAATCGAGTACGGGCACTCTTTCAAACATAACCGGATTGCTGCTAGCGCGACAGAGTGCTGTTTTCTATTGCTTGATGGGCCACCTATTTGATTGTGACACATTATGTTGATGAATGCTCCTCTATATTAGAAAGCATTAATAATGTGTAATTCCTCTTAGAGATCCACTCACAGACAATGAGCGTCACTGTGAACAATTACTGCTTTGATAAAACCCGCACTCTACTTCATCAATACCCTTATGATAAATTGCAAGGGACATTTATTTAACAGGAGAGGGTGAGATGAATACTTTAATAAAACTGTCAGAGCCATCCCACTTGCCGTTCCTCTGCAGGCTGAAGCACAAGGGGACATTGCCGTTTTCAACGCTAATATTCATTACAGTCTCTAAAGGGAAAATCAGGTGCGCTAATGATACATCTTTAGCCTGCCAGTAAGAGGCGCTAAAGCACTCGTTTTTTATTTTAATTGGCTTTTTTGCCACTTTTTATGCACATGTATGTCAGGGTAGAACCATAAATATTGCTATACTGGTTTTAGTTTAGTATTCGGTATAGTGGTTTTAGTATTCACTTCATTATTTTCAGTCTTACAGAATGCTAGCATGTGTGCTAACCGCTAGGCTAGGCATTTTTCATTGTATTTGTTAACGTAAGCCATATTCTGTTAGCTGTAACTGAAAACCACTGGTTGTTGAGAGCTGGAAATGGTTCTTTCTCAGTTTATAAAGGACTAGCTGAAGTCTTTGAGCCCTGAAGAGGCCAGGAGCTGTAATTGAACAGCCAGAGTCTAGGAGCTATGGGTTTGTGTGGGAACAAGCAGGCAGTGGGCGGACGGAGGGAGGTACGCACCTGGTATCCAGCGTCGTTACAGGTCATGTAACACTTCCCGCAGTTAACGCACATCTCTGGATCGATCAGAGCTTGCACTTGCTCCTCAATGTTGAGCTCTTGATAGGAGCCGATGTGTTGCAGAGCTTTGGCTATCACATCCTGAGTGTAAAAACACAAACATATGGCAACTTCAGACCAAAGGTCAAAGGTCTTGAGGAGAAAAATAGATTCTGAGATTTAACGATATGTAAGCAAGTGAATAATATAAGTAAACTCACTTTAACTCTTGGCACAGGACCCTTGGGAGTGTAAACTCTCATTCCTTCTGAGGAAACAGTGTCGTCACTGAAGTCTCTCAGTTTCTTTTTGCGGTTTGCAATCGCTTCCTTCTTTTCCTGCAGGTACGGGCCAAAACTGGGTAGACACTATTGGGGAACAAGAAACAAACAGAATGAATTGCACACTAATATTTTAGCCAGTGTTGTTATTGTTAACTATAACGATCTTTTTTAAATAGTAATTGAAATAATGGTGGAATAAAATATATACAAAATAAAATAATGAATATGAAAAACATTAGATGAAAAAAAGAAATGATGCTTTGGCATCTACAGCAACTGAAATATAGCATTAAGTATAATATAATACTACTAATAAAATATTAATAAATACTATAATAGTACACAGTGTAAATAATAAGTGTTGTTGCTGTTGTTGTAAAATAAAACTTACACTATTAAAAACGTTTTTTTGGTAATTGAAAGACAGCTGGTATAAAACAAAATATAAGTATGATGATGATAAAAAAACTAATAAAAAATATAAAAAAAGAATTGTTGCTCTACATAAAGATGGCGTAGGCAATAAGAAGATTGCCAAGACCCTGAAACTGAGCTGCAGCACGGTGGCCAAGACCATACAGCGGTTTAACAGGACAGGTTCCACTCAGAACAGGCCTCGCCATGGTCGACCAAAGAAGTTGAGTGCACGTGCTCAGCGTCATATCCAGAGGTTGTGTTTGGGAAATAGACGTATGAGTGCTGCCAGCATTGCTGCAGAGGTTGAAGGGGTGGGGGGTCAGCCTGTCAGTGCTCAGACCATACGCGCACACTGCATCAAATTGGTCTGCATGGCTGTCGTCCCAGAAGGAAGCCTCTTCTAAAGATGATGCACAAGAAAGCCCGCAAACAGTTTGCTGAAGACAAGTAGACTAAGAACATGGATTACTGGAACCATGTCCTGTGGTCTGATGAGACCAAGATAAACTTATTTGGTTCAGATGGTGTCAAGCGTGTGTGGCGGCATCCAGGTGAGGAGTACAAAGACAAGTGTGTCTTGCCTACAGTCAAGCATGGTGGTGGGAGTGTCATGGTCTGGGGCTGCATGAGTGCTGCCGGCACTGGGGAGCTACAGTTCATTGAGGGAACCATGAATGCCAACATGTACACCAACATGTATTGTGACATACTGAAGCAGAGCATGATCCCCTCCCTTCGGAGACTGGGCCGCAGAGCAGTATTCCAACATGATAACGACCCCAAACACACCTCCAAGACGACCACTGCCTTGCTAAAGAAGCTGAGGGTAAAGGCAATCTGTGGGGCATCCTCAAACGGAAGGTGGAGGAGCGCAAGGTCTCTAACATCCACCAGCTTCGTGATATCGTCATGGAGGAGTGGAAGAAGATTCCAGTGGCAACCTATGAAGCTCTGGTGAACTCCATGCCCAAGAGGGTTAAGGCAGTGCTGGAAAATAATGGTGGCCACACAAAATATTGACACTTTGGGCCCAATTTGGACATTTTCACTTAGGGGTGTACTCGCTTTTGTGGCCAGCGGTTTAGGACATTAATGGCTGTGTGTTGAGTTATTTTGAGGGGACAGCAAATGTACACTGTTATACAAGCTGTACACTACTACTTTACATTGTAGCAAAGTGTCATTTCCTCAGTGTTGTCACATGAAAAGATATAATAAAATATTTACAAAAATGTGAGGGGTGTACTCACTTCTGTGAGATACTGTACATATATAGACACACACGCACACACACGCGCGCACACACCACACACCACACACACACAACACACACACACACACACACACACACACACACACACACACACCACACACACACACACACCACACACACACACACACACACACACACACACACAACACACACACACACACACACACACACACACAACACACACACACACACACACACACACACACAATATATATATATTAGATGAAAAACTAAAAACTAGAAAAAACATGTTGCTTGGCATCTACCGTAAGCCTAATTGAATTAATTAAAAATATAAAACAAAATAATTATTAATATTAATTATAATAATATTAAGTATAGCTGTATAAATAAAATAACTATAATTATTATTATAATTTTAAAATATGAATAAATACTATAATAATATATCATATAAATAATAATATATATAGTAGTATATATAATTCTATAGACGGTTTCATCAGGCGCACGCGCCCGGACCGAAGTTAACTGTTAACTGTCTGTGTTTGTATATCGGGCTGGTTAGTGGCTCCGGCTACAAACACAGTTAAAGTGATTAGTAATGAAGTTGGGCTCAGGTTGTTGTGCTGTGGGATGTGTTTCACATACATACATTTATTTGTGGCGACCCGCCACAATATCAAAACTTTTCCAAAAGGCTTTGTTGAATAAACATGAGCATGTAATGCACGTTTAAAAATCAAAACGCGGCGCAGGTGTTTTTAAATCACTGTATTTCTGAAGGAACACTGTCTTTAGAAAATGTTTGATGTCATTTTCATTTCATCTTGCATGTTATATGTCTGATAAAGCACGTTTTGTAAAGCTCGCGTTTGTAAGCTCAGTTTACCAGGGCGCAAACCTCTAACGTTAACAATATTTCTCCAGCTTTTAAGCGTCTCCTGCTGGCAGAGAGTGAATTTGCATTTTTTATAAGTCCGTCTAAGTAGTTATCGCTGCATCTCAGTCCGTCTGATTTACGAAGCAAAACATATTTTGCTTGTTATAAAAAAAAAATTCTACTCCAGAGGGACTTAGCTGTTGTTATTGATTCTATTTGGATGTCTACCGGAAGTTAAGTTAGGGCTGCAAACACGCGCATGCGCAGTAACGTTTGTTTATGTTGTTGCCGTTGAAACAGTCTATACAAATAATATTAAAGCAACACTGATTGATGAAGGAATTATGTTACAAATATAAAAAAATAAATAGTGGCATTCTTTGTGGTCCATGTTGTTCTCTGGACATTTGTTATACTATATGCTCTCCAAAAACAGATGCCTGATATCATTTGGTGATTTGGTTGTGTTTTCTTTGAGATAACCAATTATATTTCCTGTCATACTCAATTACGATTGAATTGTGAAGCACGCTCTTCCTTTCACGCAGTGCCATGTGTTCTCCTTTAAGATGCTCTCACCAAGGAGACGGGTATTTATGCTTACTAGTGATTACTGATTCACTGGACTTCAGATGCCATGTGTGCCAAAGCATGAGCGCAGCGTCCCTCATTAGACCATCAGAGAAGTACACACGCTCACAGGAGAGCAAAACAAAGGCATTAAAGACACACGCTGCTCCCTTCTGAGGAGTGGCTACTCTTTTTCATCCTTGAAAATTAATGAGATCCCTTCTGTCAACATACAGCGGTTTAGAGTCTAATCTGCTCCGGGCTTAACCGCTTTCATTCCACGCGGAGGTGAGACTTCAGGTTTGTGGCGTTTTGAACAACGGGGCGATGTTTTAATGTTAAAAGAAAGAAAACTTATTGGCAAGCACGCACGATCGATATTACATCCGCAGCCCCCGAAGCAGCTGCGCACATTGTCGAAATCGCTTGTGCATAAAAAGTAAAATGAAAACTGATGTAGGTCACGCAGAATGATTTCTGAGAGATTATTGTCCTTGGTTTACTACTTTTGTATCTTTTGAAGGCCCTGTACTGTAAAATCATGCAATATATTTGCAAAAATATTCATTTGCCATTCAGGCTTAAGACATTACCGTGGCGACGAACAGGGATTGCCGGCTCGCTCGGAATTGTGGGAGGAAGATTCTAGCGTTGATGGATTCAGCAGAAGTGTGTCGACAGAAAACATGATCTCGGCCACTTCACACTCAGAACTGGGATGGCTTCACTTATTTGATTCTCCGAGCCAATTCTCACCATGCTAGAAAAACCAGGTCTTGGCAGCGTTTTGGAATATGGTAGTTTTTTTTGCTGGTCTATGGTGGTCTGCCAGCTTTACCCATAGGATTTCTACACATTTTGGTGGTAGATATTCAGGGCCAATCCAGCCTCCTTGGATGAATATGGAGAAATCTTTTGATTAAATACTGGAATATTAAATACTATAAATGCTGAAATGTTATTCTGCCAGGTATCATTTTCATTTTACTGGAGATAAAACTAAATAGCTCCCTCTAACTGACTAGTTCAACAAACTCAGACAAGCCCATAAAAACAAAACAAAACAAACTAAACAAATGTGTTACTTATAAATATAGCAAACTTGTTTCATCTGCCAGCTATCATTTTTATGAAGTCAATCTTTACATTTTACTGGACATAAAAACAATATTTGGAAAAAGTTGACAAACATAATAAAATAAAATCGATAAATGATATTATTATAATTCTTTACATTTAAATATATACATTGAAATTCAATCTTTTGTTTTAATCATTTTACTGGACATAAAACTATATTTTGAAAAAGTTGACAAACATAAAATAAAATCGATAAATTATATTATTATAATTATTTACATATAAATATATACATTTATTTATTAATTAAATTTGTTTGTTTAATAATTACATTTGTTTTAGAGATTACACACACACACAAATTTATTTATAGCTTATTTTTACCAAATAATAAAAAAACTAATTTAGTATTTTACTTTTCAACACATTACTTTTTTTAAAACACTTTTTATAGACATTTCGATTAATATTTTATTTAGTTTTTCATTATTTTAAATGTTTTAAAGAAGGACTGTAAATTACATATTTCCTGACATTTCCAGGTTTTCAATTATTGTGGGAACCCTGTGATAATCTATAAAATGATCTAACATATTTAAACCAAATCCATCATGGACTTTCCAAAAGACAGATAGCATATGAATGTGGAGATACATAATCTGCATATACTGGACAGACATAATGTCCTCCAATCACCAGAGTTTAATATATTATAGTACATGTAAAATCATTTACATCAAAAAGAAAAAAGCCAAACTAACCGATTAATCATGGTTTTGATAAACAGTTACAGTAGAAAAATATAGATTTGCTCAGTCAAAGTAACATGAACATCTCGGGCCCCTCCTGAAATCCAATCCAGCGTAATAGTTCAAATATTTCACACAAATGCTAAATTAACACCGTCAATGCCAGGCAATGCTCCCAGTTCTTTACGATTCCCACACTGCCTTGCTGAATGAACACAATCTCCCTGCATTACTGTCACATGCAGCTGGCACAGAATGTGTGAGGAGGGCGTATGGTGCAGGGGAAGGAGGGCCGCATCCCTGTCGTGTGCTTAAGTGGACCTGTTTGCTGTGATTTCCCCAGATTATCATATTCAAGGCAGTTCGGAATGAAAGTATTCTGCATGCTGCAGGAGAGGGATGATATGAGCACGCTGGCAGGCGGTTTGTCTTCGGCCTGCTGGGGACGGGGTCGCTGCACAGCTCTAAGCGGCTGTTTGTGATATCGGGTGAGCGGGATGAACAGATGTAACGATGGGACACGACTGTGTGAACACACACCAACCTGAGTACTCAACCTCATTTAACTTCACACACTAACACACAGCGACACAAAAGAGAAAGACAACGGGGAACGTACACTACCATTCAAACATTTGGGGTTGGTAAGATTTAGTCTTTTATGCTCACCAAGGCACCATCTATTTGATCAAAAATACAGTAAAAAGATTACTACTGTGAAATATGATTACAAATTTAAAATATTAATTTTATATTTCAAAATGTAATTTATTCTTTTGATGGTATAAAGTTGATTTTTTTTGCATGATCACATGATCCTTCAGAAATTATTCTAATAAGCTGATTTACTGTACAATAATAATTTCTTATTATTATGAATTCTGAAAACGGTTGTGCTGCTTAATATTTTGATAGAAACAGTTACACTTTTTTTTCAGGATTCATTGAGGAATGAAAAATTCAAAATAATATGATTTGAATTTGTCTCCTAAAAAACCACAGTGTATGTGTAATCATTTTCTCCACTTGGATGATGCGAACGGCTCCACAGGACAAGGTGCACCACACACCAGCTTACAGGTGGTTGAGGAGAGAGAGTAGAAGCCAATCAAGTGTATGCTTCACCACACACCAGCTACAGGTGGAGAGGATGAGGAGAGATAGAGCCAATCAAGTGTATGCGCTAACCAACACGCTACAGGGGAGAGGATGAGAGAGACATAGAGCCAATCAAGTGATGATTCACCACACACCAGCTACAGGTGGAGTGGAGAGAGAGTCATAGGCCAATCAAGTGTTGCTCTCACCACACACCAGCTACAGGTGGAGAGGAGAGAGAGTCATAGAGCCAAATCAAGTGTATGTGTTCACCACACACAGCTACAGGTGGAGAGGAGAGAGAGTCATAGAGCCAATCAGTGTATGCTCTCACCACACACCAGTACAGGTGGAGAGGAGAGAGAGTCATAGAGCCAATCAAGTGTATGCGTTCACCACACACCAGCTACAGGTGGAGAGGAGAGAGAGTCATAGAGCCAATCAAGTGTATGCGTTCACCACACACCAGCTACAGGTGGAGAGGAGAAGAGTCATAGAGCCATCAAGTGTATGCGCTCACCACACACCAGCTACAGGTGGAGAGGAAAGAGCGATAGAGCCAATCAAGTGTATGCTCTCACCACACACCAGCTACAGGTGGAGAGGAGAGAGAGTCATAGAGCCAATCAAGTGTATGCGCTCACCACACACCAGCTACAGGTGGAGAGGAGAGAGAGTCATAGAGCCAATCAAGTGTATGCGCTCACCACACACCAGCTACAGGTGGAGAGGAGAGAGAGATAGAGCCAATCAAGTGTATGCGCTCACCACACACCAGCTACAGGTGGAGAGGAGAGAGAGTCATAGAGACAATCAAGTGTATGGGTTACACACACCAGCTACAGGTGGAGAGGAGAGAGAGAGATAGAGCCAATCAAGTGTATGCGCTCACCACACACCAGCTACAGGTGGAGAGGAGAGAGAGATAGAGCCAATCAAGTGTATGCTCTCACCACACACCAGCTACAGGTGGAGAGGAGAGAGAGGTCATAGAGCCAATCAAGTGTATGCGCTCACCACACACCAGCTACAGGTGGAGAGGAGAGAGAGAGATAGAGCCAATCAAGTGTATGCGCTCACCACACACCAGCTACAGGTGGAGAGAGAGAGAGTCATAGAGCCAATCAAGTGTATGCTCACCACACACCAGCTACAGGTGGAGAGGAGAGAGAGTCATAGAGCCAATCAAGTGTATGCTCTCACCACACACCAGCTACAGGTGGAGAGGAGAGAGAGATAGAGCCAATCAAGTGTATGCGCTCACCACACACCAGCTACAGGTGGAGAGGAGAGAGAGTCATAGAGCCAATCAAGTGGATGCGCTCACCACACACCAGCTACAGGTGGAGAGGAGAGAGAGTCATAGAGCCAATCAAGTGTATGCGCTCACCACACACCAGCTACAGGTGGAGAGGAGAGAGAGTCATAGAGACAATCAAGTGTATGCGCTCACCACACACCAGCTACAGGTGGAGAGGAGAGAGAGATAGAGCCAATCAAGTGGATGGGGATTATTAGGAGGCCATGATTGACAAGGGCCAGTGGTGGGAATTTGGCCAGGACACCGGTTTAACCTCTCATCCGAAAGATGAAATATTAATTATATATTAATGAAAATATCTGTAGTCTGTATAAATGTTTTACAGAAAGTCATAAATATCCAGTTTAAACATATATAAACAGCTATAAATTGTGTTTTGTGAGGACAATCTCTAAAAAAATTTTTTTTAAATCCCATTAAGTAACATTATAAATGTCTTTACTGTCACTTTTGATAAATTTATCTTGCTAAATAAAAGTATTTTTATAAATAAAATTCTTACTGACCCCAAACTTTTGAATGGTAAAACAAACCTTTAGAAAAAAAGCATTAATTTATCCCTGCTCTAAATAGACCCTCAACAAGAAAAAGTTAACCCCCCAAAAAAACAGTTGACTCATGTTTATGTCATTCCAAGCATGTAGGACTTTTTGCTTTTGCAAAATGAATTATGTTGAAAAATGTTCCTGAATTTTCAGTATTTCTATTTAATGTTGTTTGGGACTTTCATTGGTCGGACAAAAATTAGTTTTTCAAACACTTTTCAAAGCATCCTTTTTGGCTTTCCAAAGAATAAAGCAAATCATATGACATGAGGGTGAATAACTGATGACAGAGAGTTCATTTTTACATGAACTACCTCTGTAGCGCTTGATGCCAAACCTGGGAAACATGCATCACACAACCACGTTCCAGATCAAACTACAATCAGATCTAAAGATACTCCCCATTACAGTTCATGCAAAGCCACCAGATGACATTTCTTGGCAAGTGAGATAGACTGTGCATTTGAATATCGTTTTTCATCACATATACAAAATAAAACATTAATTTAGTGTCAGAGTGGATGTCAGCGCGATAGCTGATCAAAAGATGTTAATCTTTCGCTCATCTGATTTCTTCAGACACAGAGAGCATGTGTCAAGCAACAAGTCTGAAGGTGAAAAACTCAAAAGACAGGCAGTGACAAGGCTACCTACATGAAAGAGCGACGCGGGTTCAAAGCAGAGGCAGTCGTTTCCCTGCCGAGCACTTCATACGATCCAACTATTAAACCTTATTGCTCTTTCAACTGCTCATTGCCATTAGGAAAAGATATCAACTGCAGAGGCTCATTAAATAAGCCAAAAGTGAAAACAAATAAACAACCTGAATGCACACAATAACTGTGTATCAGGTGAACCCTAAACCGCAGACGGAGAGGGGATGCCCTGCCTGGGAGACAGAGAAAGTTAAGACCCCAGCCTCGGGTGCGAATCAAAGGGAGGAAGACATTCTCTTAAGCTCATTAAGGCAAAGCTTTCGACTCCAAACTCCCAGTATGCTCTGCATCATCCTCGCTTATTTGTTGTGTAATAATTTCGTGGCCTGCTTTTGAAAAGTCATCGAGCTGTGTATGGTTTAATGAAAAGTAGTCTACCGGGTAACGTCTACCACATGCTAGTCCTGTGTCTTCAGCTATCAGAGACACTCTCCTAATTGGATGCATTGTTTTTTTTTCTTAATAGTACACACATATTTTCTCACTTGTACCATCCTCTCAAATTTGTAAACAACACTTTGCACACATCAACTGAACAAAGATTAATTTAGCTGACAGACGGCTGCTTGATTCAACTTATTGTTTACACAGAACACAATATTACAAAAAAGAGACAATCATTACTGGAGACTGAAACAACAATTGTCATCACTTACATTGCCATTGATACAAATATTAATAAAATATAATTAATGAAATGTTTTTGATTTTCAAATAATTGTGGATAATGTTAAAATACATAAATAAATAAAAATGGATAAATAAATAGGTGGTCATTGAAATAAAATATAAATATTACATGACAAACTTAAACTTAAAAAACAAATGAAAATTAGAAATGTTGCCTTGGCAACTAACTGAAGTGAGCTGAAGTTGAATGACTAAAACGAATTTATATTAATAGTGCTTGAAATTAATGAACATGCATTACAAACACACACACACACACTACCACACACACACACACACACACACACACACACACACTACACACACACACACACACACACACCACACACACACACACACACACACACACACACACACACACACACACACACACACACACACACACACACACACACACACACACACACACACACACACACACACACACACACACACACACACACACACACACACACACACACACACACACACACACACACACACACACACACACACACACACACACACACACACACACACACACACACACACACACACACTTTATAAACTTTACAAAACTCATTATAAAAGAAATAGAACTCATGACCTCATAATTATGAATCATAACTCAGAGGAACTACTAAATACGCTAAAAACTATGTACTATATCTGGATTTTATGCAGATATTAAATTGATGTATATGTAAGGGCCATACATTTATTCAATGGTAATTTAGCATCAAACCCTTGCTTTTAGCCCATCACACTTTTGCGGCACTGAAACCTCCCTGAACAACGCTAGCAGTGTGTTATGCATTGTGATTGGCCAGCGTCTCGTGGGTCAGATATGAGAGAGGGCTAATGAAAGACCCCATTGAGCAGTCGGACAATCACTCGGCAATAACAGTACATCTTCACTCTGGCCAGGCGAACAGGACTGCGGCCGGCTGAGTTCCTTCATATTTAATGTGCACTAAAGCAGTGCTCTAAACTGTTCTCCACTGGCCCGTTCACAGTTTCATGCACAAATGACCCCATATGTCACCTAAAATAAACATGATTCCAATCGAGCGGCTAGATTACAAGATGGGATGGTTTTGAGGGGGAAATGCTTTTAAAGATAAAGTGTGTGATTTCTGTGCCTCTGAGCAAACAGAATAGCACAAATAATGAACGTGTTCAAACAGGTTTCCCGAACACTTCATTTGTCATCGGTTAGGTCTAACAGATCTCTTCCTAAACTGGTTGAGCTAATGTTGCTGGGTTAAGTTTGTTGGAATGTTGAAAAAAATTATAATAATTGTGTCCTTGCATAATAAGCTGGTAATAATATAAAAAACATAATAAAATTTTTACATTTATTTTTAATAATAAAAAAATATATAAATATTTGAAAATCATTTTTGTCAATATTATATCTTATTATCTGAAACATGGTGCATTAATATGTGTGGCCACAATATATTAAATGCCATAAATATATAAATAATACATATAATAAAAGACACAAATGTAAAAAATAGTTACTTTTATTTTTATCAATAATAACTTATTAATAATAAATTCTAAATAATAATTAATACATTATAAAAATCATTCTTTTAAAATAACTCTTCTCCAAGTTATATAGTTTATCTTATTTTAAATGTACAAACTGAACTTAAAATAATACTAAAAAGTAGTATGAGGTATTTTAATACACATGCCTTGCAAGCACTGTAATAAAAACATCTTGAATGTCATTTGAAGTACCTCTATTGTATTTCAATTTGTTTTTAATTATTTTTGCACGATAAAATAAGATTACATGGGCAGGGAATTGAAATGCAGAGCCTGTGGTTGGACAATGTTATATTTCCAGTGAGTTGTGTCTCCTGACTGATATTACCTGTCAGCCCGCTCTCAGACAACCCCTCCGCTGACTGACAGCTCACCTGTGGCAAGCTGGATGAGCCAGAGAACCGCGAGCACCAGCCCAGACACGCTTTATATAAAGCTTGAGAGACAGAGAGAGAGCAAAAGAAGAAAACCAGCGGCAAACTGAAGACAGAAGCGATAAGAAAGGGTGATGGAGGACAGCGAGGGCTATGAGAAAATGTGTTAGCCACAAAGAATAAAAAAGGCAGTTTGATTGCTCCACAACATGAAGGAAAGAAGACGAGAGCTCAGAAGTCGCTGTGGTTAATAAAGCGGAGCCTAACGGAGCGGAGCGTTCAGCGAAAGACAAGTTAGTTTTTTTCTCCTCGCCGAGACAGCGAGCTTCATCCTCTCAGGGGATGTGCGGTTGGTTTTTCGCTGCCATCTCTAAAACGCTGCGCTTAGGCAGTGCAGCACTGTTTGTGTGTCTGCTGGTCATCTGACGCACTTTCTCTCGGCTAGGCCGGACCGTGGGGGTATTAACACTTGTAAACAGCGGTCAGGCTGCCTGTGCGGCTCAGTGTTGCCTGGCAGGACTATAATGGTAATGAAGCCTTCAGCAAGGTTGTCTTGCCTCACACTGTCAGGGGCCGACACAACGCCCTGATTAGGGAGAAAGCAGAACAGATGGAGCCTGTGTGTTTGTGTCACCGAGCCACTGCTTCTACAGCGTTTCTATACTATTATAAGATTAATACCTGTGTGTTTTAAACCAGATGTTTTTCAAATCATTATTATGCTAGCGTGCAAACACATCTTGAAAACATTACAGATGAACTACATGGAATATTAATGATATTTCTCACTCTTTAGAGAAAAGCCTTGGACCTGCTAAATGTTAACTAGCAGTAAATTCACTTTGGACCTAAAAATAACAAATGGACCAAATATGAGCTAAAAATAAATAAATAAATAATATGTGTTTTTGAAACATGTTTGGAGACGGCCATAAAAATAAATAAATGTTTATATGATGATAACAACATCAGTATTAGGAATAGGCTTTCCATTAAAACATATACCTAGGATAAAATATACCAAATCATTTGAAAATATGACTGACTTTAACATTTCATTTACTGTAACATAATATTTCAACACTTTAAGTTAGGGAAACGATACACAGTCATTAAAGATACACAATAAAAACTTCAAAACTATAACCTATCCTTTAAAACTAGAATGATGTTATGAGGAATAACCTTCAGAAAATATGGATAGTAATCTCTGATCATCTTTTACAGGAACATTGCTTTGAAAAGGGTTGAATGTGCAAAGTCAACAAAATTACAAAAATTGGATTTTGTGCCTCTAAAGTTTAAAAAAAATCAATTTCAAGTACCTAATGATAACATCTATTAATTAATTTAATACGTTTTGAAATAAGTCTTTTATGCTCCCCAAGGCTGCATTTATTTGTCAGTAAAAAGAGCAAATGTGAAATATTTGTTTTTCTATATTAAAATATTTTTGAAATTGCAATTTATTCCTGTGATGCAAAGCTGAATTTTCAGCACTATTACTACATTCTTCAGTGTCACATGATTCTTCAGAAATCATTCTAATATGCTGTTTAGCTGCTCAAGAAACATTTCATATTCTTATCAATGTTGAAAACAGTTGTGCTGCTTAATATTTTTATGCAAACCCTGATATTTTATTCAGGATTCTTTGATGAATAACAAATACAAAAGAGCAGCATTTATTTTAAATATATATATATATATATTGTACCATTATAAAAGTCTAAAATGTCATTTTTGACCAATGTGATGCAAATTAATAAAAAAAAAACTTACTTTTTTTCTTTTGTAAATTAGTAATACATTTCCGATAAAACACCCTATTTGACAGAAGATCAAAAACTGCATGTTCTAAATGAAACAAATCTTTTTTGACTTGGATTTATGTCGGTCAGCAGTATGTATTTTTAATATTTGCATAATGATTTATTTTGATCAAATATCACCTTGCAACAACTCCCATTTCTCTGAAGAAACACAAATCTGTTTTCCTTATATATCCATCTGACAGAGAATTAGCTTGCCTGTACAATAGCAGACGTGAAGCACAAAGCTCACATGGTCTAATGTTCATTGATTTTTCTCTCTCAGTTTACAAAAGACCGCCTGTCAACCGAACATCCCCGTGACCCGTGCGCTCAGTGACTTTTCCTTCTTTTGAGCAGGAACCCTGAATGCAGTTCAGCGCTGCCCGGCGACACACGGACCATTGTGATATTTCTACACAACACTCCACATCTTCCCTCGGCTTTCCCAGCGCAAATCTTACCGTTGCGCCAATTCCAGCATTAATGTCTTGTCGACATGAAAATGACTTGCACTTATCACTGCCTGCTTCTCTTTCATTTTATTCTTTCATTCCCCGATGCTCATTTGGTATTAGCATTTAAACTATTGCGCTGAGCCGCCTTGCAGCTGAGAAGTCGCTGCTAGCGAGTTAGAAAACACTAGGCGGGCTTCAAAGCTTTTCCCTCGGCTGGTGTATTAGCAGAAAGGCTGTGATCTGATAAAGGCCTTTAATTCGCCGCTTTGAAAGGAGTTTACTGAAGTTTTGCTCATTTACATGCCGCTTAATATTCCTTGTGCACAAATAATGAGGGAGATTACCGAGGGCTGAACGTACACGTGAAGTACCAACCATTAAACGTGTGAACAGCTGCCTTTGTCAAATCTCATTTTGTGATTCTATATTTTTTTGTTGCTGCTGTTATGTAAATGGCATGTGCGAGGAAAAAGATATAAAATGAACCAATTATTTTCTCCCCAAAGTCAAAGCTCGATTCAAACTTGGAAAAATTGGGCCGGCGTGGCGTACTTTAACCTCAGTGCTCACTTTGCTCCAAGTGCTTCCTTTTACCAGAAAAAAAAGGTAAACCCGGAGCATAACGACTAAGCACGGCTCTATAATGTTCTTTCACCTTTGAGATTGCAGAAGTGCAAGCGGCCACTTTGTGTATTGGACAGCGCTGTAATTACGTGGATTTTTACGAACTAACACCAAGTAAATGGATGGATGCAAGTCCACGGGTTTAATGCTAATGCTGCATTAATGAGCACTTGGTCCTAAAGCTGTAGAATTATGGGAATTGCGTTTAGCTCCTTAATGGCATGTCGGAGGACTGTAATAAGGAAAACAACGTGAGAGGAAAGTCGGGGAGGGGTAATCATCAGTAAATGGGTGTTGTACAACAGCTGTGAAGTCTCTCACCCTTCCTTTGGCTTCCTCCAGTGTGACCACAGGCTTTCCTTTCTGATGGCGGGCTGTTGGAGGCGACTGACCGTCCCAGTCCTGGAGCTCCTCAAGGCTTCTGAGGTAGAGCAGGGCTTTCAGACCGGTGCAGTAGTCTTCGATCACCGTGAAGTCCTGGTTTTGTACTGCACTGCACACCTGTGTGAAAAACACAATTTTTTAAATAACTGAGCGGTGGTCTAGTGATTAGAGCATAAATGGGTAATGCAAGTTTAAATCCGACTTGCAGCATTTCCCAATTACATGTCCTATAACATTCCTGTCCTCTCTCCACTACTGTACTATAAATAAAAAGGCAAAATGTCTAAATTAAAAATCACAATACACCTCCACATACACGCAACATCACGACAGAATGGCACCATCTTTGGCATATCTTTTTTTTAATACCACATATAAAATATCCCAACAACTGACAAATATCACTGAAACTGTTGTTCAGAGATTTCACATGTGTCTCCGTGGTAGCCCTAGACGGTAAACATAAATAAGTAAATGAATAAATAAAAATAAAATTCATTTATTTAACAAAAATATTTTATAAATAAAAATAATGTAATAAAATTAAATAAAAATGTTTTGGGAACACAAAAGCAGAAATGTTGCATGTACTGGACATATAATGAAAAATTATATAAAAAACAAACAAATAAACAAAAACAAACAGATAAATAAATATAAAGCAAGAAAAAAAAGTAAAATAATATGTAAACTTAGTAAAAACAAAAAAGAAACAAACAAAACAACAACAAATAAATATTATATTTTTTAAATAAAATAAAATAATAAAATATTTTTTGAACACAAAAGCAGAAATGTTGCATGTACTATACCAGACTTTTGCATATAATGAAAAATTATTTGAATCAAACAATTTTCAATGAAAAATAAATAAATAAATACAAAGGAATATATACACTAAGTAAAAACAAAAAACTAAATACATAAAACATGTTTTTGAAAACATGTTTGGAGACTGTCATTACTTCTGCACATTTGTTTGATACCAAAAGAAGAAATCTATGGATATATAATTTACACACAGCATCAGGTTTGAGATATGACTAATGGTCATTTTTTATTTATGATACTTTTATGTTGTTTTTATTCATATGTGTGCTTGTCAGTCATAAGTAAATAAGGGCTTAATTTAGATTTCTGGGTAAACTATATTATTGTTGAACATATATATGGTTTGTAGGGTTCAAACCTACAATCCTTCAGACACAGGTCACACCATTAACCACTAGTCTACATCAGCACGCACACTAACAAACACATCTGAATAAATATATGCACATCCAGGGAGAGAGAGAAACCGTGGTCATTAAAACATGTGCCATCCTTCAAAAGAAGCTACAAAAGACAAACGTCAGCATGCTGAATCAAAGCAGTACTACGATGCTCATGCTCTAAAATGCGGAATACAATTGACCTTAAGAGAAATCTAATTCATTCTCTCATTACCGGCAGGGCGCAGACGAGGCCGATAACGCAGAGCTTATGCTCAGTCATCAAGCGCACGTCAGCTCGAGCCCGAGCCCTTTCCATTGAGTCTGTTACGCTTCTGTAGCTCAGAGACTGTGATATGCAGCGAGCGCTTGAAGCCCGGCTTTGTGCAAGTGTCTACGGCACTTCAGATGGCAGTCACACCGCGTCTTAAGGAAGCAGATAAGACACGCTTATCTCCTGGCGCTATCGCCGATCAGACATCAGTCGAAGTCGGCCCGAGAACTGCCTTCTTTCACAGGATTAGCATGCAAACGCTCACAGCTGGTTCCTGACTCGACACGTAGACCTTTGGATCTCGACTTTCTGATATCTGGGATTGGGTTTGATAAAAGCTTCTTATTCATATGCAGTTCAAATTTTTAGATTGATTTTCGTTCCTTTAACAGTGCTGAACATCTTGAACTTGATGCAGACCATAGATGCAGATGCAAAAAGCATATTAAAATGCTATAGACTAAGACTACAGCATGACAGCCAAAGAAATGAGTTGTGAGTTGCAATCTGAATTGAAAATGATGACAGAGAAAAGCCAAATAATATATAAACACAATAAATAGACACTTATTTTTAACTGCATTGTTGTTGCTGATCACATGCACAAGCACTCAGCGCAATCAGTTTAGTTGAATATGCAAAAGAATGAGGTACAAAGAACCATAAGTTATCAGTCTGAAGCAATTTAATGCCCTTTTGTGCCCCGCTAGGACATTTGGTAAAAAAAAAAAATATTTTATAAAATATATATATATATATATATATATATATATAGTGTTGCAAAAATACATAAAGCATTTTAATTATGTAAATAAATAAATAAAAGTAATGATGCTTTGCAATATAAAAGTTCATGCACATTAATAAATACTGTATATAAATACAGAGAGAAAGAGAATTAAGAAAAATTAACATATAATATACATATATAATATACAATACATGGGTATTATAATAACTTAAAAAATAATTAATAAAACTAATACAGTTACATTCAAAGCAACAATTAAAGTATAATATATGTATATATGGTCCCATATTTTGATTGTTTTAAAAATGATGGATAATGAAAATGAACAAGGCATATACCTTCCGTGTTGCAAAAATTATATAAAATATTGCAATTATATAAAATACAGGCATATATTACAATAACTCAATCAATAAATAAATCAATCAACACAAACTGCTTTGATGGAGCTATAATATATATATTGCACACTTTGAGAACCAATGACGCTATGTATACTTAATGTTAGTGAGACTAGCATTAGGACTAGAGTAGTTAAATTTGCACATTCAGATGCTTAACGTTGAAATAAATGGCACTTTAATAAAAATAAAAAAACGTAGACAAGTACGGCACAAAAATAGCACTGTTTTTGTTTAGTGGGAAAGGAGGAGGCTGCAAATGAAATCATTAGGAACCCAAATCGTTAAGTGCCAGAATCATTAAATTCCTAACAATTCCCAGCCTTACTCCCTCGTCATCCTCACTATCACAACACAGACTTTCTCAGGGGGAAGGGGCCGTGCGGAGTCATTTGTATATTTAAAAATGAAATCCCACGTGGCATACCTCACGCTGAGAAAATGGAGGCATTTCCCCTCGCTAGCTCATCTCTGGGAGATATGTTTTCATTAGGATTCTCATTTGCATAAAACTTGTTTCTCTCCCCGTTTACGCCACAGTTCGAGGTTACACACCACGAACGAACGTTTGTTTTTTGAACGACTCCAATTCGGTTTGATGACATTTCACCTTGATTTAACATCAACAAATACACGAGTCCACTGATGCCTGGCGAGTAGTTTAACAATTGATTCGTAATTATTGCAGTTAACAGAGCAGACGGCCGTCAATAGGATGCCGTTTTTCACAGGTATGTGAGGATCAGGGGTCTTACGGAGGGAGGACGGGTGGTCTATTGTTCAACTATGAATAGATATGTGCCATGACCATTTTGGTTCTCTATTTACAGGCGTATATAAAGAAAAACTTGGGATTTGAGCTAACAAATGATTCATTATGATGAAAAGAACTGCAAACAAGACTAAACGGCATGATCCTGTGTCTGATGGGGCTGTAAAATCCCAGGCTTGTTGCTCTGTGAACAGGAGTCGCTGCCCATTATTGCTTTTCATTTGATGCAGAACATCAAAGATATCCTGACCCGGAGTATTTAGCGCTAATGTGGCTGAGTCCTGAAATAAATCTGAAGTGAGAATTTCTAAGTAGTTTCCAGGCAATTGAGACGGCAGGTCCTTTTTATCTGCTCTGAAAACTGTGGTGGTGCATTGATTTCGACTCCTTCTGAAATCTCAGGCGCTTTTAGATTCGGCGCTCCTGCTCTTTCCATCTCCCTCTACCCTCATCTTGCTCTCTCTCTCTCTCTATCTCCTCTTTTATTTCCTGCAATAAAATCTTGGCATTTAGCCGTGCGCCATCTCCCCCCCCCCAAAGAGATTCGGTTTGGCATCCAAATGTTACAATGACTATGCATGAAGCTCTTGTCGTTTATGATTCGCACAGATTGACCAACACACCGGGAAAATATGAGCAACTGAGATTTTGTCTAGCGCTTCAGGTAAAAGACAGTATCTTTATAGAAGTCACTGGAAGTAAATACATTTCACAAGCCACTGAACCAGAAGACTATATTTAGTCAACACAGTCTAGTTTGGTGTCCAACGAGAGGGTGTAACCTTTACCCTTTTGTCCATGGATATAAGCAGTGATCCTTCTGTTTGTTTTGTGTGTGTGTGTGTGTGTGTGTGTGTGTGTGTGTGTGTGTGTGTGTGTGTGTGTGTGTGTGTGTGTGTGTGTGTGTGTGTGTGTGTGTGTGTGTGTGTGTGTGTGTGTGTGTGTGTGTGGTCACACAGATGGAAACATTTGTGAATTTAAAAGGGATTATTTACCCCAAAATTTTAATTCTGTCATCATCTACTCACCCTTGTTTAGTTCCACCTATATGGCTTACTTTCTTCAGCAGAACCCAAAAGAAGATTTAAAACAAAACAAAACAACACAAAATTAAACGAAACAAAACAAACCAAAACGAAACGAGTTGAAACAAAACAAAACGTTGCAATATGGCCTTGTTGTATCATTAGCATAAAAATACATTCCGTCAACAAATAACAATTGTCACTACTTTTAATGTTGACGTAAAGCTGGTTATTTTTATAACAAATAAATACCACAAACATTGCAGTTTAGTATGATAAAAAACAAACATATGGTACTTAAAAATGTTGCATATGTTATGAAAATCATATGTTATGAAAGTTTTTTTGGTTGAATACAAATACATTTGTATTTGCAAATAAATGTAATTTTTCTTCAAGTACCAGTTTTTATACTTGCCGTTTTTTGCTTTCAAATACATAACCGTACCGTAATGTTCTGTTTACAATTTGGATTCTTTTTTTTTGAACGAATGAATGAATGAATGCATATATATATAGTGCTTTTATTGTGTATTGCTGCACACCCAAAGCGCTTTACAATCATGTGGGGGGAGGGGGATGATTTTAAACTAGGATATTAAATTGTAATGTAATTTCACTGCACACAAACAGCAACATTGTAAAACCATGTTGCGCTTTCTTGGGCAATTCCATCAATGCTGCTCAATAAAATATTATTTGTGTTGTTGACACATCTTTTGTTTTTCACCATTTTCTATTTAGTAACATCAAGCAATTTGAAACAAAATGACAAAATCATTACGCTTTCTGGACCCTTTTATAAACACAAACTTTATTTTTAAATGTTTCATTTAAATAATTGTAAAATAAATAAAACATTTAAAAACATTGCAATTTGGTCTGAGGCTTGTCACATTAGATATTATAACGATGTTATGAGGCTACTAAAAGAAAAAACAAGGTAAGCATTTTATCAATGTTTCCATAAAACAATTTTTTTTATATAAAAATAAGACATATTGGCAACTAACAAATTGACCTAAAATTATTTAAACTGCACGTGTCTGGTTAAATATGTTAAGAAAATTACATGACATTTTATTTTGGTTACATAAAAATAAGATAAAAAATGATATAAAAAAGATATAAAAGTTTGCCCTAAAATATTTATAATATATAAAACTGCACATTATGCTGTGGTTACAATATTAGAAAAAAATGACTAATCTAAGATGTTAATGTAATGTAACCAAAAGCATCAGTGTACAAGCGTTGTGTGCTTTCTGGGGCGGATTCTACCCTCATTGCTTGTTAAAAGCTGGCTTTGTGTTGTCGACAAATCTTTTGTTTTTCACTCCTCTCTACGGAAACATTTAGCAGTTTGAAACGAAATTACAAAATCCTGACGCTTTCTGGGCCACAAGTCATTTTTACTACTTGATGACGGTCTCTTTATTGCAGCTCGCAACTGTTTACATGCACCGGGAAGGACCCAAATTACAGTGTGGATCATTAAGATTGAACCAGCTCTGCCATTAGTGAAATATTGCTCCATTGCCCCCGAAGACCTCCCTATGAAAACACTGTCCTGATCTCCTACAGCTGCCACTAAATGCAGCTATTTTACTGTCTCAAAAAAAAATCTATCACAACAGCCCGTTCTTATTAAAGCAGCAGACATTATACTTTACAACAACACCGTGAGTGTGAACGTTTGACATCATTGCTTCAGTAAATGAAAGTCATTTGACTGTGTTACGCTTTTTCTTAAGCTAGCAGCATTCCAAGGACTTAGTTTTTTTCTGGAATAATACCAGGCGCTAAACACAGGTGGGTTACTTTTACACTAGCACATATGAAAGCCAATACGGCATCATGAGGAGCCCCGGATCCCCTACAGGGTGATTGCAAAGCGATGTATTCGGTAATGAATCAACTAAAGAGTATCGATCGACAAGCAGATCACATTAGCTGCGGTAGAATAAAGTACATGGGCTCGCAGAAACCTGGTAACGTTTCAGCGATGTAGGTTATCAGCTCGCCTGGTTTGTCAAATGATGCTATATAATGTGAATCAAGACAGAAGCAAGCTTGCTTTTAAAGAGATTTCTTCATATTTACTCACCCTCTTGCTATTCCAAACTCTATGACTTTCTTCTGTTGAACACACATACACATATATATATATATATATATATATATATATATATATATATATATATTAGGGATGTGACAAGATCTCGATGGCACGAGATCTCGCGAGATCCGATGTGAACATAACGATATCCTCGCAAAATATTTTGCAATGTTTACAATAGAGCTGCTCGATTAATAGTTACATTTTTTTTTTTACAATTTTGCATCCAATATCACTAAATATAAACATGCATACTATAAACAAAAACTTTTAAATAGCGCATTAATTAAATGTTTTAATTAAATGTAATTTTAAAACTAAATGAAACATAAAAAAATCAGCTTTAGTCAGGTCTTTTTTGTTCATTTTGAGAATACTTGCAGAAAACCAACAATGTAGATATTGTTTCTGAAACATTTTATTTTGGTTGTTTAAAAATCAGACATATTTAAAACTAAAATGATCTAAATCTAAAGTTTTTACAGATCAGTCACAGTGTTATTTCAGTATCACTGAGATACTATTATCGAATCGGTATTTATTTCATATTTTCTGTTTGAATATTAATTACACATTTTATTAAAGTTGTATTAATTTATATATTAATTTGTGCTTTTGTCATTTTTAGTATTTTTTTACTTCAGTTTTAGTTTATTTTAGTACATCAGGTTAAATTACAATGAGAAATGTTGCCTTGACAATGAAAATGAAACGTTTATTTTATTTCAAGTAACAGAATGTTTTGCTTTATATAATGGTTTTAATTTAGCTAGTTAAACTAAAATGATAAATATTGCCTTCACAACAGAACTAAAATAAGTAACTTTTTTAAATGGTTTTAATCTTAAATTTACTATAATAACCCTGTTATAGATACATTTTTTGTAATCCAAATATGCGTTAAATCTTTAGCAAATAGCAAATTAATCAATCATTAAAACCAATTCTCTTAAAAGATTCGGCACATCCGCAAAACATCATTAAATCACTCAATTATAAAAGCAGGTTGATTAAATAAGTACTTTAAAGAACGAACCGTCCTGATGAACTGGTTTGCTCAAATAAACATCTCAATCTCCCAATGCTACTCTCGATCTTCTCAATGTGAATCTGATCCACAGACACGGCGTTACTGCGACATCCACGACCCGTGTAGAATGAGGAAGAACCACAGCGCTGAACTCTGAGTTATGACTTTAATAAAGAATATACTGTTCTCCAGGATCCCGTGCATCATTTGAATGAATGATTTGTCTTTTCTGCACGCATTCGCTTGACTTTTAGAGACATTTAAAGCCGAAAGACTGCAGGTATCACCCAAGCTCTACACGATTATCTTTACGGTTTCGCAATTCTCTTAGTTAATGGGATAAATCAGGACATATCCTATATCCTTTCTTCAATAACCAAGAAAAGTCACAACTCCACAGGTTCAACACTATTCGATCCGGAGAAATCAATACAGGATATGAATGGACTTCATTATATTATTTGTTCTTGGGAGAATACTTTTGATGCGGCGCCGAATCGATGCGTCTGCTTAGAAACAATAGCGCGAGTGCTTACAGCGTTTGTGTTTACAGCGAGACGCTTGGTGTCTTTTGAAGAGCCTGATTCTCCCATTCACTTCTTCCATGTCTCTTCAGTTCTGACTACAAGTCTCGCTGATTGCAACAGTTCGAATTAAAGCGCATTCACTTTCTGCTTATCCAAAAGGTGCTTCGTTCTCCATTGACCCGGGCCTGACCTGATTTCGAACGAAACCAAGCCAGGCCCGACTGAGCAGGTTTTATCCTGAAGGATCTGGGATCTGGAGAGGAAGCAGCAATCAGATGGGTGCCGATGCAGTCTCTCAGCAGTCAGATGTGTTTGAAAGGACGCGTGCCACAGCGTGTGTTCTCCGCAAACTCATCTTCCAGATCCAAACCCCACGATTCACAGCACTAATCCTCCGCTAAACCCAAAATATTAACACAAAAACACATTTCCTTTCATCGCTCGCAGGAACGTCTCTAAAGCAGGAAAAGCATCTCAAATAGTGATTATATTGTGTAAGATGAAATACAAATTATGGCTTTTTAAAGGCGGCGGATCTGTAATTGAAAGCATTATGATTCTATCAAGAGCCCAAGTTATTCTGTAATTAAATTTTCTTATTAACTCAAAGGACAAATGTCTGAATGCAAAAAAACTCTTCAGATCCCAAGTGTTCCCGGTGAACAGGTAGGAGAGGGAAAGACATTACCGAAACATTAAATCAACCCTTAAAAATAGTAAATGCATTTATTCAAAGATAGAGAATCAATTTGCATACAGATTCACTATTTGATTACTCCCTAGACACAAGCATGCCACGATGTGGAGAGTTTAGAAACACTTTTCAATCTGTAATCTAAATATTATGCTTAACTATACTGTATCTCATTTAGGACAAAGTTTTCTAATTAAAACTTTGCATACAGCTGAGACGAATGCAGGGCCGACAATACCAATTAAAAGTAATTGCGTATCAATGCACAAACACAATGCACACCGTGACAAATTGTGTAATAAGCAACAAACATATTCTGACTTGAGTATCATTGATTATTAATTGTGGTGACGTCACACAACAAGCAACCTCTTCCAGGTTCTGATGATGAGTTTGAGCGGTGCTGCAGTTCTAATGAGCTGTATTATATAAGATAATAATGTTCTTTAATATGAATGAAAGCTATTATAAAGCAATACACTATTTGAGAGAGTGAGGGACATCTTGCATATAAAAGTAAACAATTAAAAATAAAAATCATACATTTTTTATATTTCATGAAACTTAATTAACATGTTTTATTTTTTTTCCATGTACAGCCTTCTATGGTGGTCTTATTATATATAGAACCGTCATTAGATCATATTTCACTTCAATATTTTTAAGTACATGGAATTCTTTCATGAAAAGAATGGCCTTTTTATATCAATATTATATCAATATCTTCAGCCCTACACTCAATATTTTGTTCATTTTCAGCTTAATTTGAATAAAGTGCTAATATTAAACATCCTGATCTGATATATCACTGTGTCTTGGACTGAGACTCGACCACGCACCTGTAACACTGTGGCTCCGGCATGAAGGAACTGCAATCCGGATTCTGCAGAATCGATGCCCCCGGTGGCCAGAATGGGAAAGCCGGGAAGAGCTTTCGCTATGGCGGCTACTGCTCGCAATGTGATTGGCCGGATGGCATTTCCTGCACAGATGCAAGCAAAAACAGTCATAGAAATTTCTTGTTATCCACTGCAACCATTTTTGAAGTGTACTAAAATAAAAATAAATTAAATTAAATACAAAAAGTGAAAATCTCAGATCTCAGGTGGATGGTCTACAGCAGATATAAATTATCTTCGTTAAATGGCGTCTCAGCTTCTAAAATTTCAGGCTGAGATTCTCCAGGGAGCGCTGCACCTCCTTACATTACACCCTTTATTTATTTACCTCAGCCGCAATGTCTTGAATATAATTAAAACCTCTGATCTGATCCCGCTGACAGACGGGGCCGTTTATCACATTAGATTTAACTTCATTTCACTGGCAGCCTTTTTCCCCCTCATTGATCAGTGGGAGACATTGTCTCTCCTCATTTGGCGCTGGTGTCACTAAAGACAAAGAGCGCGGGCCAGCGCTCTCTCCCACACGCTAAATGACCCTTATTAATGATACAGAGGACTCGCGTTAAAGGAACACCGTCTCAGTTCATCTTCTCTGAAGAAGCATATAAGTTAATGATGTTTTCATGTATATTACATAACATGCAAAACAGCAGCAAATAAAACATTAGATGCACATTCATCCTATATAACATCCTATATGGAAAGCATGTGCTTCTAAGACTTTTGTTAATGTCTCAGACTTTTATTGTGAGTAAAAGACCTAAGTAATTTCATACATATTGATCTTCAAAAAATCTCAACAATGTTTCAAACTGTGGTCAGAGCTACTAAGATACCAACATTTGCAATCAAAAGACATCAACGAGGCATTTTCGTCCACACAACTGCTGCTCACTGGATATTTTCTCTTTTTCGGACCATTCTCTGTAAACTCTAGAGATGGTTGTGTGTGAAAATCCCAGTAGATCAGCAGTTTTTGAAATACTCAGACCAGCCCGTCTGGCACCAACAACCATTCCACGTTCAAAGTCACTTAAATCCCCTTTCTTCCCCATTCTGATGCTCGGTTTGAACTTCAGCAAGTCGTCTTCACCACATCTAGATGCCTAAATGCATTGAGTTGCTGCCATGTGATTGGCTGATTAGCAATTTGTGTTACCAAGCAATTGAACAGGTGTACCTAATAAAGTGGCCGGTGAGTGTATATGCTGTGATGCGATGGCAGAACCATTTTGCTTCCTCGTAGAATGGAAAGGTTTCATGGATGTTAAAGTTTCTTCTTTGAACCAACGATGCCAATAACACACCTTTAGTTTTAAAAATGTTCTTCACACTAGGAAAATAAGGTTCTTTTTAAGAACTGTTCACTAAAAGGTTCTTTTGGGAAACCAAAAATGGTTCTTCTATGGCATTACTGGAAAAAAATGAAAGGAATCCAAAATTGTATAAATGTATAAAAAATATTGATCATCGTTAGTTCATGATACCAAATCCATTAAATAACAAACTGAATATTACTACAAAGTGTTTCAAAATTTTCAGAGACACATCTGAGATAGTTACGGTGCAATAAAATTTCCTCTAAAGTGAATTTAAGTACGTCCACACAGTCAGTCTATCTTCTGCAACACCATTCTGTGCACAAGCCAATAAAAAACATTTGAAAAGCCTTGTAATATACTGACACACATTCCAGTCTACTTAGTCAGGGGACACTTAGCAGGTCTGCCAGCTGACACTCAAAATCTAATCCAGGGGATTTAAATGGAAGGAGGAACCATACTCAGTGGCCATGCAGGAAGCGCTTCTCAGGAGGAGATACTGACACCTCAAATTGCATTAGAAATGGATGAGCTACTCTCAACGACTGCAGCCTCTCCACAGGTAGAACCCTGTCACCCCGGCGCGGTTTACAAACACGGGAAAAAATAATTTGCTTTTATGATAGAAAAAATAAATGAAAAATGAGAAGGGGAGGGTGAGAAAGATTGACAGATGGCGACAAACTCCATCACGACCCTCGTTTTCTTATTGGGAAACAACAAGCCTCATTGATGTTGTGTGTTGTCTTGCAGAAACCGTTGTTGTCAGGTCACTGGAGGGTCTGTGTTTGGTGGATGGAGGGGGAAGGTCATCTTTGGTCAGTTCGAGGTGCTTACTAAAACACTGCACGTCACACCTGCTATCTCAATGAATAATTCCGAGCACAGACGGATGTACGGAGAAATCAGACAGGACACAGAGGCCTGGAATTTGGCATCATCAAACAAGAAGAAGAAAGGCAATAGGAGAAAAAAATCCACGTACAAGGAGAGGCAATTAGGGAAATACACACAGACCTGACCTATGGTATGATAATGAACATCCTGTCTAACTCCCTCAAGCGTACACACACACGCAGACAGAGAATGCTGGGAATGGTAATTGAAGCTGAGGAAACATACAAGAGCTGTTCATTTGTATCAGAAGAACATAAGTTATTGACGCAGAAGGTTTCACCGATCTGTATTTCACGGACGAAACCGAAATGTGGAATCAGATGTGAGAGGAATTAGAAGTCACGGAGAAAGAGACGAAGATGAAAAGCAGGAGCTTGAGGGCACGGTGGAGACGTCAAACACGCACACCCATCATTAGCATACTGTGTTAATGACTAATGGGTAATGCTCACACAGAACACCAGAGAGAACGGCCGAGCTTCACTGGGTTTGCTGTAAATATTCCTCTTCCATATCTATATATTCGGATTTCCATAATTAATGGAATTTGCTCAGGCTAGTGATGCATTACTATTAGTATCACTCAAACCTTTACACTATTAACCAAGTTTGCTTGTCATTGTCTGGTAAACATATCTAAATAAAAAGCCTAAAAACTTCGATATAGATACATTTCCTTGTCCTTACAAGGACACTGATCTTGACACTGAAAATATTTTACTGGACAAAAGTTTTTTTTTTTTTTTTTTGCTGTGCATGGATCAGAATATAAAGACTACATAGTGACCACACATAGCAACATGTTACTCAGAATAGCAACACCCTATCATATAATCTAATTCAAAATTATTATACTGGTTTGTTTATAAATAGACACAAAAAACCCAGAGCTGATCACCCTATTGGACCAGCCGCTGTCTTTCCTGACAGTCATTATTATAACAGACATTAGTATAATAAGCAATCTCTATGAATACAATTATAGCATCTGAAGACGGTGAACGTGTGTCCTCGTTTAAATGAGATGTAATAAAAGACTTAAGATAACTCTGACATTTGGGAAAATGTCATCAGTTCACCTTTTCTCTTTGATGAAATGATGGCATTACATTTACACAATTATCCGATTAAACAAAGTAACCTAGCAGAATCTGCTGGAAAAAGCAGGGGCCACTAAACCGTCAACGTCTCAAAAACATCTGCTCAAAAAACAAACTGACACCAATCTGCAAAAAATATGAAATTACCTCAGTGCAGGTCACAATGACGCAACATGGATAAAAAAACAGCCAAAATGTGTTTATAAACGTGGAAAGGATGAGCGTCTCCTTAAAAAAGCACAATACAAGGCCTTTTGTATGGGAACCGTGGAAGCTGTTTCTGGTATCATTGCTTTCTATCTAGTGGTCAGGGATTGATGCATAATTCAGAGATCTGGTCCGCATGCTGGGCGTCTGTGCTGAGGTCAGTCGAGGCCAAAGCATGTTTTGAAGCATGTCAACCTTCAGCAGAAATGTCCTTTCACAACACCACTGACAAAGTACAGCGCCTCCTACAGCTGAGAAACTCACTCAAATAATGATTAATGAATGAGCAAATGACAAAAAAAAAAAAACATGTTGTTAGAGTAAGTGAGTGCTAAATTCAAGCATACCTTTGCTTCTTGGTACACAAGCTGTTCTAGACAGTGGCTGAGGTATTTCAAAGCTTTTTGGAGATTTGGAGAAATGTAGATTTACATCACTTACGAATGGATCCTCTGCAGTGAATGGGTGCCGTCAGATTGAGAGTCCAAACAGCTGATAAAAACATCACAATAATCCACCAGTAATACACACCATTCCAGTACATCAATTAATGCGTTGTGAAGTGAAAAGCAGAAAATGTGGATTAATGTGATGTTTTTATCAGCTGTTTGGACTCTCATTCTGACGGCACCCATTCACTACAGAGGATCCGGTGATGTAATGCTACATTCCTCCACATCTGCTCCAGAAGAAGAAACAAACTCATCTACATCTTGGATGGTCTGAGAGCGAGTACATTTTCAGCAACTATTCCTTCAACAGATTCAGTTATTAATGGACTGAATGCCTGAATCAACAAACACAATACAGATTACTTAAAATAAGAACACAACCCTTATTATTAGCTGGATTTAGCAACATAATGTCGCAGAAATCAGAAAAATGAAAGTACAAGTTAATACACAGTTACCTCTAATCAAAAGCAGGTATTTGTAATTATAAAAACCAGCCCACAAAGTAAGGCACGGGGGTGGAAGATGTGCAGTAATTATCGCTTAAACTACTCATTATTACTTTTAGACGTGCAGAGCCATGTACTGTAACCTGTTCTAAATTTCATACTTATTTAATACTAATCCAATTATGATGCAAATGAGGACAAAGCATGCACTGAAATCACTCACACCGCTGCATAAATAAATCAACACTTATGAAGATGTATTTATAGATTAAAGAAGGCCATTTGATTACATTTGTGGCATTATTTTTTGCAGAATCTTCTTTGTTTCTACATCATAACATTTACTTGTTTAAAGGTTTTCGATATTCTATATTTTAAGGTTTAAATTAGATTTTGAAGTCAGACTTTTAGACCAGTATTGCAATATATTTACTATACACTACTGTTCAAATGTTTCTTAAATAAATTAATTGCGTTTATTAGTGCTGTCAAACGATTAATCGCATCCGAAATAAAGTTTTTGTTTACATAATACATCTGTGTGTATTGTGTATATATAAATATATTTAATATATAAACACATAATATTTTCTTAAATATATACACGCATGTGTTTGTATTTATATATACACAGTGGTGGAAAGAGTCCTGAAAAAACATACTCAAGTAAAAGTACCATTACCTTCCAAAAAATGTAGTGTGAGTAGAGTAAAAGTACTTGTCCAAAAAACTACTTGAGTAAGAGTAAAAGAGTAGCCTATTTAAAAGTACTCATGAGTATTGAGTAGTGAGTACTGAGTTGTGGATTCTACCCCATCATAAAAAATTGCAGTGAACAGCGTTTATTATTTAAAAAACTTTGTACATTCTGTAATTCACATTATCTTGTTTGTCATAAAGAATATCTATCATCCAGTAGTTTTAATTATGACTGTCAACTCTTTTAATACACCAAAACAGCACATAAACAGCATTCAGTTGAAGAAAAGATTAAAGTTATTCTCAGTACAATCATCCCCATTTTTAATCATAAAGTTTGAAAAAATAATTTAAAAGCATGTGTGAGGCCACTGAGACAGCATGCTGGTGTTGCACATAAAATATTAATGTTTAGAACAGGGCAAATACAAACACCATTAGAAATTCATAGTTCGCTATCACACACCATGATATGGGTTAAAATGAGAGCTCATTTCTCTCCAAAACGGTGCCAGATTTAGCGTTTTGCGATAAAGAATACGATTGGACAATGTGTTACAATTTGAACATAAATGCACATTGTTCTATAAGGATGACATCACGCCATACCTTTTACACATTTACTCGAATTGTTATGCTGATAAAACCATTTGTAATGAAAAATGCATTAAATAGCGAAGTATTTCTGGGGAAACTTTTTCAAAAGAAAGCAAACGCACGTCTCTTTGCTGAGTCGCGGCGGTCTCGGTGAATCAGAAGCATCCACAACTGAATGACACAAAAAGTGTTGAACTTGAAATTGTTTATGTGCGAGTGCACTTGCTAAATGAAAGCGGATTGTATAAAATGGATCAATAAAAAAAAATTATTAACGAGCTGCAGTTTTATTACATTACGCGCTGACACAGATGAAGTATATTAACGCCACGGGTCATCAATAAGGTGCATATTGGTCCTCAGTTTGAATACATTAATTCCAAGCGTTTTAGTGTTTCCAAAACACTTTTTCATATCGCGCATCACGCGCTCAAAAGTCAACAAGCAACAACGAGTTATCCAAGTGACTGCTGCAGAACGAACACGAGGGAGAGACGAGGTAGCGCACACCGCGCGTCTCGTGAGTGGGAATTATACCGAACGTGGCACTTGTGGGATTGTACGCAATACCCCCAACCTCACACCAAAACTCAGGCCTTGTAGGCAAGCATTTATACAAATCATTTAGTTAGCAGAAATATGTTATTTACCTTCACATATTAGAGGAAGATGCTGATAACTCGACTGAATTGATGCCAGAAGAATGCACTTCCAGCAGCCATGATAAACTGCAGTTGGTGGTTAAAGGTTTCTATGCACAATTTGATTTGATGAAAGTAACAAGACTACCAAAAAGATTACTACTCTACTACTATACTACTTAATGTACACGTATTTGATTCGTACCGTATATACATAATAATATACACCGTGTACACACATATTATGTACACAAAAACTTTTAGTTTGCGATGCGTTTAATCATTTCAAAACAGCACTGTTTTTATTCACAAGGATGCATTACATGACAGAAGTGACGTAATGCATCATCAGAAAAATGAAATCATGTGACTGAGACTCAGCAAGGATGCAAATGTAAATTCAGCTTTGGAAAAATACAAAATCAAATAGAAAACATATAATATTTAATTAATGTTTTAATATATTAACCTAAATTAACCTTATACATCAATTAGAATCTGAATACTGTCACGCTGATGCCACAGTCTCAAGCTCATATTTCTACATTTCTCTTGATTTTTTGGACAATACGTGATTACTAATTCAGCGAGAGTGTTACAGTCTCATGCCTCTTTTGCCATGTGCTCATATTTCTACATTTCTCTTAACTGTTTGGTCTCTTTATGGTCAATCCCACACGCTCTCCGCCCACGTGATTAAGGGCCTGCCCAATTAATTACGAGAGTGTTATAGATGCCTCTTTTGCCATGTGTTCTTATCATTAGTAGTTAGCCTATGGTTATGTTCACAGCCCACTGACGCTCTCCGCCCACAAGATTTAAGGGCCTGCCCTTTAGAGAATATTTAACATAAAATTGAAATCTTGACAGCAGTGAGAAATCCGGCGAATTTAATTAATCAGACCTACTGTACCGTGCTCTGTCCAACACGGCAGGCCACAAATTAAACAGCCGAGAGCTCCCTGCATCCTTACCGTATGCACTGATCTAGCTAGATGCAAATATGAAAAAAGCAAAACCTTTAGAGAATATTTAACATAAAATTGACATGACAGCAGTGAGAAAGCGAATTTAATTAATGCAGATGACCCAGCGAGAACCACAGATTCAGAACCGGGACCGTGCTCTGTCCAACACGGCATCTGTGCTCAAACTCCCGGAGGATTGTTTAAGTAGTAAAGGAAAACTGTGTGTACTCAGAGTGTGAGCTTTTGCATTTGATGGTAATGTGGCTGAACGTACAGCGGGTGACCGCGGCGCTCAAACGTGCCGATAGACGAGCGGCGCTCTCTCACTGTCATTACAGAAAGATCACGCTTCTGTTACCTTCAGCATGACGATCACCACAATAAGCACACAGAATGAGGCATTATGGGTATGTTGGGAAAAGATGAGGTGAGATTGGAGCTCCAGGGGTTAGAAAGTGCTGCACAGGTGTGTTTCTCTGAGGGTTGAAGGAATGAAGTCTTAGTGAAAAACAAAACGTTAAAGGAATAGTTCATACATAAATCTGTTATTCACTCTTTCAAATCCATATGATTTTCTTTCTTCGGTGGAACATAAATATTTTTGAAGAATCCACACTTTTCACTGTAGTAAAACGTGCCGTGTTAACATTTTTTCAATTAAAACTTTTTTTTTTCTTTCTCTTAGAAATGTTAACATCTTTCAATTAAAACTTTTTCTTACAGAAACGCTGCTACAAAACGCTGACATAACATGTCAGACATAACAATAACATGACATGGACAAAAATTGCGTCATAACATAAACTTTACAAATAACTTTTTTTTTTAATTCGGTGGGGAATCCACAATTTGAGATATAAATGGAAGCCCGTTTCCGACACTGAATACAAAATAAAATATGTTATTGCGTCTTTTATCTCACAATTCTTTTCAATTCAAAAGTTTATATGATGATATAAATTCTTAGAAAAAAATTCAGTCAAACTGGACTTTAACTCACAATTGCGAGTTTATAGTCATGCAATTCTTAGAAAAAAAGTCAGTAATTACTGCGAAATATAAATGTAATTATTGACACTCGCTATTGTGATTAATCTCACAATTCTGACTTTATATCTTTTTTTATCGCAATCAGTGAGTTTATATCTCACAGAAATTCTGTGAAAAAAGTCAGAATTGTGAGAAAACATAAATTGTAACCTTTTGTTATATTCAGTGGCGGAAACATAGTTTTTTTAGCAGTTCTGATTGCAACTGCAAGTTTAATTCTTGTAAATATACTGTATAGCAGTTCTGATTTTTTCCTGCAACTGCAAGTTTATATCAAGCGAATCTGACTTCTTTTCTCAGAACTGTATAAAATTCCGTCATTTTCTTACAATTGTGAGTTTATATCATTCTCAAAATGACCTTCACAACAAATACAATTGTAGTTTATATTTTTATATAAGGTTTTATACAAGTAGCCCATGACTTGTACGATAATCCTTCTGAAGTCATGTTAATTTTGTGTAACAAACATGCTGAATAGTTATATCCACTTATAATATTCCCTGCTAACTGCTTCGAGTCATTTTGAAATCATTCAGTCACTGAGTTGAAGTGGAGAAACCAAATCAAACAGATTCATCAAGAAATCATTCCGACTGATTTGGCAACAGATCTGACTCAAAAGAATGATTTGTTCATAAATCAGACATTCCTACTTCTCACATGAACTCTCATAAACAGCTCTTCAGAGAATAACAACATAAAAATGTGACTTCTAATTACATTTTTTTGTCATTCTGAATCTTGACATGCAGCCTCAGTCATCATTCACTGATAGTGGAAAGAGTTGCCAGGATATCCTGTCATTTTTATATTTTTTTTCCCACAGAAGACAAAGTCACACAGGCTTGCAACAACACCCGGATGAGTAAACAATGATAGAGAACTCATTTTTGGGTGAACTATCCCTTTAAAGAAGAGGAAAAGGAATAGAGGGGCATAACTGACACAGCGAGGGTCTCTCATGGGAACAGAGTGCTACATTCTCTCTCTCTCTCTGAAAATGCGAGGCAGACAGGCAAACACATCCACGGCCACATCCTGCAGCTCTCAAAGGGACCCTGATTCCACCCACTCCATGACACTGTGCTAATGCACTCGCAGGAAGGTCAATACTCACACAAACACGTCTCAGCGCTCCGCTCAGCTATTGAAAGCAACCTCCCAGAGCACTTTTAATTGTCAGCCGCTACAAGCCACATACAGACACGCTGGAGTGAATCTAAAATCCATTAAATGGAAAATTTGACTTGCAAAAAGTGAGGTTATTTTTATAACTTTAGTTTAGGTAGGTCAACAGGACCAAAGGACGAGGCCTTCCAATTTAAGTCCAACTTAACTTCTTTTTAGGAGTATTTTTTTTTTTGGCTGTGTGGGAATATGAATCACTACACTATTCTATACTGCACTATACTATACTTTTAGGGCTTTCAAATAGGTTTTCCAATTAAAAATGTTAATTGAATAAATTATCATGCTTGACACTATGCTAAAAATATACAAGCGAGGTGCAGCAATAAGTAGACACAAACAAAAACAAAACAAAACAAATAAAAGAAAGCTAAAAAAATAACTAATCACACACATGGTTCTACAATAAAATAATAAAATCAAATGTGTTCCTGTGGCTCAGTGGTTAGAGCATTGCGTTAGCAGCGCAAAGGTTGTGGGTTCGATTCCCAGGGAACACATGTACTGACAAAAAAAAAATGTATAGACTGAATGCACTGTAAGTCGCTTTGGATAAAAGCGTCTGCTAAATGCATAAATGTAAATAAAATAAAAGCAAACGAAGTAATAATGAAAAAATCGAACATGTTAAAACAAAACGAAGCAAAGCAAAAAAACTACACAAAAGCAAGCTTAAGAAACCCTACACTCTCACACATTCTAACATAAAATAATAAGATAAAATAAAGCAAACTAAGGAATAAACAAATTGAACACACTCACGTTTCTAAAACAAAACAAATGTAAGCTTTTTTTCTTTATTTATTTTTAAACAACGACACACACATGGTTCTAAAATAAAATAAAACAATTAAAAAAGGATGCTTGACTGTATTTAAACTCATTAATGAGCAGGAAAGCTATACTCATGAACACAAAGAATAAATCTAAACTATAACTAACCCTATACCATATTGAATCAAAGTACCAACACACTAACACAAGTATTCCTGTTAGGTGTGCTAGCACTGTACTGTAATACACTCCACTGAACTGTACAATACTACACTATGTTTTGTCTGAGAAGTAGAGAGTAGAGAATTTTGGATAAATATTTCATGCTGGCTTTCTCGAAGTTCGGTGGTTTTCAGTACGGTGTTTGTTTTTCTAAAGCATCATTTGTCTTTGCCATCCATTCAGTCAGACAAAAAAATGAAACATGCTTTCTTGAAGTAGAATAGTTTTCTGTGTCTATATATACAGAACTGCACTTTAAAAAAAGCATTGTTTTCTCTCAGACGAGCACTAAATGTAAATGTGAGAGTCTTAGTTTGTGGGTTTGTGTGTGTTGCGCTTGAGAAGTGTGACGAGATGTCTGTGAAATAAAAGTCAGAGCCTGTGATCTCACAGGTATATGATCACTATCAGCTGTGAACACACACACACTTGTGAGACTGATACTCTGCGTATGAAGTGTGTATGTGTGTCTCTTCCTGCGAGGACAATGTGTGTTTACACAAATGGGTTAAATAACTACAATCACTACAGATAAGAGGTGGTTATTGAGCTCAGAAACAGCATGCGAAACGCAGCTCTTCATCCTGAAGCTTAAGTCTGATCTTTGAGTCCTTCGCTGCAGGTAGGACAAAATAGCAACATATAAAATCACTTTCTAACTTACTCGCCTTAAATCAACAATACAGCTCTCCCATACACACAAGATTTTCCCAGATGATACAAGCTGACTGCTTCTTATACTTAGAGCTTTTATGTTTCCACTTCTAATATATAATGATATATGTCATGCTATAATCACTTGCTCACCAATGGATCCTCAGCAGTGAATGGGTGCCGCCAGAATGAGAGTCCAAACAGGTGAAAAATAATCCACAAGTAATCCACATGACTCCAGTCCATCAATTAATGTCTTGTGAAGCAAAAAGCTGTGTTTGTAACAAACAATCTCACCATTGAGAAATGTTATACTTCAAATAGTTTAATATATATTTATAAATATATATATATAGAGAGTTCATAGTCACCAGACTAACTATGCACAACCTTTCTGTGGGTGGTCATGCACATATATCTTTTCAAAAGGTACAAATATCTACTATTTAATTATTAGTATGTACCTCTAAGGCAATAGTATGCACCCTTTAGGAGTAAATAATAATAACAATTTGTTATATTTATATAGCGCTTTTCTGGTTACTCAAAGTGCTTTACATAGAAAGGGTGTATCTCCTCAACCACCACCAATATGCAGCATTCACCTGGATGATGCGACGGCAGCCATACAGAATGCCCACCACACACCAGTACCTTGTAAATAAGGTACAAAGATGTACCTTCTGAAAGGGTCCCGCCCCTGTAACAGCTTTTGTACCTTTTTTTATCTGAGAGAGTATATGTTAATGAGCTCCTGGTTGTGCAGACACAGTTTGGAGCTGACAGATTTTGTCTGCATAGAACCTCAAACTGTTTCCACAACAGCAAATATTTTTTTTTACACGAGACGTCATCTTTAAAATGAAGCACTGCGGCTAAAGCCCTGGTGAACAACAGTACATCATAGGCATATTTGTTTCCAGGCTGTTGGCAGCGTCAACGCTGGCAGCTCGCAGGCAGAGCGGAGGGTGATGGATGTTTGGTGGGTGGAGCCGGGGAGACCCTTGCAGGCCGGGGCCGGCTCCACTCCTGAGGGATGTCACCGAGCTGCAAACTGCCACAGCTTAAATGGGGAAAAGATGACATTGAGTAGTTCTGCTTACATAAAATACTGCTGCAATAGTTTTATGATTAATTTTTAATGTTGCACCTCAGCTAGCCCTGTTTGTGTCTCCAAACCAATGCACCCTTTTCCTGGTTTTCAGGATTGTGTGAGAAAGAGGTAGAAAGAGGTGTGAACAGAGAAGGCCAGCTGATAAGAAACAATCTGGCCCTTGTCAATCTGTCTAAACACAACACACACACACACACACACACACACACACACACACACACAACACAAACACGCACACACATACAATGAAAAAAGGCCTCATAAATGGCATTAACTATGCAACAGCACAGTGATACAGTACAGAGAACAACTGCATTCACATGAATTATTGAGGAAGGGAATGAACACACCGCTGGTCTGAGAATATATCCCAGAAGAGAGGTGTGTGTGTGTGTGTGTGTGTGTGAGAGAGAGAGAGAGAGAGAGAGAGAGAGAGAGAGAGAGAGAGAGAGAGAGAGAGAGAGAGAGAGAGAACATAAGCGTCATTAAGGCACAAAACATCATGCTATGGTGAATGCACGACACTTGATACGTGATCATAGTGTTATCAGCATGTTTCCGCGAAATAAAAGACAAACAAACAATACATAAAAAACAATAATGAATAAATTTGAATTTCACATGTTGTTCAGAAAATAAGATATGATAAGATCCGATACGCTATGAGACCATACGATATGATACAATACTGTAAGGGATTTTATTTTCAAAATGTAAATTAAATAAAAGCAAGCTTAGGAAAAGAATCGAACACACAAAGCAAAACAAACAGTGAATGCACAACACTTAATGAGACTATTATCGTAATTTTTCCATGAAATAAAAGATGATGGTGTGTGCAATGAAAATGTCATGATTGGACCAGAGCCGTTGAATTAAGAATTTCAACAGCTCTGGACTGGCACAGAGTAGTCGCATCATTCTGGCAATTTACTGGTAATGTTATTACAACTGTTATTTACAACTAAATTGCCGGAACGAATTTATCAGTATTTTTGAAAAGGTCCTGTTCACACATGATCTCTTTACAACAATTTACCGTAATTTTCCAGTAAAGTTTTTATGTGTCAAGGGGCTAATGAGCATGATGTTATTGTTTACATGGTCATCAAGGATATGCTGAGCGAATGTGGGCAGCCACACCATCATTTTCAAAAGTTTGCGTTTTTGTCCATTTACACTGAAATGCAACCCCGGAATTTTCAAACTAAAACGGGGTCTGCAGCCTTTTCAAAAGTCTCAGTTTTCAAGGTTCGAAACCACCGGAGTAGTGTAAACGACAGGCATAACCGTTGCAAAAGTTAAGCATTTTAGAAAGAATATGCACTAGTGTAAACGTAGCCTTCGGTTGTTGCCAAGGTGGAGCTATGAGGTTGCTAAGGTGCTATGCCATAAGTAGATAGAAATTGTCAAACATTTAATGCTAAATATCTATGTCTGGATGCTTTATTGGTGCAGATTGCTGTTAGTGTGAACACATATGTTACGTTGGAAAGTTTGATTCATTCTAATGAATCGGGTCATTTGAACAGATTAAAAAAAAATATTCATAGAGCAGAATTTTTATTAAAAAAGCAGAATATTTTTTTGAATGCTGCTCTTTAGGGGCAGTCGTGGCCTAATAGATAGAGTGTTGGACTTGTAAACCGAGGTTATGGGTTCGAATCTCGGCTCCGGCAGGAATTGTCCACGACTGAGGTGAGACCCTTGAGCAAGGCACCGAACCCCCCAACTGCTCCCCGGGCGCCACAGCGTTGGCTGCCCACCGCTCCAGGTGTGTGTGCACTTGGATGGGTTAAATGCAGAGCACAAATTTCACTGCTGGTTATACTCTGTATAATTGTGTATGTGACAAATAAAAAATTAATTCATTCTTTATCACAAGTTTTTGACTCATTTATTTAAACTACGGTGTATTCTGCTTTTTGGTTTGCATTAAGTACACATTTCCCTGTTGATGTTGTCACTCCGATGAATTTTATTTTTTAGATGTTTTAAGGTTCACCACGTGAAAATCGGCTCAAACATGATAGCATCTCCTCTCTACCAGCATGATCTGAGGTCATGAGCAACACTAAGTGAATCTTAGCTTAGCAAGTAGCACTAATAAATGGAATGAAAATGCTCTAAAGCAAGCGCCACAGTCAGAATCCTTCAGATGTCAGTGGACGGATATCAGTGTGAAATCCATCAGCGTGGTCCCCGTAGTGTGGTGAGGAAAAACATTATTCTTTTGAAGACACATCTGTCTAATGTCTTCATAGAGAGCCATACGGCGGCGGAGAACGTCAATGCGCCATGGCAACCAGAGGACCGCTTTTCAAAGCTCTCTGTTGACATTCAACACCAAGGATGAAAACGCTTTCCTGAAAGCTCTTGCCGCCCACTAATAAAACTAAATATTCACACCGTAGTTCTTCAGATGATGGAGAGGTTATCTGGGAACATCCTGAAGAACTACAATACAATACGAACTAGACGTGCTTGCTGGTTCTGTCCAGACTCATCTACCCATGATCAGCAGCAGAACCAGACAAGAGTGCAGCACTGCAGAGGAACGGAAACAGTACCCGGCTAAAGCAATTATAGTTCAGCAGTCGCAAGTCATTTCAGATATCATTCACTAAAACGACATACTTCATAGTTCATTCATTGAGGTCTAAAAGTCAGAGACACCAATCTGGGATTCAAAACTATTTTCTAACCAAGAAATAAAAAAAAAGTTATATAAAATTTTAAAGATGTTATATGTGTATAATAGCTTTAATATATGCATGATAAAAATATAATATATTGAATAATATTATAGCAAATATTAAACATTAATAACTGATAAATTGTTATATAATACAAACTTAATTCACACTATATATATATATATATATATTACAGAGCTGAATATATAAATTCAATATATATATAGTAAATGTAGAAATTAGATTTATTTAAATTTATTGTAATATTGTAATTGTATTTATTTATATATGAATATATTCAAAAAGTAATCCAATTAAAAGTAATATCACTATGTATTTTTGCTTACACACACATCCATACGCACAATTATAAATAAAAAAATAATATTAAAATGTAATATTTTTTTATATATTTGTGTATTATATGAAGTTATAATATAATTATAACTTTTTTAATACCTTTAAATGAAATGTTTATAATTATGTTAATATTTTTTATAATTACAACACAAATTCTGGAAATGTTGGGACGTTTTTTAAATTTGAATAAAATTAAAACTAAAAGACTTTCAAATCGCATGAGCCAAATTCAGCCAATATGTTATTCACAATAGAACACAGAGAACATAACACATGTTTAAACTGAGAAATGTTACACTTTTATCCACTAAATGAGCTCATTTCAAATTTGATGCCTGCTACAGGTCTAAAAAAGTTGGCACGGGGGCAACAAATGGCTGAAAAAGCAAGACATTTCGAAAAGATTCAGCTGGGAGAACATCTAGCAACTAGTTAAGTTAACTGACATCAGGTCTGTAACATAATTAGCTATAAAAGGGTTGTCTTAGAGAGGCAGAGTCTCTCAGAAGTAAAGATGGGCAGATGCTCTCCAATCTGTGAAAGAGTGTGTAAAAAAGATTGTGGAATACTTTAACAACAATGTTCCTCAATGTCAAATTGCAAAGGCTTTGAAAATCTCATTATCTACAGTGCAAAACATCATCAAAAGATTCAGAGAAACTGGATAAATCGCTGTACGTAAGGGACAAGACCGAAGACCTTTGTTGGATGCCCATGGTCTTTGGGCCCTTAGACGACACTGCATCACTCATCGGCATGATTCTGTCATTTACATTACTAAATGGGCCCAGGAATACTTCCAGAAACTGACATTTCTGTCGGTAAACACAATCTGAGACACTGAATTTTGGGTTTTCATGCCATCTGCAGATGCCAACTAAAGCTAAATATTTCACTCTGTGTAAAAAAATCTATATAATATATGGGTTTCACTTTCTGAAATGAGTGACAAAAAATATGGACCTTTTTCATGATATTCAAATTTTTTGAGATGTACCTGTATGTGTGTGTGTGTGTGTGTGTTATTTATATGTATTTATTTATTTTAATTTCCATGCTGTTCCACAAGATTCTATGACCTAAAGTTAATAAAACACACAGTTTGAAAGTGCAAATGTGCTCATGTTCACCTCATGGCGTGGAAAATGAGCCATGCTGCTACCAAACCCAGTATAATGTATGCCAGCAAGATGTCCATATTTCACATTATAGTGCACAAACAGTTTTATCTTGTAGCAAAAACCCTGCAGATAAGCTGTTCTCCGATTTTAGCACTCCACCAACCTCCATTCCATCTGTCTGCTCTATTAGAGCTTCTGACCAGTGTATACACACACAAACAAACATGCACACGCATTCACATGCACTCCCACACACCTTTAACAGGAGGGAAAAAAAGTAGACATGCACGCATAGTCTGTCTGTGCCACACACCCGTTAAACCTCAGCGGAGAAAGAAATGGATCCAGTGAGGTGGGTGACACTCACCAGACACTCCACCATATGTGGTGCGCCTTCCTTGGCCGATGCCAGGCCAGGGAGAGCCGTCTGCCTTGAGTCCCATCAGCCCCGAAACCGTGTTGGTGGCTGTGACGCCATCTGCTCCACCTGTGCCAACAGGGAAGAGACATTAGGCACGGGGAAGGGGGAGGGAGGGAGGCCGAATTCCTAAAAAGTCTGGAGCCCAAAACCTGCGGGTCTGTTTTAAACTCGTACGGGAGATGCCAGGCTGTTAGTGGAGGTCGTGAGGGGAAATGTGTTTCTAGGGCAGATCTAATGTCTGGATTGGGAAACTGTTTTATAGAGGACATGTTCCACACTTCTGTTTCTTTTCCCTGAAGTCCATTTATAACATTAGTCAAGGATTCTTGCACCAAAAATGTGTAATTAAGTTTGAAATGGCCATTTTCCACCATTCTCTGACCTTTAGAAATAAACAGGCCATTTTTGCAACTGTACCTTTAAGACTTCCATAAATAAATCAAACGTTATAAAGTCAAACGTTTGGAATACATTTTTTTTAAATGTTTTTGAATGAAGAAAGACCATTGATTTGATCAACAATACAATAAAAACAGTAATATTGTAAAATATTACAATTTACAAGAACTTTTAGAAATCATTATAATATACTTTTTTGAAACTCAGTTATTATTATTAATTATAATTGGTGTTCAATTATTTATATTAGTTCAATAATAGTTAAATTATTAATAATAGTTCAAATGTATCAATGTTGAAAACAGTTTTTGCTATTTTTTTTTTTTCAGGATTCTTTTATGAAAGTTCAAAAGAACAGCATTTTAAGAACATATCATTTTTTAAATAAAATATTTTGTAACATTCTAAATGTCTTTACTGTCACTTTTGATAATGTAATATATCCATACTGAACAAAAAAGCATTAACATCTTAAAACAAACAAACAAAAAAATGCTTACTTAACCCCAAACTTACTGGTTTCCAACAACAACAAAAATATTAAGCTACAAAACTGTATTTTTGATCAAATAAATGCAGCCTTAAAAAATCTTAATTATTCCAAACTTCTGACCAGAACTGTATTTGTATTGTTTTTATGTGCCACAGAATGATGGGAAATGCAGTTGGGTTGCACAGGCCTGTTGCCTTTACTGGGAAAGCTGAGGGAGATTAGTTTATATTGAGCTAATGAATAGAAAGAAAAAAATCTATATAATACATTTACCACTATCATCATATCAAAACGTTATACATTTACCATAAAAACAGCCCAATACCTTCCTGTGCAGCCTTGGCAATGTCCACGATGTTGGTCACATTAGGGGTGAGTTTGGCAAAGAACGGGATCCGAACAGCCTGCCGAACCCACCGACAGATGTTCCGCACAAGCTCTGTATCCTGGTCAAATGGGTCATGAAAGCAACAAACAATCTTAAACAACGACAAAAGAGGCATGAGAAAACAAAACAGCAGAACTTCAACAAATAGTTCACATCAAAACCACTGTATTATGGCTTATACGCTACTTATAATTGAATACTTTTACTGTGTTTTGCATACTTTGTTGAATCTTGAAAGCTCTAGTCACCTTTCACTGTAAATACATTCTTTATAAACTCCTTAGGAGTGGAACGAGGGCAGGGAAATGATGAGATTTAACACATTTGGGTGAACTCTTCCTTTAAATATTAGTAGACTGCTAGACTTGAGTTTGTGTGTGTGTGTGTGTGTGTGTGTGTGTGTGTGTGTGTGTGTGTGTGTGTGTGTGTGTGTGTGTGTGTGTGTGTGTGTGTGTGTGTGTGTGCGAGAGAGCGAGAGAGAATGAGCGAGTGATAGATGGAGAGGGGAGTCTGTAGTCGCTGGTGTGAGGGAGAGAGGGATCATAACAGTGTGAACTGCTGTTCCAGGAGGATTCATGCTTTATTAAGCTGCCCTGGTCTGTCAGTCTGTGCTGTTTAGTGAGAGAGAGAGAGACTGAGAGAGAGAGAGAGAGAGAGAGAGAGAGAGAGAGAGAGAGAGAGAGAGAGAGAGAGAGAGAGAGAGAGAGAGAGAGAGAGAGAGAGAGAGAGAGAGAGAGAGAGAGAGAGAGAGAGAGAGAGAATAAATGAATGAAGGGGCTTTGGTATTTGTGAATCTGAGAAAAGATTGCATTTATCTCTATTTTTAGTAAAGTAAAATCACAACTGCAATTTAGACAATGTTTAAAAATCAAAACAAATTTCCTGTAACAACTGTCTGTATAAAGATTAAAAATGATCATCATAAACCAATCACAAAGTATGTTACAAAAGTCTTAGAACTGCCTTTATATTGCAGTCATTTAATAAATAAAAAAGAGTAATAATAATATATATATATATATACACACACACACACACACACACACACACACACACACACACACACACACACACACACACACACACACACACACACACACACACACACACACACACACACACACACACACACACACACACACACACACACACACACACACACACACACACACACACACACACACACACACACACACACACACACACACACACACACACACACACACACACAGTAAAATGCAATTTACTGCTATTAATGCTGCAATTTTTTTATCAAAAAGCTAAATTTGGAATTATATTACAATTATATATACCATTGCATTTGTCCCCTTGCCTCCAGGCCTCAAATAAAGACGCACAGCTGTATTAAACCATTTATAACCCTATGAAGTAAAACAGACCTGGTTTAATTCAAGCAGCAGAGCCTGATGTCTGATCAGTCGGGATGCTTTAAAAGCCCGACATGAAGCTTTCATTCAGTACAGCCTCAGTTCCCTTTCTCATCCCTGTCCTTCTCAGTCTCTCTTTTCTTTCACAGGAAATAGGTCTCTGTTGTGACATATCCAATAACGGCTGGCATATATTCCCTTGAGCAATGGGTCTGTCCGTCTCTATAAAGAAGTGTGATGTACAAGCTGTATGTGCAAAGCCGAGTTCTAAGGTCACTGCCTGCACAAGAAAAGGTTAGCATTTGATTTTTAAAACCATTAGCCAGAATTGATTTGTAAGAATACAGAAGCCCACAGAAAAACACATCTCCTCCTGACTATTTCCTTTCCATTTCTAAGGCATGCTGAGTGATTCAGCGCAGCACAAAAACGAAGAGCGAAAAAAAACAAAAAAACGCCACTGTGGGATCTGCTGCGTCCTTGGGTGTGTATTTTACCTGAGATACACATGAAGTGAGGTTATATTTGCACCCAAAAGTATTCAAAATGCATTCGAAAGGCACTGAAAGAGAAGGAACAGGAAAGGTTACGCCATTTACGATGATAAACTCATTCCAAGATTTTTTTTTTAAAAATATTGGATTTATGCACTCGACCCAGCAGAGAGCACCATCCATGGCAATTTGTCCTGATTTATTCAAGACTTAAACAGGATATAAACAAGGCTGGAGTGTTAGGTTCAACCTGTCCACTCCGAGCTGTCTGCCAGAGCGGGAGAGGCAATATCTGGGCTCCCGAGAGATTTTTGATAGCGCTGGCGGGTTGCTGGAGAGATTCATTGGTTGATATAGCGAATCCTGAACTCCAGGCGAAAACAAAAGTGGTAAGAACAAAAGTGCAAGACAACGGCAAAGAGAAAAATAGAGACAGACAGATATTGGCGAAAAAATGCTACTTCAAAAATTTGTAGAAAACACTGTGTATGGGTAACAAGCTTGTCTATACTTTAGATTCTGCCATCAGTCATCAGCTCTTTTTCACATTTTAAATCACCCTTTTGCCTTCACTAGGTGCATTTAAATGGTCCTGAAGTACAAGTGAAATTCCCAAAATCATTTCATATACAAAACAAACCACAGTTAACATTTGATGCAAACAGTATGCAGTACACAGACTTCAAATGTTGACAATCACGCATTTGTTGTTATTTGGACAAATGCTGCTATGCTATGTATTTACACTTATTCAAATGTGTAATTGTAAACATTCTTACAACATTACCTGTAAGTATTTGTATTAGCAATAAAGTGTGAATGTCTATATTCTCAGATTTTTTGAATGTACATAAATGTATTAATACAAGAATTCCATTATGTCAACATTTTTACTAAATCTATCAGCATGTATTTGTATAAAAAGAAAAAAAAATATTATTTTTCAACATTCTTACAAATACAAACAGCAAATGGTAATATTACTATGTCAAAAATGTGTAATTGTCAACATTTGCACAAGTGATGACCAAGGCTGCATTTATTTAATCAAAAATATATAAACCATTTATATTGTGAATTATTATTAACTGTTTTCCATTTTAATATATTTAAAAATGTAATTTATTTATCATTTACTTGTTTACAGAAATAATTCCAAGGGCCAGATTTACTAAACAGAGCAATTCCAAAACAGCACAGATGGACGTGGGAATTTCCGCAGGTGATTTACTGACATCGCGCAAATTAAAGAATACAGATGCAACATCTCATTTACATATCGACCAACGCAATATACCAAAGGCAGTGCAAATTAGCATAGTTGCAAAAAAGAAGAGACGATGCTTATCAGGTGCGGGTGATCTACTTACGACACAGGTGCAAAATAGTTTAAGACATGCTTTTTTGGGTGTTAAATAATGGAGCAAATACCAGTAATTTTGCAAACTATAGTTAATTGTGTTGCATGATTCATTTTAATACTCTCCTCCCATAAATATTGCATCTGAAAGGGAAACTCTTACAAATGCATATTCAATAGTCAGGTGCAAAAATAGGTGTCCATGCCTTTTCAGCGCTAATTCTTCACTGCGCGTCTTTAGTAAATCCTGACCGTACTATTTTAATAGCAAAATACGGTTTGCGCGTTAGTAAGCCTGGCCCCAATAATCAAATTTGGTGCTCAAGAAACATTTATGTGATACTGTGATACATTTTATTTCATTTTTTGGATGAATAGAAAGTTCAAAAACAGCATTTCTTTAAAATAGAAATCTTTTGTAACATTATAAACATCTTTTCTGTTTACTCTTGATGTAATTAATGTATCTTTGCTGACTAAAACTATGCATTTACTATTCTACCGACCACAGACCTTTGAACGGTCATGTATTTAAACTGATATTAAAAATGCACGATTGTCAATGTTCTTATAAATATTCATATTTTCTTTAATACAAATTCAGAGCTGCCTGCCAGCACTGACGGCTGAGAGAGTGGCGTCCGCCTGGTCGAGCCGTAACCGAGCCCTGCATCCTGAGGGAACTTTTTTTCTACAAGCCGAACGTTGGTAGCATTTGAAGGAAATAACAACAACAACAGACTTACAGGAAGCAGGACAGGCCTTCCTCCCAAAGGGTCATGGGAAATTGCATTATGCCTGCCTCAGTACGATGCACAGGGGTCGTGGCCCGCAGCCAGACACCAGCCACCAAACAGATGCTGCCTGTAAGAACTCAGCTCTCGCACCGGGGACCGCCGCTCCCTCCGAGGGCTTCCCATGACAGCTTATTACAGGCCAGATGGGGGTGAGAGCCGCTGTCTGTGGGCCAGGGAGTCTGGAGCAGGGATGCTTTTTCCCTCCAAGCAGTTTGCTGTACACGGTATTACATGCTTTGATGGAGAGAGCGCACCTGTGTAGCTGGCCTGCTTTCGGGAGCGAGTCTATGACCCGTCGTCACCCGGTTTCACATGGAGAGCTGCTTTCCGCGGGCCTGGAAGTGCATCGGACCGACTGCAGCAGTCGTGAGTGCTTTAAAAAGGCGGCGTGCCTTGCAGACTGAGAGCTTTAAGAACCATTGAAGAGCATTCAGAGATGAAAATCGACTTGTGAGCTGCAGTGAATTGCACAGTGACTCCGGCAGCAGTGATTTGGCAGGTGGCCGCGTGGTTAAGGGTTGGGGGGAGGTCTTGTAGGAAATTAAAGGAGGGGGCGCGCTGGATTCTTTGTATTTTTTTCCGTGCCGTCACTGCAGGGCAGGTTAAGCAGGGAACCGGAGCACTTTTGCAACTGGAAGAGAAAAAGAGAGAGATGGAAAGCGTCCTGAAGCCCCCTCAGGCTGTTAGGAGAGGGGGCGAAGGGGAACGCTGGGAGGAATGCAGGAATAATAGCAGCTTTACACCTGAAATTTTAATTTTACAGCGCAAGGTCACGGAAGGTGGGCACTCTCGTTAAGGGCTGCCGGGTCTCGCAGGAGGCATGATGGAAGTCGGGTGTCATTCGGCCCTGTTTGGTAGGCTCAAAATAGCTCTGGGAACGAGAGCCGGTTTTAATTTGCGAAACTGGGGAACTGTGTTGAAGGCAGAAGGTGAAAAAAAGATGAGATCCCGAAGGATGCTGAGTCGAGCCTAAGTGAGAACTCCGTGACCCCTGAGATCTTTCCCTCACACTTCCATTCCTGTGATTACAAATCGTTAAAAACTAATTGTGCCCACAGAATTGCTAAAATATTTGCAAGAAGAGACAAAAAATATGCATTGTGACAATATATGATTTTAATTCAAACAGAAATGTTGATGAAAATATGAACGTGAATGTGCTAACAATGCTTTTTAAAAAATGCATATCTAGAAGAATATGATTGGTTTCAAATAATCAATATTTTCAAATATTAGCCTGCTAGATTTGCATGAGCTGAAGCTGAACTGTTAAAATGAACCGCTTTGTTAATGGGTTTATTAGCTCATCCAAATGAATCCTATACATTAAAATAGTACAAATAAAATTAATTAATATGACATGGCAAAATTACAGAGCCCCACGTATGCCATGCATAAGAGAGAGACAGAAAACAACAAGAGTAATTAAGTATTCTTTCACACAAATTAATCATTTGTTCCCTCATTTTAGTCTTCCGCACACCTTTAATTATTTCCCTCATTAAAAAGAAAATGTGGCCATGTTTAAATATTTAACTAACTTAAAAATGTAATTCAAGGCCATGAATTAGTTAGTCATACAAACTGATTATTATTTCCTGGCCATGTTATAATTTTTTTGCCCTGTACAAAATATTGATTAACTTTAATTGATGAACTTTAAAAGACAAAAACTATAACGCTGCTTTTTAAATTCCATTTGCTGTTTGACTTTTGTAAACATATTAAATAAAGTTATTAAATGCATTAAATAATGCCTTTAAATACAGTTTTGCAAAAACAAAAAAGATATGATGATATCTATCAGTGCTTCTCAAAGTCCGGACTCGAGGGAATTCAATCCGGACCTGCCTCCATTTCGTATTTCAAGAGCACTAGTTATATTTCCTACTTTGATAAACGCATGTTAAACTTGTAAATCATTTGTTTAGTTTTTAAAAGTCTGTTTGGAGATGGTCCGAAATGAAAGCGCAGGCGATGAAACTTTTCCTTCATGACATTTGTTGTCATGACATCCAGTGAGTTTGACGTTTGATAATCGGGTAACTCTAAAAACAACAAAAAATTGTGTTTTGTGCTCAAAATAAGGATAATAACTTCATCTAATGCGCACGACACTATTTCAGAGCATTCGGTAAATGTAAAAAAAAAAAATTTTTGCAGAAAAACTGCTTTGTGAATTTTCCTCTTAATGTTTCAAGCATTAATCAACAGTAAACAGGGATTACCAGCATTAATGTTTAACATATGTAAACAAAAACATCTCTAATCTGCTGCAAGTTAAATGTTAAACAGCTTTGAGAAAATAGGGACCGTTTTATAGCAAAACAAACCGAAATGAGAGTAATCGAGAGAGAATATTAACATCCCATTAAAATCAAATTGTATCTCTTTTCATGCAGTCAGAAACAATGTTGAATTAATGTTTTTCCCCCTTCTTTTCACCAGGCAAGGAGAGTAGACGAGGTGCCAAACGGAGTGATTAAATGATATTGCGTCTCTTTAGTTCTCTCGGCAGATACCTGCCCTCGGGCTTTGATTAGCTCTTTGTCTTACAGCGGAAAATCTACAGCAAACCGAATGGATATGACTGCAAATTTACAGCCACGTTAGAGGGAAATAACTCTGTCTTTGTTCGGATGGAAAGCTGGTTTATTTCCTGTGGTATAACACACAGTCAGGTGAACAGAATGAAGAGGTGTGCGTTTATTCAGGTCTGATACGGGCAAAGAGAAACAGTAATACGCAAGGTCACGTACATCACCTCTGGGCTTAATTCATGTGACAGACCTTCACAGTCAGATCGTGTGCAACGACTTTGATGAGATAACATGAAGTCGGTGTACCAAACCCAAAGGAAAAAAACACAGCGTGATCATGTTCAGCCAGAATGTACTGAAAGTACTACAGAAAGTACATTACGAAATAGTCAGTCATGGCTTAAGCTGTTCTTGACTGATTTGGGAACCTTAAAGCTAGCATATATGAGGAATAGTTCAGGCAAAAATAAAATCATTTAGTCATCCTCATGTCATTTGAAAACCTACAGTTTTTCTTTCTTCTGGACAGACATAACATTTTAATTAATTGGTGGATAGGAAGATTTTGGGTGATTGATAGCTCAAATGTTGCTCAGTTCTTCACACACACACACGAATCATATTGTTTCTTGAATGAAACACAAGTAATTTGGACAACTTCCATAAGGAGTTTTTTATAATTTTTCCCAATTCATATTCACAGAATGAAAAATGTCAGCATGAACATTCCACAAAACATCTAATTTTGTGTTCCACGGGTAAAAAAGTGCAGAATTTGCATTTTTTTTCCCTTTAAAATGCGGTGGTCAAAATTAATATAGGATCCATTTAACCAGTATAAAGTATGTTTTGGGAAGCTTAATACTAGTTTTGGTTGTTATTAACTATTAAAGGGATATTTCACCCACAATTAAATTTCTGTCATTAAATCCTCATGTCGTTTCAAACCCGTAAGACCTTTGTTCATCTTCAGAACACAAATTAAGATATTTTTGTTGAAATCAGAACACAAATTAAGATATTTTTGTTGAAATCCAAGAGCTTTCTGACCCTGCATAGACAGCAATGCAACTGACAAGTTCAAGGCCCAGAAAGGTCATAAGGACATCATTAAAATAGTCCATGTGACATCAGTGGTTCAAGCGTAATTTTATTAAGCTATAAAAATGCATTTTGTGGACAAAGAAAACAAAAATAGTCATGGTACTTTCATGAATGTGTGGCGGAGAATGACACAGAAGAGAAGAAATGGTTGAATTAAGTTATTTTTGTTTTCTTTACGCACAGAAAGTATTCTCGTAGCTTCATAACATTAAGGTTCAACCACTGTTGTCACATGGACTATTTTCATGATGTCCTTACTACCTTTCTGGGCCTTGAACTTTTCAGTTGCGTTGCAGGGTCAGAAAGCTCTCAGATTTCATAAAAAAATATATTAATCCATGTTCTGAAGATGAACAAAGGTCTTACAGGTTTGGAACAACATGAGGTTGAGTAATTAATGACAGAATTGTCATTTTTGGGTGAATTAACCCTTTAACTACCAGTGGCTTAATCAAGCTTAATCAATTTGTTCTAGTAACAGAGCAAAAATGCCCATATAAAACCAGCCTATATTCAAATTTAAGATGGTCTTAACTGGTCTAAGCAGTTTATTTTTCAGCAAAGATGGCAGAAAATCTAAATGAAAAAGCTTTCATGTCACAGTCGTGACCATGACAGGTACCGTTTCAGGCTTTTAGGCTTTAGAGACTCAAACCATGTCTTTCTTGTACAAAGCAGAGCAATAACCTGATATTTCATTATTTTAACAGCCTTTTATACTGTTTTACAACAACACATCAGAAATCCAAACAAATGTTATGATATCAGAGAATAAAGTCCTCTAAGGTGCAGAGATCCGGTGTTTTCCTATCAAGCACATCAGTTGACAGGATGTTATTCTGCTTTTCACAGTTGCTGAGGGTGTAATCATAAGCAAAGACGTTGTTTTTTCTCTGTAATAGGCACCATGCCCTGGTGTGAAACCCAAAAAATTACAACAACAACAAAATCCCCACCTTAATCTCAATAGGCCAAAAATACAAACACTGCATTTGATTCGAATAATGGAGTTATGCTTTTGAATGAAAATTGCTTACGAGCCGCAAAAGGGATTATTCGTGGATTATTAAATTCGGCTAATTCTGTGATGTGATGGAAAAGTGTTATTAAAACGCTTTGACAGAATCAATGTTATGGTAAAGTGGTGAGGCACTGATGCAGGTTCAGCAAAGTTGACAGCGTCTCATCAGCCATTCATAAGTGCTGAAACGTGCTCTGACTCGGAACGGTATGCATAGGAATGCACATGAATCTATACCTTATTAAAGAAGCAAAATCTGCATCTGCATCACTGCAAAATCCATGAAGACGAGCCTTTTTTATGTGCTTGTACTACAAGCTATTAATAGAACTGTACATTGATCAGAACATTGCCCATATCGGTATAATAGTTGAACTCAAGCTCAAACAAGCTTCCAATCCGTTCCAAATCCCAGCAAGCTGCATTTCAACAGACATCTAAATTAGCATTATAAACATCACATGATCAATAAGTGACTTTTAAGTAACCAATCTAGAGAGCACTACAAAGGCATATAAACTCAAACACACTGGGGAAAAGATTTTCACTTAGAAATGACTAGTAAATTTGACAACTACAAAAAATGGTGAGTAACTGAATTAAATGTGAAATTTTGAAGTAGAAAAACTAAAATAGTATTTTCTTGTAAAATATACTCCAATAATCTTTGTTTTATTTACAACTTTAAAAAGTATTTCTTTACATTGCATACAAACATACTGCAGCCTTGCAAAGATTACACTTTACTCTTAAGAATACACAAACATATTGGGTGAAATTATTCATTTGAATTTACACTTAACTATTATTAACGATACGTTTGCTTAAGATTGAGGCCTAATTTGGTCTAAGCTCACTGAAAAAAAATGAATGCAAGATGGTGGATGAAGCAAACAGGAAAAGGGAGAGTTTCTATGAGTTTCAAGTAGCTCTATTCTTCTTGTTTTCTAGTACATTTCTAAAAATGTAAATTAATTTACTTGAGAAGTAACACTGCATAAGATTCAATTGCTTTAAGTATAAACAGATAAAAACAATGTGGAAAAGGTTGTCAGTGTATTAAGATAAAAATACACTATGAAAAGAGTCTCTTCATATTTTATAAAGTCTTCTCAAGTAAATTCATTTTTAGATATTTTTACTGGGAAAAAGACAAAAAAAAAGACTTCACAAATGCCTCACAATGCTCAGTAGGTTTTGGAACAGAGCATGTGTTTACTGTCAGATCCACAGTATGGCTCTACTCGATCCATAAAATAAAACAAAAAGCACAAAACTGTGAGAGCCACATCTTTCCCAGCAGGCCTCGCGCTCATGGTCTCCTAACACGTTCTCTCTCCCTGCTGAGTGACAGCAGACTACAAATACCTCAGGGTACCAAACATCATCTGGCATAATAATCAACAATTATAGACAGAAAAAAAATCCACACTAACAACCAGTTCATATAAAGGCGTGGCCATGTTTTAGGGCATGTATAATGTTAAATTACATTATTTGTAGGCATGGTGCATGATGCATCTCTTCGTACCACCACAGTTAATATAATTCCTTGATTTTCACTCACCTGACAAACAAATATGCCTTTAGGTTTTTAACAAAATAAGACTCTAAAAGCATTCGCAGTGACTGCTGTAGCTCCCAGCCGACAGTGTCTCTGCATGCGACTGTGTGCCGTAGGTGTTGAATGTTGGATTTACCTGCCCACAGGCGAGCCCCATTCCCCTCTCCCCCATTCCATGAGGACATGATAGATTCAGCTCCAGGGCATCAGCGCCAGACTCCTGTGAGATGGATGCAGAAGCCTCAGATTATTTACAAATAAATTCAATGCATTTTTCAGCTTTGAATCACAATCAAGTTGTGGACTTTCACATGAAACCCTCACACATGCCATATTCACATGCAATCTATGGGGAACAAAATCGCTAAAAATGAATTGCATCCACTTTGAGCATTGCATACACTTGTTTTTTGTACACGGTTCACTAAGGATTCATGCAAATTAGACAACATACTCCCAAAATAGAATACAACAGACTAGCATGTTCTGGTGTACTTTACTGAATCTGTGTCATTGTGATCCATACACATGAATTAGATGTATGTTTACTTATGGTGCACATTTCCATCATTTGATAATCACTTGATGAATTACTACTCTCATGATCAATAGCAAATTAACCCAAACTTGTCTTCTAAATAATTAATTGCAATAAAAATGCATTGTAGAAAGACAGAGTATATATGATTAGTTCCAGTTAGTGCTGTTTTTGTAAATAAGAATCTATAATATGGCAAATTTAGATAAAAAAGAAGTCTTTACACTTAAAATAATACAATTTGTTTAATTGTGCATGGTGCAGAACTATATGGATTGTGAATGGGAAGCAGGTCTTTGCGCTGAAATACAGCAAAGATTGTATAGTGAATTTACCCCCCCCAGTCTAAGAAAAATAATAATAAGAGTTAGAACCAAAAGTTCAAGTTCAACAACAAAAACATAATCAAAATAAATAAATAATTCTGTCATCATTTTTCACCCTCATGTCATTTCAAACATTTATGACTTATATATATTATAATTATTTAATTATAAACTTATAATTTAAGTGTTTAATAGGGTTATTTTGGACCCCATGGACTTTAACTGTATGGACAAAAACAGTTGTTTTAAATATCGCCTTTGGTGCAGGTTTTAAATTACATGAAAGTGAGTAAATTATGACAGAATTTTCATTTTCACAGCTCTTTTTTAGATAATCCTCTACTGACCCTAAAATATCTACTGTAAGTACAGTAGGCTTTCTTGTGTTCAAGGATGTCATAACAAACTTGTAGAAACTATAATGAATCAAGAAACAACTAAAAAAACATAACAAAATTTAAATAAAAACATATTCAATGCACTTCAGGTTTAGCAAAGAATGCTTTTCTTTTATCTTACATTTTACATTTACATTTATGCATTTAGCAGACGATTTTATCCAAAGCAACTTACTTAGTGTCAGTATGTGTGTTCCCTGGGAATTGAACCCACAACCTTTCGCGCTGCTAACGCAATGCTCTACCACTGATCCACAGAAAGTGTTTTATATAACTTTTATTTTATTTTTACATGTACAGAGCATAACTAATCACATATACAGTCTTTCTGCATTGTACTTTCAAATAATCTTTCCATGCAATCCAAGTCTATTCCCATGCAACGGCAAAACGAAACACAAAAGACACACACGTACAAGCTAATAAAGAATATAACTAAAAAACAAACAATTTTATTGTTTATCAGACTCAAGCAGATGCAAACAATGAGCGAAGCAAATCAACGCTGACTGAGACATTGGCTCTAAAATAGATGAGAGTGGTGATAAGTGTTCCACACGGATGCACGAGAGACGAGTGAGCGAGCGCGCGGGCGGCACGCAGACCGGGGTGGGGTGCGTAGCCGAGCCGAGTTTGACAGGCAATTACAGATCCACGGGGGCTTTAAACCACATCACATGGGGATTTAAACAATTACAAAAAGCTCTACAAACCTGCCACAGTGACTCCATCTGTAGATTTATGATTTTCCGCAGACTGACAGCCATTAAAGGGGGAAAAGAATAATAAGCATTTTAGCCTTACAAAGTGCAGAGGACCATGAGGTGGGCTTATGCTATTTATCACTGTCAGCCGGGGGAACGGGACAAACCTGCCGCTCTTACAGGATTAGGCCCCAGATTTCATGGTCAATTAGGACCAAATACAGGTACAAAATGGATACAATGTGCCGTGATCCCAAAGCCAATTATCAATAATGTTTAATTTCACCCAGTTTCTTTTAAGCCCTTTATAGAACGAGGAACGAGAGGAGGAGGAGGACGAAAGGGCAGGCTTTCCTTTTGGCCCTCCCGTCCAACAAAAGGGGCGACGCACACAGTGAATTAAGTGCTATCATCTCTCATCACGGTAAGCTGCTTTCAGAGAGAGAGACCAGCAAGACGACTGTTTGATATAGTGGGCTTAGTACTGAGAGAAGGGATAGATTTAAAATAAGCCAAAGGAAGCAAAAACAACAACAACAAAACCGCCAAGAGCAGTTTGCCGGGACACTGAGATCTCTCTTTTCTAGCTGTATGAATTGTGAAATACAAGTGTCTGTCTATGGAGAAATGAAGCCTTTGCATTCATAACTAGGAAGAAATGTCGCAGCCACAATGCCGGGGTGTCTGGATGGTTGCCAGTGCATTGCTATGCGGTTGCTAAGGTGTTCAAAAGAGTCCACAACCGAGTCTCTATGGTATTTTGGTCTCTAGATCCATGTAAGGATGGAGCATTTGAAGAATTTCATTCAGAACCAGTTGCATTTTCTTTCTGAGGTTGGCTAGTAGTTATAAAGGTTTCTTGGGATATATGCCAAAACAACTACATGGTCCAGTTTCAAGTAAGTTTCGGACTCAACAAAGAATCAACCAATTTCCCAAAATTTAGCCTCTTCCTTTGAAAACATATTTAGGACTCTTCAGGCAAAGCTGTTTTCTAGGCATAGGCTTCATACCTGCTGAATTTGATCATTAGAAATAATAGTAATTAACATAAATTGACAATAAGCACACATAGCTTCAGAACATCTGCCCCTATAAGCATATTCTTGTAACATTTTCTGACCATTAAGTAACAAATGTCGGTGCATTTTTAATATATCGTTTTTTTTTGCTTTTTTCCCCTGTATATTAACATTATCATTTAGTTTTTGTCTTTAAAAAAATCTAACCAAGGAGGAAAGGAGGATGTAATGATGTCACACCGTAACAGTTACATTTTGTTTGGGAACAAAGCAAACAAACTACAGACATAAAAACGATGGAATCTCCTCAACATATATGCAGCACCAGATTTAACATCAAGTATTAAGCAGTAACAGTGATGATAACTTCAGTAAACACCAAAATATGCATTACAAAATAAGTAAAACGGCGTTAAAGTACTCATAGTAATCATAAAGCACCAAATTACATATAAAAAAATCTGGATCAAACCTGACACTGTCTTTGATGAGGATTATCAACTCTAAAGCTGATAAAGACAACATTACCCATCGTTGTCAGACTCCCTGGATCAGTACGGTTAGTTTGACCTCAGGGGGCATTAGAGAGGATGAGAAGAGGAAGAGATGAAAAGTATGCACTGAAAAGGTAAGAGGAATGGCAACAGACACTATAGACGTCCAATCTTGTATTGCTAAAATCACTCACTACCAATCTAAGCAAACTGACTAGCATAGAACTTTAATTTACAGACACACGACCAGGATCGGTTGAATCTGATTCCTGGTCTTTCACAGGCTGTCGTCATAAAACGACACCCGGCTAAAAGTACTATAAGCAACTTTTTAGGGATACCACATATAAAATGGCCTACCTATCTGACAGATATCGCTGAAATAGGTGTCCTGAGAAATCAAATATCTCTCAGTGACACCCCTAGGCACTATTTTTTTTTTAAAGGCAGCGATGCTGTGGAGGAAGCTAGCTAGGTAGCTGAAGCTGTACAGAAACAGTCTCCTAAGAGCAGGGTTGTGCACCATTTAGAACTGAATTGGGAGTATGTTTGTGGAATAAAATTAACTGAAATTAAAAAGAAGACGGAGACATATTTTTGTAATTGGAAATTGCCCAGACAAATGTTGGCATGAAAAAAGCCTAGTTTTAAAGCTTTCTGAAAAAAATGAAAAAACCTTGAAATTTGAAGATTTATAGGCCTTACAGTGACAGACAGACAGATAGATAGATAGATAAATACTGCTCTTATCAACAGTTTATTAGTTTATATCACCCTCAAATTTTGAGCGAGAGACACATGCAGTGGTGCAGCCTGGGAATCTGGCATTTGAGTGACAGCAATGAGGCTTTTATTAGTTTAAATTCACGTATTCACAGATTCTGTAGTTATGCCACTCACGAACAACCGCACATTGCGCACTTATTATTGGGTCTGCTTTTAGCCATTTATCTGCAATCCACTGTTCCTTTTTCTTCTGCCAACTTTCAATTGGATAAAATAGGAACAGCTCACGGAGAGACTTTGACATTTATGGATTATAGCCTCAGGCACATCGTTATGATGTAATATTTCTCTCAAAGGCAGCGATTTTATGGAGGGGAAAGTAGCTGAGGAGAGGTGGCGGCTGCAAGTAGAATGGTTTACTTCAGACTGACACTTCTGAGGGGGAAAGAAGAGAGAGAGAGAGAGAGTCTGGATGATACAGAGAGAGAGAGAGAGAGAGAGAGAGAGAGAGAGAGAGAGAGAGAGAGAGAGAGAGAGAGAGAGAGAGAGAGAGAGAGAGATGGGCGTGCAAGGGAGGGAAAGAGAGCATGAAAAAAACTTTTAAGTAGTATCCTTAGGCGAGGAACAGTGTTAAGTGTTCCCTTAGATTTCAAAGTGGGAATGAATGGTTGATTCTCTTTGAAAACGTAGTTGCCATGGCAACTGAGCCTTTATTTCATATTTGCTGGCACAGGTAGCTAAACAGCAGACGCGAGGAAGATGAGGCATTCAGACCACAGAGGAGTTCGCAGACCACTAAAACCCACAGCGCCAGACGAGGTCCAAAGACAAACGGTCTTTCACCGCTTCACCCCGATCGTCCGTATCTCCCGCTCATCCATTTCTCGTTTCATCTCTGACAACAGATCAATGTTTTCACTTTCATCCAGTATAGGTAAAAGAGCAAGACCTTCAAATCAGTCCTGTGCTCGTATTGTTGGGGAGTGAAGTGTGGTGTGACACGGCAGCCGTACCCTGAAGCGATGTTCTCATCGTACTTTACATCATCGGCTTGCCTTATGAATACACAATATGCAAAATGTACCTGGGCTCCAGTGACAGGGGATGTCAGGCGAATACATAATGACAGTAATATGGAGGGGGGTGGGGAGGCAGGAAATACCAGATGTCCATCTTTACCGTTAGTAAAAGAGGGTTTTGGGTGGGTTTGACAGGCCGGTTTAATGAGGTGAGAGAGAGGATAGGGCGACGCGTCAATGTAATCGATAGCAGAATTAACACATTGACATCCAGACTGTTTACTTTCAGCCATTTTCTCTGCACAATTAAGCGCCTGATATCTGCAAGTCAACTATGATTAAACCCGGGGTCGCTCCACTGTCTCTCTCTCTATTTCCACTTAAAGTATCAAGACCTGTGTTTATAACTCCAAATGTGTGTGTGTAAGTGGCGTGTAGACATGTCTGAGTGCTTCACTTCTACACAAAATGTTTGTGCATGAGTATAGTTAGGGTTATGCATAATTCAGAATCCAAGAATTGGCTCCCTTCCAATTTATGAGTGTGAATTTGAATTAAATTGTGCTACCGCAATTCAAATTCAGTTCAAATTTGGAAACTGAATTGGAAACTGAAAAGGCTTTCTTAATTTAATTCCGAATCGTGCACAATCCTTTGTATGGTATCCTTCCTGGTGTTGTGGCTAATTGCTGTTGATACTGTTTTGGAGTAGATGTCATTTCAAGTTGAAGCCATTTTTGGCTTGATGCTAGGGCTGTCGCGGTAACCACAATATCGCAATACCGCGTTATTGACGAGCATAACCGCAGAGGAATGCTACAACCGCAGCAACCGCGATATTTGCACGTTTTATTTTTTCGTAAGGTTATGCCCTTCTCATTTTACACTTCATGCATGTGTACTGAATATTAAATAAGTTAGTAATAATAACGTGTGCCATGCTGATTTGTACAGAGGCTCAGTAGATTTGCACTTAACAAGCCTATACAGACATCGAATGAGAGCGATCGAATGATCTTGTGCAATTACCTGCATCTGTCCTTCAGGCTAAGTAATGTATATTTGAGAAAATAGGTTGTCATGTCCAAGGAAAGCGAAATCTGTCTTAGCATCGACGTTCTGCTGGTCAGCTGAGCCTTTAAAAGTGGCGCTCAAAGTTAAAATGATTTCAACAGCGTGTGTAATTACATATCTCTTTGAATGAATCAGCACTTTTGAACTTGCAGTTGAATGAACGGTTAAAGACTCAAAGACCGCCACCTTGTGGCGAAACAATGAAACTGCACTGACAGCCCCTCTAGAACACGCAGGTGAAATATCTTGTCCAATCAGATTTGAGGATCAGCACTAACTGTTATATAGGCTAACAATAGACTAACGACTTCACTTCATATTTCAACGCGATTTAGTTTTGTTTTCTGAATTCCTTACATCGAAATATCGTATATATTTATGGCGAATCGGAGATAATACCGCATAACGCAATTTTGAGCCACTCAAAATTACCGCAAGGGAAATTCCTTAACCGCGACAGCCCTACTTGATGCCATTTTGGAGTTGTTGGTGCTGTTTGAGGGTGATGTCAATTGAGGACAATTCTGTTTTTGGGTTGAGGCCATTTGGAGATTACATTTTGGGGTTGATTCTGTTGATACCTTTTGAGGATTATGCCACTTTGGGGTCGAGGGCATTTCAGGGTTAATGTCAACTGAGCTCAATGCCTACTTGGAGCTGAGGCTGCTTGCAGTTGATTAAGCTTGGGGTTGATGCCATTTTGGTTGATGTCTTTTTGGAGTTAAAGCTGTCTGAGAGCATTTTGGGGTTTATGTGCTTGGGCTTGATGCCGTTTTGGAGTTTATTCCAATTGAGGTTGATGCCTTCTTGGTAGGGCTGGAAAAATAAATCGATGCATTGTGATTGAAGAAATTGATTCTGCATCGATTCTGGGATTTTCCGAATACATCGCGATTCTCTCTCGAATCGATTCTGAGCTTAGTTTTTAACAGCAGATGGCAGTGCATGCTTTAGAAGCAGCTATATTCTGCTTGCTTCCAATTCCTTACACACACTTGAAACTACAATAGTCATTCATAAAGTTCAAAAAGGTTGAAGTGAATTATAAAGGTGTTCACAGTAGAATGTGTTTACATTAGAATTAAACTAGATTAAAAACTAAGCTCATAATCGATTCCAGAGAGAATTGCAATGCATTCGGAAAATCTTACAATCGATCCACGAATCGCAATGCATCGATTTATCATCGCAGCCCTACTTCTTGGAGTTGACGCTGTTTGCAGATGAAGGTTGATGTCGTTTGAAGCTGATAACATTTTAGGGCTGAAGTCATTTTGGAAGTGAGGCCTTCTGCAGTCAATGCTGTTTTGAGGTTTAAGCCAGTTTAAGTTGATGCCTTTTTGGGATTGAGGCCTTCTGCAGTTGATGGCATTTTGGAATTGATGATGTTTTGAGGTTGATATCAGTTGATGTTCATGCCATTTGAGATTGTTTACAATTGATGCCTATTGTAGTTGTAGATTGTTGTTCGCGTTTCAGGGTTGATGGCGATTGCAGTCGCCTTTTTGGGGGGTTGAAGCCATCTGCAGTTAAAAGCATTTTGGGGTTGATGCTGCTTAGTTTCACTGCAACATCCTGGGATCTGGACAACTCCATTCTCACAGATGGACTGGCCTGATGATGACTGGTCTGGGAAGTCCTCTCATTTTCTCTCTTCCATCCTTCCTTCCCCCTCTCCATCTCTCCTCCCATCTCATCCAACCATCAGTGGCTCACTCCTTGGCATCCTCTGTCTCATCCCTCTCAGCTTCTTGGCAACATCAGATTAGTTGCTTCCGAAGAGCATTTCCCATAAATGTAGCCTACTTTAGATCCAGGATTAGCTGCCAGTGATTCAATAAAGGGCTATTTTTTGGATAACAGTAAATGTTGGTTTTGCAGTTTGGTACAGGACAGTATGCGATGGCATGGGTACACATGCAGTGTTATCAAAAGAGCCAAATTATCCCTAAGGGAAGAGGTTATTATTTCACAACTGTGTGTGTTCACAAATTAGCATAACAAAGACTCACCTCTGCCATTTTGGCAAGCTCGGTCCAATCAGCTTTGTTGTAGCTGCACATTATGCTGGATATGACAATCTATGGGGGAGAGAAGAATGAGAAAGAGAGAGAGATTTCAGCATGGACAGAATTCAAGAACAGGTTTTCTTTGTCTCACCTTGTGGCCTTTAACAGAGGCCAGTTTCATTGTGTACAAAAGGTTTCCCCATCAAGGTCTCATTTCAGCACATTATAAAATGGATCTGAAGGCCATTATCTTGTCTTTAAAAAGCAGCTGCCGCCATCTCCTCAAACCTCAAAGTCACAAAATCAATATTTATAATTCACAAGACCAGGACAAATCCACTGTTGCGCCCCCTTTATTAAAACAGTATCAAGCCCCAGAGCAGGGTGTTAGATAAGAGCATTTGCTGGATTAGCCTGCACTGTTTGTTGTTTCTTTTTTCCTTCGGACACACAATAAGCCAGTCATAAAACAGGTTACGGAAGGTCTGCTTCTCAAAAACAACTCCTGGTTTTCAGTAATCATGGACATAAAAAGCTTTTGAAACCGTACCGAGCGTACCATAGCACCAATTCTCCAGAGATGGACTTTCTGCCCACACTTGCGAGCGGAAAGAGTAGCTACCAGGTCAACATTTCAGCGCACTGTGTCCCTCGTCGTGATATTTCTCCAGGAAAAATCTAACCGCGTTAACCGCATATGTGGCCGCACTCCATTATGTGCCTAATAGCTGCAGAGATGTGGAGAAAAACCCTGCAATGAAGGCCAGCCTATCTTGTGTTCCTTGGTCCAACGACGCGATTACATCTAAACTCTTGTCTCATCAGATGTCCATGACTTACACTCGCCACTGATGAGGTGGAGGTGGGCGGTACGGGGGACAGCGAAGATTGGTGCTAACAACAAGAGAACAGGAGTCCGGGGAGACTCAGAGAAAACTGATTTCATGGGAGGATATTAAACTTGGAGGCTGTGTTGTCCCCCCGGGACAAATTTCCGCTAGATATAAATCTCTCGGGCATTACGCTTTCCCAAAAGCAGCAGGCAGTTAGGCACTAAGCTTAGCCCACCTACACGAGAGCAGAAAATATTGCCAAGTTTTAGGGGGCAAATAAAGTTAAGCACTCTGACATTTACCGCCGAGATTTACAGTACAACACTGACATATAAGTGATATTTGATACACCCTGAAATAGTGTTTGGTAATATTACCATAAACCTCAGGCCATCGGCAAGCAACAGCAGGGTTCCTAAAGAATATGAAGAGATCAACGCCGCAGGATTAATTTCAGTTATTATACGCGACGCCGGTATTCTGTTTTGATTTGGGCTTGACCTTTGCTCGCTTTTACGTCATGTTATTGCAGAACAGCCCTTGAGAAGCTGGAGAGGGATCTAGTTTTAAGTTTATTAACACCAATCCAGCCTGAGCCCTCCTGCCGGAGCGTCACATTAACCGGGACTGAGGCTGCGGGGTTCGAGGAAGATCGGGGATTACCTGGTTATAAGCTCAATAACCTCCCTCCGGGCGAGCGCCTCCGAACCCACCTTACAATCTAACAATGTGTCTCCATGGAGATGAGTCACCTGGAGGCCATATGAGAACATGTGGAGCGATGATTCTCGCCGATTCTCTAACGCAGTGCTGTGACCATTTCCTAATAATGGGGAAAAATGGAAGCGCTGATAACGGCAAAGCACAATTTGTCCAGTTCGGAGCCACAACAGCCAGAGCAGCATCCTGATGAGGTTTCTTTTTCAGGAATGGTAAAGAGAGCGTTTTAGCGCAGCGGGTGTACATGTGAGGGATTGCTAGCTATGAATTGCACGAGAACCAAAGCAACCAAAAAGTTCGCCAGCCTGACCTCTCCCTCTCACACTGACAAATTTAATAACAGAAACTATAATCGCACTAACAACAGTCTTCTAAAGCATTCATTGGTATGAAAATAGGTACTTACAAGGAACATAAAAACATGCATTCAATCTTTTGATTGATGGAAGGTTTAAAGACAAAATTTGAAATAAAAATGTAGTTTTTTTTTTTTTTTTTTGAAAATTCTGGTGATTATTTTTGTCTATTCGACAAATTTTTTGAACACGAAAAAAATTTTTTAATGAAGTCCAATTTTCATCAGCCTGATATGAAACTCTTTTTTATATGCTTTGAAATTCAATCAGATTTTTACCTCAGTTGTGTTGTGACAGGAAGACTTTATCAAAATATTCAATATGCCAGTTTGTTGTTTCTTTTTTACGCTGATTTTTCCTTCATATTTGGATATTGCTCTCATGAATGCAGTTTGTTGAATTTAACAAAAGCATAAAAGAAAATATATAAGAAAAATGTATGCATATATATATATATACACATCATTTAAATATTGTTAAAAACTGTTATATTCTTTTTTTAAGAAGATAAAGACTAAAGAGTATCTGAGTATTTAAATACATATATATAGTTAAATATGTTTAAGATTAAATCAGCATAAGATATTCAAATTTGTACAGTCTTTTTTTCCAGGAAACTAGCAAAAAATACCCTACACTGATGGCATACAAATATGTCAGCTCAACTTTCTGTTTTAACAGGAAATACGCTCGTCGAGCAATTTCTTAGGGCGCTACGGCAGCAAAGCATATCTCAGCTCAGTCGGGGCCCTTAAAAGAAGCTTCTCTCTTTTTCTCTCTCTCTTCACCTTGTTTCAGAAAGAAGCGATACATCTCTGCTGCTTTCATCCTCAGTACAAAAGCCGCCCCAGTGAATGCTGGGCATCACTTCCATTAGTGCTGCCCGTGATTGCCATCAGAATGTCCTGCAGAAATCAATTAATCCTTTGATATTTCTTGAGCACAAAAAGAAACCCAGATACAAGAATCTCAGAAGTGAACAAATGAGTTGTCATTTTGTAATTTCAGCAAGCATATGCCGCTCCTGCTGTACCGATACGACGGCTGAATAAAAAAAAAGTACTTATGGATGGAGCTAGCTCACATCATAAATATTTGGATTTCATTAACAAACATGAGGATCACATTACTATGAATAATAAATGGAACAATGAGAAATGAATATTGAAATCATATTCAAATTTGATGACTTCAGAGCCAAACCACTGAGGAAAAATGTAAAATAACTAGCTACCACAGAGAGTCCCATGCGGATTTTACAAAGACCTCCTCCTATACATTGTGCGGAAGGGATTACAAATAAATATTTTTGCTTCTCAACATGTTCATATCTACATTCATTAATGTAGAAATAAAACAGCAGATGCTCTTGTTAAAGACTCTAATTCAAGCTGAATGCTCTTATATTCTTACACCTTATCCAACTACCAACAGATCCATAAAAATCCCATCACTAACTAGCAGGGACTGTCAACACAGTGACACATCATGACAGATTTGTGCATTCTATTTTTGACGTGTCACGCTAGGTATACACTGCTCCACAAAGTGCTTGTGTCCAACTTACATTGTCAGGAAAGTCGGCTTTGAGTTCCGTCACACTCTGGCACCAATAGGCAGCCGTCTTCTCGCTGATCAGCTCAATGTTCAGGAAGGAGCCCTGCCCAGGACCAAACAGCGGTCCGGAAGTGGTTCCACGCACAATACGCGGAGACACATTGGTGACCAAATCCTGCATAAAAAAAAGAAAAAGAGATTTGGATTTAAGCATTTTGATCAACCATTCAGATCAAAGACTCCTTCAGAGGTACGTGACCTCGCGGCACCTCCATTAGCCACTAATAATTAGCGTACCAGGGGAAAAGACCTTCACCTACAAATTCGCCTAGCTCTGACTATCCCAACAGACTCCACTGCTATAAAATATGCTCCGCGGCTATAATTTCCGTGTAGAACAACATAAAGAAGACAATTACGGCCATATTTTACAGAAATTCATGACACAAATTCAATAGCGTTATTTCTCCTTCCCTCTCCCAGGGGGCTTTGAAGTGGAGCTAAATTCATATTTAATCATACACGTTTGAAATTGTGCCATGCAGTAGGGAAAATGAAGTCTACTTGAACCACAAAAAAGGGTTTTTAAATTACAAAATAAAGTCATTCATCCATCAGTTTGCACTAATATCTTCCCTTCCTCACACTTTCCCAGACTACATTTTATACATGTAGCAGAGGCTTGTCTTTCCTCAAAAGTGCCAGCATGCCCACAAGCCTTGATAGGTGTTCTCTGTACTACAAGTTGGAGTTGAAAATTCATCTCTTGGCATTAGAGTCCCAAAGGATTCCCTGCCAAACTGCTATAATATTCATCACTGATTGGATGTATAGAGTACAGGTCATCCTGACTGGACAGTAATCAGTCCACGCGGTAAATTAGAGGCAAAGCTAATGAAGCTGGCAGAGTTTCGAGGATCGTGGCATCCAGTGAACCACTTTTGGCTAATGGCTTTGGCCCTCGAAATGAGGTTCAGCCAAGCCAGTGAATTGATGCTCTCACCGATGTAGATGCATCTTCTGGGGATTAATCCAAGAAATCTGTTATGTCTCATTTCAAACCCGTGTAAATGACAAACTGATGCTGAAGATGAACCATTTTTGGTTCCCCAAAGAACCTTTCATTGAGCAGCTCTTGTGAAGAACATAAAACAACTTTTTTCCCTATGGAAAGCCTTTTATTCAGTGAAAATATTATTTCCTAAAAATAAAGGTTCTTTATTGGCATTGATGGTTCCATGAAGAACATCTAACGTCACTAGAACATTTCCATTCCACAAAAGGTTCTTTGGATTATTAAAATGTCCTAGAAAAACGGTTCTCTTAGTAACTGCTCATCTGAAAGCTCTTTTAAAATGGTTCTTCTTGAATTAAAAGTGTTCCTAGTAAAACGGTCTCTCAATGATAAGGACTCACCTTCTTGAAGAACCTAAAATGGCACTGACGTACTGAAGGTTAGGGGTTTGTTCTAATCCTTAGCAAGCATCATTAATTAAATACAAAGAGGGACTTGTTTTAATCCAATGTGTCTAAGACTGCAGCGCTAAGAGGCTAAAGGGTTACAATATTACATTTTGTGTTTCGTCGTCTTCTCTTGCTGTGAAAATTGAACCGATAAACTCAACAGAACAAACAAAAGGGAGTGACAGCTTAATCCTTTGAACTCTGATAAACCATCCATCATAACTGAACAGTGTGAGAGGACGATTTGCATATCCTAATTAGAACCTACGCCTTTACAGAACAATTATAATAATGGCACGCAAACTTCCTTTTACAACATTTGAGCACTTTTCAAGCCACGGAGACAAGAAACTTTCATTGAAAATGTGATCTAATTAGCATAAATTTGATTTAGAAGTGAGGCTCCAAATGTGTGGTTTGTTTTTGTATTATTCATTACACATTTTTAGTTCATTTTAATTAATTGCTGCATAAGTTTGTTTATTTCTCGTGCTTGCAAGTAATTAAATCATTATTGTTATTGCCCATACTCATGCTTAGGTATTTTAACAAACTTCCAACTTTAAGTATTAAACATGTAGCTTGTGCTGTGGACATAAATGACACCTCAAATCACGCAGCTTGTTGAGAAAAGGTGTGAACAGACTTCTGATTTTTTGGCAGAACAGAAAAACACTTACATTTCTGATTTCAGTTCATCATTGATAACAAGATGAGGTTCTGTTCAGATCACAGATCGACAGGTTCCAATCTGCTAGCAGATATTTTCTTCAGGTACATTGAAGTGTGTGGTTCTGCGATTCAGTGTGTGAGTTCTGTCTGACGAGTGACATTTTCATACATGGCTTGTGGTTGAAGATGAAGATGTTACCTATTCTTTAATGAAAGTGTTGCGGCCCTCCAGTGAAGACTCTGTTGGGAATTCAGACAACCATCCCATGAGCTCCAGGCCAATCTGTAAGTCTATATTTAATGAAGCCGTGACCAGGGAACATTTGGCTGCGGGCGCTTTGGATTATCAGGCAAGGGTGGAACAAGATGTTTAATATTAAGCAACTAGAAACCATGAAAATTACCCAAAGACCGAGGTCTGGCATGCTGAAACAGGTGCCGCACACAGCAACGGGAGATAAGACGCATACACACGCTTGCTTTCCCATTCTCTCCTTCCCAGCATGCATCTCAATGCAAATTGGATTCCCAAAGATGAGCGCCGATGGACATAAGACGTAAATGAATTCCTCTACACAGACTGTAGTGTTAATATGCAGGACTGCCACCAGCCAGCAGAAGACGGGATGAAACCTGCCCGGGATGGACATGTAGTATGGGTTTCTGTTTTTACCTACAGTGGTGTCCAAATGTCTGAGAACACATTATAAATCTAGGAGTTCTTCTCTTTTTTTCAGATGTTTTGAACAAAATTTAAATGACAAAAACTAAGGAATAAATATTTCTCAAATTAGAATTCTACTAGTTGGTCTTTTACATGCAATTACAGTGAATGGATGAAGACTGTGGCTTTCAAGCTCCAAAAAAGGACTGAAAATCATCATAAAAATTTTATAATTATGGTCCACTTTCATTCATGAATCCTTCAGAATGGTTTTGTGAACTGGATCAATTGATTTACTTAAAAGATCTCATTTGAATCAGTCAAAAAGTATCATTCACACCTGTTTTGTAATCTGGATCAATTTTTTGTATAAGATCTGAATTAAAGAACCAAATCAGTTCAATATACGGTAGTGCAGGAATCATTCAGACTATTTTTTTGGAATTGGATCATCTGATACATTGAAAAAGATCTGACCCAAAAGAATAAAATCTGTCGAATTAGTGCACATTCAGAGTGGTTTTGTGGACTGGAGTAACTGATTCGTTGAGAAGATAGAAAAAAAGTTAGTAAACAAATCTGGGTTTGTGAACTGAATCAACAATAAAAAATATCTGACTCAAAAGAATCAAATCAGCGTGATTAGCAAACATATTAACTGTTTTCTTAACTGGATCAAACGATTCATTTAAAATATCTGACTCAAAATAAACCAATCAGTCAAATTATTAAACAATTCATTTGGGCTGGTTTTGTTAACTGGATCAAAAGATTCATTCAAGAAATATGACCTGAAAGAAACAAAAAAGTCCAATTAGTGAACAAATAATTCAGACTGTTTTGAAAACTGGATCAACCAATTCATTGAGAAGATCTGATTCCAAAAAATCTGAATCAGTGTCATTAGTAAGCATGCAATTCAAACCGGTTTTGTGAATTTGATCAACCGAATCATTGAAAATCACTGACCCGAAATGGTCAAATTGGTCCAATTATTAAACGGATCAATCAGGCTGGTTTGTGAACTGGACAAACTGATTCACTGAAAAGATCTGACTCAAAAGAACAACTCCACATTGGCGATACTTTTAAACTGCTTTCATTCGCTTTCAGTGTATTAAAGTGGTTGGCTATGAAAACGTACACAAATCCACCTTTTTTGTTCTATTGACGCAAGTCATTCAGGTTTATATGCTAATCTGGAAAAATGCAAATGCAAGCATTTTTAATGGTGCTCTCAGACTTTTGGACCCCACTGTACGTGGCTGGACCCCCTCTGGCTGCATGCTGGTTTTTATAAAGACTCAGTCCACTTGGGGTCCCACTGACCATTCGCAGACTGTGACCAGTAGAGGAAATGCAGGAAGGACCATTTTTCCCTACAGAGGCTCAGTCTCCCTCACCATTTCATGTGAGTTTTTGAGCTAACAACGTTTTATCACAGCACAACAGGCCTCTAATCCTCCTGTACAACAAACAGGCTTTCAGAAGCGGACACATGCAAGAACTACTAATCAAAATGCAGCAGACTACGCCATCGTTGCCGCTGTGCTCACACACTCGTGCTAACATCACAACCCGGGTCCACACGCTTTCACATACTAATGAGGATATACTGTACTCTGACCTCACACTGCCACACGAACAGACTGCATACAGGCAATGGAGTCTGGAAGTATGATCATCCTACTATCATAATTCATTACTGCAATGATGTTTACTGCGATCATCTGCATATCTTCGCATGTTGTTCAAACCACCTTTGAAACGCAGCAACGGAATATCTGCTTCTCCTTACACGTTTCATTATCCTGCGGAAGATGAGCGCTGCTGTTTCCCATCTATCTCTTGCTCTCCTCCTCTCTAGACACGCAGGGGAGATCAAGTGCGGAATATACTGCTCAATGGCCGATAATCCCACACATTAAACCACAGGCTTGAACTAATACCATATCAAATGCTTTGCTATTCAGATCCAGCATCCCGCAGTAATTGTCTTATTTTAGAAGATCAAAACTGCAGGAAAAATGCACGCAGTTTCTTACCATCAGTTTGGATCATAAGAACGAGCAGGCAAGACATTTAATGGTGCGATCAGAAAAAAAATGTGCAATCAGAGCGAGCGAGGTCAAAGCTTTCCAGCGGTTGCTTTTTCTAAGTGTTTAATACATAAAAGTAAGACAGAATGAAAATAGCATACTGGGAAAAGGGGAGGGGGGGATGAGATCACTCAGAAAATGCTTTTATTTTGCATTTTTTTCACAGATGTTAGATATTTTTTAATTTATAAAATATTCCATTAGAATTTTTTCTTGAAAGAAATTAACAATTTTATTCAACAATTATTTAGCAATTGTATGCATTGAATTTATGAAGGCTGACAGTAAATACAAGTTAGATTATGCTGTTATTTGAACATTCCATTCATAAAATAATCATAAAAAGTGTCACAGTTAACACAGTTTAACATTTTAAGCAGTTTAACTGTTTTCAACATCGATAATATTAATAAGAAATTGTTCTTGAGCAAATCAGCATATTAGAATGATTTATGAAGAATCATGTGACACTAAAGGCTGGAGTATTGACTAATGAAAATAAAATTAAGAATTACACAGAAATAAATTACATTTTAAAATGTATTTAAATAGAAAAAAAGTTATTTTAAATTATAATAATATTTCACAATATTATTGTATTTTTCATCAAATAATTTCAGGCTTGGTGAGCATAAGACAGTTTTTTCAAAAATATTACAAATTTTAGGCAATTTTTTTAATGTGTATGTACAGTCTAAAGCTGCATGAACTGCAAAAGAAAACTGCAAATTGCATAAAAGACAATGCTGAATTTGACAAAATTGTTTATTTGAACTCTCTGATTAGAATAGGAATAGGACAGAATTACAAGAAATATTTATTTAGTATTTTTAGAATTTAAAAAAAATCTAAAAACATTATTTCCAGATTTTCATTGTGGTCCCACTGTATTGTCTCAATAATAGGAGTCAAGTCATTAAGTTTATGTGTTTTACATAAAACACCTGTACTAGTTATGCCCGCCTTCCTTTGACACAAAACACAAAGCCTTACTCTAATGCAAATTACACCATCAGTCTTGCTTGTTAAATGCATTATAGACTCATTTGGGTGAAATGCTCAGCATTCTGCATGGATCGTACCTGCTTTCCAGACAGCTGGCATCACCAGAATTGATCTGTGAGATTAGTCTCCTCTCACTGCATTTGTATAACTATAGTATGCAAGAACCACACTCATACAAACATAAAGAATAACAATGAACATCACACTACAAAATTACTACAGAATGTGCATATTTCGTGTTATGACGTATAGATGCGTTAAAAACATGATGGATAATTGCTTTTCAGCATGAAGAATAAAAAAAAGTGATTTTACGGGGGAAGTTTAGAGATTCACATAAACCCTCCCCTTCGCTACCCAAAGAAAATATCTATTAAAAATGACTCCACAACAGAAAAGGTGCATGCTTTTGTGGATGACATTTGCTCTGGTCCTGTATCTGATTTCTGTGGGGCCCTTAGAGTCACTGCAGGATGGAGAGCAGACAAATAAAATAATACAATCTTGAAGAGCCATAATTACACTGAGTGGCCCCAAGTCTGGGCATTAATCATTATAAACAGCCATGACAGAAAAATCAAACCACGGCTTGTTTGCTTCTCCTGTGTACCCAGGCCAACCGTCAAAGAACACCGGAAAAAAGAGCAAAATATTGTAAGAGAAAGAGAGAGCCTGAAGCTGCAGTTCTGGTGTACCAGCCATCATGTTCACCAGGGATAGTTCACCCAAAAATGAACATTCATATATCATTCACTCAGCCTTATGTTGTTCCAAACCTGTATGAGTTTCTTTTGTGGAACACAAAAGAAGATTTTGAAAGCCAGCGGGGTCCATAAAATGTTGAAAAAACACAGACTTTTTTTTTTTCAAAATATGTATGTATGTTTGTTCTGTTCTGTTCTGTTGTATCTGTGAATGTAATGCCGGTTTGGAATGACATGAATGAGTAAATGATGATTATTTGTAATTTTGGGTGAACTATCCCTTAAAAATGTGTTGTTCTTGTGCGTAAATGTAAGGAAAATGGGCTGTTAGACCCTCTAACATACATCTCTCTAAGAGCATGTGTATGTGTGTGAGTGTACACATAGAAACACACACACACACTGCACATTATATTAGATATCCACGCATATATATATAGTATAAATTATATTAAAACAGAAACTTTTTTAATTGTATTACTATTTTTACTACATTTCATTTACTGTAATTTTAATCAAATAAATGCAGCCTTAGTGAGAATAAGATACTTTTCTTCAAAATCATTAAGAATGGTACTGTAAATGTAATTAGAATTATCATTAGACATTAGAAAACGTGAAAAACAGCATACTAGTAATTTTATGGAATTATTTTATAGTCTTTATTTGAGTATATCAGCTCAAGTCCCAATCCAATTTCATTCTATGTAAAAGAGCAGTCTGAACATTCTTCAGTCAAACTTCTTCTGTGCTCTATGGAAACAATAAGTAACATAACGGCGAGTACGTTTCATTTTTACGCAAATCATGCCTTTAAACATTAACTGATCGTCCTGTCATTGAAAAGAAGTCTAGGAATTTTGATTATAAACTCAAAGGAGAGCATTCAACTACAACATGGATGTTTGGTGTGCGCTTCTGTATGTTGTGGCGGGAAGAGCAAACGACAGACACAGGGGTGTGGCGTCAGGCCTTGGAGAGGCTTTTATTGAACAGAAATAATAAAATAAAGTGTCCAAAGGGGATAAAGTGTCCAAAATAAACAGGGGATCTGGTGTCCCCATCGTGTGAAGGAGGGGTAGTGTTCTGGAAGAAAGAGTTCAGGTAAGGGGCGGAGACCGGCGGCCGCTCACGCTCACCTCTTCGGTCCGGGGCGCGAAGAGCGGTGGCTTCTCTAGCGGCTTCGTCTACCTCTTGGCCCACGGTACTCGACAGGACTGGTCGGCCCGGCATCCTGGCCCGACGGCCGTATCACGGGTGCGGTTTCATCCGGACGGCTCTCGTCTCTGGTGGCACGGAAGTCCCTCTACGCTCCCTTCCTGGACCCACGAGGACACCAGCGTGCATGTACGGGGAAGAGACCGGTCTGCTGAGGAGAGGCGCGCTCGGCATTTAAACAGCGGTGGTGATGAGGCTCCATTCGGTTCAGGTGTGCCTCATCACACGCCGCCAGCCCCTCCTCTCTCACACACCCACTCCTGTCGGGAGCCTGGTGAAGGGCGGCGAATAAGGGACGGGGTGGTGATGATAATAAGGGGGAGGCAGCCAACTCGTCACAATGCGCTGAATGTACAGGCATTGATGTCTGCTGAGATTTCGGACAATGATCTCCGCGGCTGCTGTAATCCTCTCTCCATGGCTGTCACTTAAAATCGAAGCTACCTTGAATCCATGACAACGTCCCAGAGACACATCTGCTCTCGCAGAACCTTGATAAACCATGTGACAACTTTCTTTCCTTCAGTGAAAGGACTCAGAGGCACAATACCATACAACACAACTGCCTTTCATTCCACTAACTCGTGTGAATAGAATTCAGCTCCAGTAAAAAAAAAAAAAACCTCTTTAAGTTTCAAGGCCTCATGCTGCTTAAAATAAGACAGAGGAACAATTCTGGAATAGAGGCAAGCATGACATTCACTGAATCATGGAAAATGAATGTTGGGTTTGTAAAAAAATTGATTTGAATCTCATGCAGTCGATAAACCCACTGACTTCATAGCACATGCTTTTGGACACAATATCTTTCAAAGAAAATAAAAAAGACAAATAAACCCAGGGCCTAACTACACATATACAGAAAAAAAGACACCGCAAACCAAAAGCTACTATTGGAGAAATGTTGCGTAGGCCGCTGCTGACCATGATTGCAATCCGGAGAAGTGCGTGAGATCAGTTCCCCTGAAAGAGACTTAATAAATTAAAGTCAGAACGGAGGATATTAACCCTGTTTGATAAATGAAAAGGGATATTGTCTGTCAGCTTGGTCATTAGTTCTTTTCACCAATTACTTTTCTAGGTGCAAAGGGAAGTCACAAGCACTGGCCCGTGGCTTCCTCCTTGAGCGCCGAATCATCGCAGGCCAACAAACAAGTCTGAAATTAGACCACGCAATATATCTGTCAGCCTCAGCGATAGGGATAAACATTCACTTGGACATAATTGTTATTGGATTGAGAGTCTCAGCAATGGCTTTGATTCATCATCTTAAACTATAGCACTAGGATTATAACCTATGGGGAAGTTTCCAAACTTTTCTGCATATGAACGCCATCATCTACTTGAAGTACCCTTGAGAATTTAAGATTTTTTTTTTAATTAATTTAGAATAAAATTAACTATTTAATATGAATTAAATAATATAATATAACAATGAAGTGACTGAGATTTTAAGACATTTTAATAACCTTTAAAAATGTAATGAATATATATTAGTGAATATGAATAGTATAATATCATGCAATATAATATACTATATTATGATATTAAGTGACAGAGTTTAAGACATTTTAATAACTTTTAAAAATGTAATTATTATTTATTATTTATACGTATATATAATATATGTAGTGACTTTGAGATTTAAAATTGTTATAACCTTTAAAAATGTAATTATTAGTGAATATGAATAAAATGAATAATATAATATCATGTAATATAATAAAATATAATATGAAGTGCGAGTTTGAGACATTTGAATAACTTTTAAAAATGCAATTATTATTGAATAATATAATATAATATATGCCTTTGATATTTTAATAAATTGTTAAAACATTAATTTGTAGAATGAAAAGCATTGTTAATTTAAATTAATAACAAAAAATTAAATAATATTATATAATGTATTATTACTATAATTTCATTTAAAAAGAAACAATTGTTCTTTTAACATGAAAAACAAATACACTTTATCACGTGCTTCAAAGAATCATATAAAAATGATTTGCATATGTTTTGTAGTTCAAGGTCAAGGTCATATTTTTAATAAAACGCTTGAAGCAACAACACAAAAATGCTTGGTCAAAACATGTTTTAAATCCACAAGTAAACTCATCAAATCATCAGACAACAGAGATAAAAAGGTCAAATACACCATAATATTTCCCTTTTGTTTATGGCCTAGCAGTTGAATTCATGCTCCAACAACAATTTCAATCTCTATTGTATTAAAAGCAGCAAAAACATATCCGTACATGCGTCAGACGCTTTTAGAGGCTCATCATCTGACGTCTGCTTTGAGTACTGGATGAAACAACTCAACATTATGCGCACACGACCCAACAAACACATCCTGTGTGCTTAATAAAAGTATATGAAGCAGTTCAAATTGCTGACATAAAGATTTAGTAGGCTGCACTTCAAATAGACCAGAAAGCAGAGCGGCCGGCTCATTGATCATCAGCCGTCACTGACGGAAACATGAAAACACAGGAAGCAAAACTCATCCACCCCAGTGTCATGCTTTATAGAGAGCGAAGCGCCCAAAGACAGGATGAGTTTGATCAGCAGACTAAAGAGATCTGCAAGGCAACTTATTTGCCCTTTCAGCCATGCAAAAGGTAGTGAGGGGCGCTTTGATCTCCCAATTAAACGGGTATATTTATAAATGTAAACATGTAGCTGTAGCTAATGAGCCTGGGCGATTGGACTTTTCTTTTCACGCGACGAAGCCCCCGATCGGCACCACCTCTGCTAATTTGCTTGTTAAATAAACACAAATCACTGGACTGTGGCTGTTGTTGTACATGTCAGTTTTGTCTAGCTATTGTTCTATTGTGTTGTGCTTTTTTTATGTGTTTATTGAAGTGGTAAATAAACTTGCAGTTGACGCGTGCACTATTTCCTCGGTTTGTAATTTATTCAAATTAAACTGAAGGAACACAAAAGATTCGTGTTCAAAACATGATTGTTTTTTTCAGTCAGTATTTTTTATAGTTTTTTGGCCTTATGGGTCTCTTCTTTGAGAGAACGCATTGGTCTATGACTTGCAGGAAGAGATAAATGGGATTCTTTGTCCATTCGTTCTACAGATGTGGCAGTTATGCCGAGGTTACAGAAGCCGTGCAGTCTTTGTCTAAAAGTTGAGGATTTCACCTTTGACATTTGCTGAATTGATCTGCTGGCAGTATTTACTGAATCTTGGCCGACTTGAAGAAGCAGTGATTGAACAGTGACTGTGTCCCTATCTCCGTCTGTATTGATTAGATGACAGGACAGATTGAGGGAATCGCCTTGTCGTGTATCACGTCTCTTCGTTTCAGGGGGCTCTTATCAGGATAACCCCAAACAAAATACCAGCGACGAGACGGCACAGTTTACATGCGACATGATTCTCGATCTGCACTCGTTCATCGGCTTCTAAAAAAATAAATATATATAAATAAAACTGACAGTAAAAAAAAAAAAGCATAAATCAGGAGTTGTACTCCAGCACATCTCGATACATCTACTGCCTAACTGTGTCTAGATTATACTTTGTGAATGAAGATTTGTAAGTGAATGCATGTACAGTAACTGCAATAGATGCCACAAATGACTTTAAAAAGTGAATTTAGTACTAAGAAAAGGTCCAGTATAATATGTTTGAAGATTATAGGTGACATTCATACATTTAAATGTGTCATGTTGGTTTAAGATAGTGGGCTGATTGTGACACTATTGTTTATAATGTTGCTATGGAAAGAAATATGAATAGAAAATTGAATTGAAGTATTTAAAGGTTTGAATCTGGATTGCAATGTGCCACTTCATTGCAGAGGCAAAAACTAAACAAAACAGATGAAAAATTACAATTACATTTAAAACTAAATAGAAAAACTGTAAAAAAAAAAAAAAAAAGTTTACTGAATTGTAAATAAATAAATAGTAAAACATTTAATTATACTGTACATTTACAATAAACTGTAACATGGTAAAAAAATAGTACAATTTCATTTTAAAAATAAACAATTGTAAAAATAAATATATATATTTTTATATAAAACAATAATATACAAAAAAATAACAAAAAATATTTTTTTAATAAATGAGGTAAATGAAAGACTTAATAAATAGATAAATAAATAAATGAAAAAAAGAAATGAATACATAAATGTGTCTGCCTATATAAGATTACACCTATCAGCCTGTACAAATTAAGCAAGCATTTAGTCCACAAAATACCAACTTAAATAGGGGCCCAAAAAAATCTAAGACTAATATAAATACACTCACTGGCCACTTTATTAGGTACACCTTGCTAGTACCGGGTTGTACCCCCTTTTGTCTTCAGAGCTGCCTTAATTCTTCGTGGCATAGATTCAACAAGGTGTTGGAAACATTCCTCAGAGATTTTGGTCCATATTGACATGATAGCATCACAGTGCTGCAGATTTGTCGCTGCACATCCATGATGTGAATCTCTCGTTCCACCACATCCCAAAGGTGCTCTATTGGATTGAGATCTGGTGACTGTGGAGGCCATTTGAGTAAAGTGAACTCATTGTCATGTTCAAGAAACCAGTCTGAGATGATTTGAGCTTTGTGACATGGTGCATTATCCTGCTGGAAGTAGCCATCAGAAGATGGGTACACTGTAGTCATAAAGGGATGGACATGGTCAGCAACAATACTCAGGGAGGCTGTGGCATTTAAACAATGCTCAATTGCTACTAAGTGCCCAAAGTGTGCCAAGAAAATATCCCCCACACCATTACACCACCACCACCAGCCTGAACCGTTGAGACAAGGCAGGATGGATCCATGCTTTCATGTTCTTTACGCCAAATTCTGACCCTACCATCTGAATGTCGCAGCAGAAATCGAGACTCATCAGACCAAAAACGTTTTTACAATCTTCTATTGTCCAATTTTGGTGAGTCTGTGTGAATTGTAGCCTCCGTTTCCTGTTCTTAGCTGACAGGAGCGGCACCCGGTGTGGTCTTCTGCTGCTGTAGCCCATCTGCTTCAGGGTTCGACGTGTTGTGCGTTCAGAGATGGTATTCTGCATACCTTGGTTGTAACGAGTGGTTATTTGAGTTACTGTTGCCTTTCTATCATCTCTAACCAGTCTGCTCATTCTCCTCTGACCTCTGACATCAACAAGGCATTTTCATCCACACAACTGCCGCTCACTGGATATTTTCTCTTTTTCGGACCATTCTCTGTAAACTCTAGAGATGGTTGTGTGTGAAAATCCCAGTAGATCAGCAGTTTTTGAAATACTCAGACCAGTCCGTCTGGCACCAACAACCATTCCACGTTCAAAGTCACTTAAATCCCCTTTCTTCCCCATTCTGATGCTCGGTTTGAACTTCAGCAAGTCATCTTCACCACATCTAGATGCCTAAATGCATTGAGTTGCTGCCATGTGATTGGCTGATTAGCAATTTGTGTTACCAAGCAATTGAACAGGTGTACCTAATAAAGTGGCCGGTGAGTGTATATGTATACAGTACATACAATCATTACAAAAAGTAAATAATGCTGTAATAATAAAAATAGAAACATTAAATGAAAAAAAAATGTAAATGAATTGCAGAATGTCCTAATACATGGTTTTAATGCCATGGCCAATGTCACAAGTTTGCTTTAATAGTGACCTAGAATTAGTGCTAATATCTGAAATACATATTTTTGTCTTCACTTTATAACTTAAAATTTGTTTCCAAATTGAATTACAAAAAAAATAAAAACTCAGATTTTGGCTTCCATTATAAAACACAAAAGCTGGTGTAAAAGCAGCAGGCCTAGGATTCTGTAAGGTGAGAAAAAGGAGGAGAAACTGGTTTTGAGGAGTCTGGCTGAGTGCAATGCTGTTGGCTGTCACAGCATCGCTGGCAACACGAGGGGGGCCGCGGCTCGGGCCCCTACACAAATGACAAGTGGCGCTGTTTGCCGCAAACCCCCGATTCTGTCAGTCTTTACTTCTATCGCCTCTCTGTGTCATGTTAACCGCCAGTCACTGCCAGTTCGCCAATTACACAGCCAGGTTCCCGGGCATGCCACACACTCTCTCGCTTTCTCTCGGTTAATGAAAAAAAAAGAGAAAGAGAGAGAGCGACTTCCACAAGACTTGCTGTGCAAGCTTACCCTAATTAACCATCAGCTTAATTAGACAATTTACTGTGTAATTAGCAGGCAATTAGTCAACACCTCTCAGATCGTAGTGACTGCTTTGACAGACCCACTTTTCCAATGCTTATTCCGGAGTCGAAAAGCACCTTAGTTGTTTATTTTCTCATCCCCTCCCCTAATGCGTGCCAACTGCATGGAGGCACAGCGTAATCACGGCTGATGAGACAGGTACGACAAAAGACACATGTTAGTTAAGCGGGAGGTAGGTGCGAGATGGGAACGGTCTGTCCCCCGTCACCGCAGATGGCTCCTCTGCATTAAAAACGCTTCTCTGCAATGTTTTCCCTGAGGGGAGAACGAGAGAAGCTTCGTCAATGATCTGTGATTAAACAGGGGGCGTGAGGACAATAATGATAGATTTTACAAAGCAATCATGAGGTAGTCCTCGGTCAAAAACATCTCGTCAACAGCCACTTTAGCTAAGCCACTAGTACACAGAACATTATTATACAGCATTGTGTCTCAAAGAAAGCAGATATTATGAAGCCTGATCTAGATGTTTTGTTTCTTGAGCATTATTACTGTACATGGTTGATAGAGAGCTACGGGTGGTTTCTAAGTGTTGCTATAGTCCTTGGTTGTTTACAGATGTGAATAAAACCAGAACACCTTTGACTCTAGATACAGGCCAGATCCCATCTTAAGTCTTATGTTTTTCACCCATTTTATATAAAAAAATAATAATAATAATGCGCCATATCAGGCCATATATCGGCCAATATTTGACAGTCATCAGATTATCAGCATCATCTGTGCTAAATAGAAGACATTTGTAATTCTGCCTAGTGACTGTGTAAATGATCTGTTTTCAACAGTGTTCAGCATCTTTCAGCACATGTTCCTGTGGCTCAGTGGTAGAGCATTGCGTTAGCAGCGCAAAGGTTGTGGGTTCGATTCCCAGGGAACACACATACTGACAAAAAATGTATAGCCTGAATGCACTGTAAGTCGCTTTGGATAAAAGCGTCTGCTAAATGTAAATCTTAGTATCACTGAGATACTAAAGTTTTTAATAATATTTTGAATATGTTTTTTTACATACATTTTCCAATTTTTATTAAAAAAAAATTTTTTTTTATTTTGTTGTGTGTTTTTGTCATTTTTAGTAGTTTTTATTTATTTTAGAAATGTTTATATAGTCTTTATTAATTTTTATTTCCGTTTTAATTTGAGTTATTTTAGTACTTCAAGTTAAACTAAATGGCAAAAGTTGTCATGGCAACTAGCTGAAATAATATGATTATTTGTTTTATTTCAGTTTTATTATATTTCAAGTAATTTTAGTTTTAGTTAACTACAATAACACTGGTTTTCATATTTTAAAAATAAAATAAAGATAAATTATTTTACTGTCTGTCAAATGAAAAATCACATCATATCACTCATGGGAACAGATCAATATATGCTATCGGCCCATATTGGTCGTTTTGAGGTTATCTGCATCAATTGTAGCAATTAAAAGAAAAATGCCATTTTGTCTAGTAATTACAAATTTGACTTTTTCAATGTTTACTTACAAAGAAAAGAAAAACATATTTGTGTACATCTCATTTGCCAGGTTAAATGTATAAAATGACATTGTCAGCAATATATGACCATCATCATGCGCTCTAGATATCGGTATCGGCTTTAGCAAATACCAATAATTAGGTTTGTTAAGTGTGTGTACGGTCCTTCAATAGAGTTGTGCTAGCTAGTCTCTCTCTCTCTCTCTCTCTCTCTCTCTCTCTCTCTCTCTCTCTCTCTCTCTCTCTCTCTCTCTCTCTCTCTCTCTCTCTCTCTCTCTCTCTCTCTCTCTCTCTCTCTCTCACAGCAGGCCAGCATGCAGCTATGGGAGGCTATCTATCTCTCCGCTTTAACTGTGTCACAGAGTTGGAAGTGCAGAAATGGCTGTCACTTCCAAATACTCTCAGGGGGCCTCCATCCCAGAATTCTCTCCTGCTGGTGTGAAATGGAAATGAGCCTGAATACAGTGCATGCTGGGTTGTGCCAATCTCCAGCTACAGCGAGCACTCTGAAGGAACAGAAACAGCTTTCCTTAGTACTAGTGAAGAAAAATGTATAGACATGTTTTTTTTCTTCTTCATTTAACACATGCATATGAAGCTTTCTGGGTTTAATCAAGCCCCCCAATTTTTTTTTTCTAAATATTAAATTCTAGTTTAATGAGTCAAATTGAGTCTATTTACTAAAATAAAAAGAAATAAACAAATACAATTAAATAATAATATATACACAGTATATATATTCTGTTCAATAAATATTTCTAAGATACTATTTTTGCATGGCAGATCCATATCAGAAAAAAAATACTTCATGTAAATAAATAAAAATCAAGTCCATTTCACAGCAGACTGAGCCTAAGCTCTTAGATACAAGCTTGATGCGAATAAAACCGACAGAATATCTCATTATCCCACCCTGAGACCTGTAGCCCTTTAGCGTACGAAACGCTCATTTGCAGAGTTACACATTACCGGCGCCACCTATTAACCACTCAAACCATAAGAGGGTGTGTACGTGAGTATTGTGAATGCGCGTGTGAGGTTCCCAACCTTTAACCTTTCCGTTCTTGATAAAAATGCAGCAGTTGATTAAATCCTGGTTGCTAATTAGCAGAGAGACACATAAAGCCATGCAGAAGATGCAGAGAGAGAAAGTGACAATAGTGTGCGGTGGGGTGATGGGACACATCACACTTCATCTGTGTTACCATGGAGCTTCATCCAACATTTCTCATTAAATTAAAAACCTCGATCTGAGACGTACAGTTAACGTGTGTGTGTGTGTGCCATTTCTTTTGTTTCAACTTCAGTTAATACATCTTTATATTTAGTTCATTCAGATTTGCCCACTAAATCCTCCTACGCGAGGTGAGAAGGCACGTTCAAGAATAGACTGATGTGCGGAGAAAGTTTCGTAAGATAAAGTTAAAGACTTTAAGAGCTTTCCGTGGTGGGCGGAAGTCTGGCGGGTCAGCAGCAATCATTCCTCATTCGTACGGGTTAAAGAAATCTCACGTGAAAGAACTATTAGTGCACAAGTATAAAAGCCAACGGCTAAAACTAGCACCTACGGGCCCCTTTTGGGATGCTGACTGGCGGCAAACTACCATTTAGGTTAGCTTCAATTACAGGTGTGATTTAACCAGACTTGACCAGTCAAAAAGCTAATTGGGCTCAGTTGCCTTCGGATCTCGGCCTTGGCCCTGGAGGTAGCCTACGAATCTGTAATTAGCCCGAAACGGGCCAAATGTATCAATCACATATCTAACAATCCTGTAATTGGTGTGATGCTTTAAAAAAAAACTGTCAATTGTGAAAAATGGATGTAAGGCCAGTGGGTTATTTGGAAGACGGCGTTCTTCGGCCTCTTTTTCAAAGTAGCAGCAAGAAAACAACACGTTTTTGTATGCTATACAGTTCATTAATCCTAATTAATGGTCACAGAGCTTTGTTAGGCAGTTCTCCACCGGTCTAGCACGCAACCGAGCTAATTAGCGATGCCGAGCACAAACGACGAGACCCAGAAGCGTGAAGATTCTCATATTCGTAGACAATCCTCTAAGCATCTCAAATTCTATCAATAGCACGTAATGTTACGATAGGGGGCGGCCGTGAAAAAACTAAAAAAACACAGGATATTAAAAAAAGAGAAATCCCCTGTGTTTAAGGCGGGTGATAGCGGCGTAGCGGCTGTTCATTCATATTGACATTAAGAACTTCTTTATCTTTTTTTCCCCAAAGAAAAGCCCTCTTACAATCTCTCCCACTGAGCACACAATAAAGAATAATATGATTTCTGTTTACTGAGATATCAGGTGGTATTTCGGCATATGCTGGTGGGCAATAGATGCAACAGTATATTACAGCCCAATCTGGCATCTACAAATGTCAAGAGTAAATCAGGACTCGAGAGAGAGAGAGGGGGGCGGGGGGAGAAAAAATCCACTCGAGGTACGAAGTTCGCACAGACAACTTCGCAGGCGACCGTCAGTCGTCCACGTCTTCTTTTAGTCAGAGAGAGAAGATAATGCGATCTTAAGCAAAGCATCCAGATGGTGCACCGAGCTCCCAAGGTAAACCGGGTGCAATTTCCAGCCTCCATTGTAACGTTTCTCGCCACCTCTTCCCTCCCACCGCCATTTGTCTCTGGAAATAAAAAGCTGACCTTTTCCGAAGGGCCGGTGCGCAGTTTATAAAAGCAGAAATGGAGGTAGGTGACAGGCGTCTATAAAACAGGAACAGCCACATCACTCACTCACACATCAGAGCAGGACAAACATCATTTACACACTTCACATGCTGTCCCTCACCGTCTGAAATCAGCCGAGTGCCGAGGACCATGGGTCGGAATAAACAATTTGACTCGATCTCTCCCCTCCCGCCTCCTGTCAGTAGCATATAGAACTCCATAGCAATGTCTATCACAAATTTGAGCGCTTGTCTTTTGGTTTTAATCTTGGTTTTTTAGTTAGCCGTTATTTATTTTCGTTTAATATCCCCAGTGCTTCTAATGAATGGGAAGCAGCCAACAGAACAAACATATGATCCTGATTAATATTGACATTGCTAAAAAAGAGAGGGTATATTAGTAGTTAATAAAACAGTGTTTTTGAATTGTAACAGTGTTATTTTTTGATTCTTTAACATTGAAAAAAATCATTAAAACTATTTGAGAGCATGCTCGTTTTAGCGACAACATTTATGATCGTAACAAATCATAATCACACTTAAATAGCTTTAAGCACAGAATAAAGAGGAGGTGAAAATAACATCTTTCACGGTGTCATATCACCTTTCTTTCAACAGATTCATCTGTTAATTAAATCGGATTAAAGTCTCATAAAAATACACTGTAATTGTTACCTGAGATACTAGATGAAGGAAAGAAAGAACACAAATGAGAGCTCTCATGACAAATGTGATTAAATGGAGAGCAAATGCTTTTAAGAAAAAGGCCCTGTAATCTAGTATATCTCTTCTAAAGTTTCAGAAGAGATCTCAAATCAATGCTCACAATTGTCAGGACATCCCAATATGATATCAAAACAATTTCATTATGAAATCGAACATTACTTATCAAATTCTTCAAGACCAAACAATCTGATCTGCTAGTTTACATTAGAGCAAAAACGACCCTATTTACTATTAATATTTCATATAACAAGACTAATATGGGGGGATTCAAATAGGGAATGATGTTTCATGTTTAATATTACAGATCAATGCTCTTATTGTAGGTCAACAATTATTTGATAGGTGATTATAATTAGGAATTTGAGGAGAAATACTGCAGACAATGCAGATAAACATAAATTAAACATAAATGATAACACAATTAAGTATATTAAGCCAGCTATTTTCAAATCAGTGTTGTTATTGATAACTAAAAATGAAATAATTAAAATTTGTTTTCATTGACTGAAATAAATCTAATAAAAAAATATTAGATGAAACTATTAAACTTACTAAAAAAAAAAATATATATATATATATATATATATATATAAACAAACAAATAAATAAATAAAGTTGCTAAAATTACTAAAACTAAGCATCTAAAACTAAATTAAACAGAAAAAAACTAAAACAAAATAATATTTTATATTTAAAATGAAAACTGAAATTAGAAACATAAATTAATAAATACTATAATACTATACAAACAATACTAAAAATTATAATAATAATTATAATTGTACAATAATAAAATAATAATAATTGTACAATAATAAATAATTATACAATAATACAAAATTTCAAACTGTGGTCTAGGGGCCCTCAGGAAGCTTTAAAGTGCTAGGGGTCCACATGAAAGTTTAAAATATAATAAAATAAAAAAAATAATACAATTCAAAAATGATTATGTTTTATATTACAATTATTTGAACACATTTCTCATTGGTCTCCAAAATATTAATATGAAAAGTTCCATACAAACATAAGGATTGTTACAATTGGGGTCCTTGGCATAAACAAATAAATACAAATGTAATAAAACATCCTCTGAGCAATACAATTTTATTCTTCGGCTCTTTTGAAAATACAAAATGAAACGCACTATAGTTGTGATTGCATTACATGCGCTGTTCTTTCGTAGTACCTTGTTCAACGAGAAGGTTTTGGTGAGGGCGAAACCCCAACCCTGCTCGAAGGCCCTGCGGATCATGGCACCGCTGGTGGTGGGTGGAGCGCTGGCCAGCCCAAAGGGGTTGGGGAACGTGATGCCGCACATCTTCACGCTGATGTCCACGGTGTCTATGGGTGAGTAGAAGAGGGGCAGCTGGGGCGGACCGCTCACCATCTGCCCAGAGATGGACTGTAACGACAAACAATCACAGCACACGTGTAAGACTTCATCGACGGCATTTTCTACTTTGTGAAAGGGAAAATTGGCAGCATTCAGACAGAAAACGCTCACGGTCACTCTGAATGCAGGTTTGTGAAGGTTACTCCGCTTTTACGGACCGCCAAACATGTGCGTTTATGGCTACAATGGCGCAGCTGATCGGTGTGAGATAGCGAAGTGTGTTTGTGTGAAACCCCGCAGCATTGTTTATCTCTTCACATCATGGCACAAAAGCAGCAAATTGCAGTCATACATCAGCTCTCTCTCTAATGAGCCTCACGTTTATCAAACACGTATGATTGCCCTTGTGGTGATGTCACAGCCGCATAATGAACGAGGGGGTGTCAAGTGAAGAGAAAACGAGAGCAGGAACATGACAGCCCACATCCTCCATAGAGAGGCCTCGTCACTGCGAGAGAGAGGAAGCTAGCGAGAAAAACACCCGAGACAAACAACTAATGCCGAGGGACGTTCCTGAACCCACTCGGGCCCTGACGGATGTTGTAGTTGTCAAACACTTTGTACACCAGATAGATCTTTGGCAGATGATACGCTATTGATTTTTCTTTTCAGAACCACTTGGGGTAATTAGCCGCTACGATTTAAGAACTATGCGATTATTTGAGGAATAATTGCAGAATGAAAATTCTGTCATTGGTTACTCATCCTCGTGTCGCTCCAAAGCTATATGACTTAGTTTTTTTTTCTGAGGAACACAAAAAGAGAAGTTCTGAGGAACTGCATTAGTCGCTTTTTTCTGTGCAATTACAATGAACAGGGAGCAAAACTATCAAGCTTCAAAAAGTGTCAGAGTTATTCCATCAGATTTCTAAATAGGACAGGTTTGTGAAATTGACATCACTATTCACTGACAGTCTTCGGATCATTGAATCAGTGAGTTGAACTTAATTGATTCATCAATGAATCATTCAGAGCTGGTCTGTGAAATGAATCAAATGATTCACTAAAAAGATCCGACTCCAAAGAAAGGTTCACTCAAAAATCAGACATCACTACTTGATTACTCTCTTGAACCAGACCTGGGCAATTTTCAGGGAATCACAACATATATAACACAAAGCTATTGTATGACTTTAGAAGACGTGGAATATAGCACATGAGATGTGTGAATAACTTTGATTATATATTGATAGTGTTTTTTTAGTGCGATCAAATCAATTAATCGCAATTAATAGCATCAAAAATAAAAGTTGTTTACAAAGTGTGCGGTGTATGTATATGTAAATATACACTGTATACATATAAACATACACAGTACAAACATTTATATTATGTAAACACAAACTTTGATTTTGGATGTGATTAATTGCGATTATTTGATTTGACCACACTAGGTTTTTTTTGTCATTTTGAAGTTGAACAGCTGCAGTCCTCCTTTACTTTTTATTACACCAAATATATACGACCAGAATATTGTCCAAAACTTTGCCTTTTGTGTTTAATATTAGAAAGAAAATCATAGATCATTTCTTGGATGAGTTAAGCTGTTTTAAGACGAAACCAACAACCACTAAATGATTTACATTGAAATTAAGTTCAGATTTCAAAACGTAACCAGTGATGTTTTAAAATATTTTTTTTACTGAACATTGAGTGCAATAGTCAGGTTCCAGAAGTAAAAATGCCATTCATTTTCTCTGTGGGGGAACTGATTTTTGACGAGAACTTACAAACCTTTAAAAACAGACCTACTGTGAGATATGAGGTTGTTGAAGCCTTCAGCCCGAATTATTACTACTTTTACTTTTTTTAAATAATCGTGTTCAATGGCAGAATTTGTGGGGGCTACTAAAATGACCCATAATTATGCTAAGAAATCTGCACCAGAAATAACCAAACCATGGCAAAGGAACACTTTAGTGCTGCTCTCTCCCCATGAAGCACTTTTTTTTGCTTCAAATCAAAGTTTGTAATGTTGTTATTCACTATGTTGCTGGATGGTTTGGTTCATGGCTTTTAATGAAGACTTCCCCTAATTATTTTTGCACTCTGTTGTGATTGTTCATGTATTCCTACTGTAGCATCTATTTAACCATGGACAGCCAGCTATAGCAAGGCAGCAGCACCTCTAAAATCTAAGCTTACACTTCTATTGTTCTATTTACAAGCGCTATTATTTCCTTCAGGAAACACAAATCTAGTTTATTTTATTGAAAAACGTATGGAACATATATAAAAACAGGAGTAATATTAAATGCTCAGGGACAAGTACATGAACACACCTCAGAGCTCTCAGGTGGGACTCGTTGTCGAGCTGATCTGAGAGCTGTTCATACATTAGTCTTGCAACCTTTCTGCAAATGACTCTATTGGTTCCCTCAGCGGCGGTCCATTACCGTAAAAAACAACAACGCAATCTGTTGCCTTCCATTGAACACTACATATGGTAATTTCATCAGCAAATAAACAGTTATCTCTGCTTTGCTCTGGCCACAGACATGGACAGACTATTAACCCCTCGCTGACCCACCACTGCTGGAGAAGAGCTGCACTTAACCGTGAGATTCCCTCATATGGAGGTCAAATACCTTCGGGAGCTGCACCCCTTATGTCTCAAAGCACTCAACGGGACATTTACTTTGAATTTAATGCTATTATTGCAGAGGTCAAAATTGGCTTCATGATTCTGGACATATAAAACATGCTTTACACAATGTTGAAATTTCAAGAACAACACGAAATCGAAATGAACCATATTAACTCGCTAAATTATTGTCAATGGTCTTACATGTGAAAACGTGTTATTTTAGTATTAGTGTGATTGATATAATATTAAGATTTGTTTATATATATATATATAAAAATATAAATAAACACACACACACACACATGCATGCATGCAAACATACATACAGTATATATATATTTTTTTATTTAGATTTATTTTAGTTTAGCTAATTTTCAGTAATTTTGTGATTTAATCATTTGTAGTAGCTTTTGTTATATTTAAAACAAAAACTATATATACACACACACACACACACACACACACACACACACACACACACACACACACACATCACATTGTTGTTGTTTGAAATAAAACACACACACACACACACACACACACACACAAACACACACACACACACTCACACACACACACACAACACACACACAAACACACACAAACATACATATCACACAAATACAAATATTTTCAATGGTTTTAGTTTTAATTAACTGGTGAATACTAGTACTTACTGGTATATGTTAAATAAAACAAACAAACAAAAAAACAGCAACATGTAATGATTTTCTAAAATTACTCCAGAAATGCTCAAATAAAAAAGTATAAAAGCATACAAATAAATAAATAAATAATAAACATTATCAATAGTAAAATCAAACAAACAACAATGAATACAATAAAATAAACACGAATAAACATGTCACAACAGCAAACAAAAATATGATTATTATTAAATAAGTCACATTATTAAAAAAACATTTACAAAGTTGATATACCAACCCTTTACGGACACCTTAGCAATTGAATCGCCATTGGCTAGTACGTTTTTTAGTTTACTCGCCAGACTGATATACTAGGCCTATATATATGTACATTGTTTGTAAAATGGTACAGCTTTCTTTTTAAATATCTGAAAGTACACTCTTAACATCAGTCAGTCAAGCATTATAATATGACATTCAAGTATATTACATTATATAATTTTGTAATTATGAATTAAAACTTTTGTAATTAAACATATGAATGCATAGTGATTTTAACTGAATTTAGGACTGGTGGTGGTGGTGCTTTTTTTTGGTCATTCATGGTTTCTGTAAAAAAAAAACTAACAATAATACTGATAAGATAATAATAATAATACAAATACGAATTCTGCTAATAAGAACAGTATAAAATGCACTAAGGATTAACGAGCTGCTGGATTCATGAATATTAATCAGGTTGTGTGCGTTCGCTCAAACTAATTCGCTGAAATCAAAACAGGAATGATAATAGGTGAGCACCAGCCAATGAGATCCCGTTTGCGCATTAGTTCCGCCCACTACCGGAAAACCTGGCAGTTCTTAAAAGCTGAAAAAATTCAAAGGAACTCTGTTATTTTAACAGGAAAATACAACAAAGAATATCGTTTACATGTAGCGCGTCAATTCTGCATGTATGTAAGACTCTCTCTGCTCTCACCAAAGCGACGGCGAGTCGTGCGCCTTCACACTAGAGTTCACGGTACGTCAAATACAGGTGCGCTGCGCATCCATTGAGATGAACCGAAATACAGCACAGATCGCTTGACGGACAGTGAAACTCTGAAGCGCTCAGTCAGTGTTCGGCGAGTTAAAATACATCTGTGCTAAACTAATACTTAGTCTCCAACTCACACACTGGCGAGTAAAATCTGAGAATTACTTGTACTACTTGTACACAACAAGATCAGGATTCAGGAATGTGTATTAAGATTTCATGTTAATTTCATGTCGAATTAAAAGTCATCTGTGATGCAAAACACTAATGCATGACCTTTCATATCTGCCCATGAATAAACTGTCATATATCTTCATAATTATATAATACATGTCACGGCTCCTTAATTTCTGCCTGGATTCTGATGGTTTTGTTGGTGTACGGGTTTGATGGCTTTAGCAGCGTGAACAGCCACTGATGTCTCTGCTGGGTCTCAGCCTGCGTGCGCATTGTGTGTGTGTGTGTGTGTGTGTGTGTTTGGCAGGCAGGGGGCCTCTATAAGCCCCTGTCAGGAGCCCAGGCTGATCTGGCTCAGCTAACGGGACACTCCTAAGTGCACTCTCTCCCTCCCTGACCTCCCTCCTTCACTCTCCACAGTTACTTTGCTTGTAGCAAACTAATTAAGCCGAACAAGCTGGTATCGCCAGTGCCTCTGAGGTGAGATTTACGGAATAATCCTGCGCGGAACGGCGTTCTCGCTGTGTGGCCCCGGCGTGCGGCTGTGCCGCGTGAAGCCACAGGAAGACCATTGTCCTACCGCCCGCTATAATGCTAATTTATTCCTTATTGTGCTCTGATTACTCATAAACATACTCATATTGAGAGGCTTTTGTATCCAGCGGTGTCACAGCTCACTCTTTGTAGAGAGCATGTAAAGCTCTCATCTACATAATTAATCAGCACTCCAAATCCTCCTTTTCCATTGGGTTTTGTGATCTTAACACGGGACATAATCAGGGCAACATCTGTTTCGGTCTCATTAGCACAAAAGCGAGTGTTTTCAAATGTGGATATGTCGAGAAAATGAACTTGGGTGTGTGTTTACGGTGTCACAATATTGTCATTTGGGCAGCTGACATGACATCTCACAGCAGGGACGGCAAAGTCCTGCAGAGTGATGATACACTCCATCTTAGAGTATTATAAATGGCCTTTTCCGTAATTATTTCATAAGTATTATGTATGACCTCATCTTTAACGTTTTTTGGCCCTGTCCTCTTTTACCCACCCTCATATCACTCCAAAACCCTTTGACTTCTATGTGGTATACAAAAGAAGGGCTCTTTTCCATATAAAAAAATAAATATTGAGTTATCATGCTCCAAACAAACAAACAAACAAACAAACAAACAAACAAACAAACAAACAAACAAAAAAGCACCATAAAATAGTATCATAAATCTCCTTTTCTCTCATGCAACAGAAAAAGACATAAAACAGACATAAAGTCATTATTTGCTGAAAATAATAAAACAAACAAACATAAATGAACTATTTGTTATTGTTACTTTTATTATTAATAATAGCATTACTATTTATTATTATTAAACACAAACATAAATAAATAATAAAATAAATATTATTAATAAAACTATTACTATTATTATTAAATAACTAAATAAATCTATTTATAAATAGTTTTTTATAATCCAATCAATCAAAATATAGTATTCCAGTTGATTATTTAAAAAAAATCCTCAATAAATAAATACACAAATAAAAAAGAATAAACATTAATAAAACAAACAAGCATATAGTTACTATTTATTTTTATCACTATTATTACTATGAAATCCCAGCATACATAAATAATAAAATAAATAATGAATACAATTATAATTATAAATATTATTATTGTTATTAATAAATAAGTAAATACATATTTTAATAAATTGCTAGTTTCCAGATGGTTATTTTCTGCTGAATATTCTGTCTCACACTATAAAGACATATTATGAAAGTTACTCGCATCTTTCATTTTTCAACCGCTATACCCTTTTATATGTACTTTATATACATTGACATACATTTCTTTCACATCTCATTTGCACTTGTGTGCAAGATGCATCACGGTACATCAATAACGTCAAAAGTCATTGGTTTGTGTGCGTCTCATTCCCAGTTACAACACATTTGAATACAAACGCGAATGAGATTCAAGAACCACAGTGCAAAGGAAGGTTTTATGTTCGTCACACAAATACATATGGCTTTCGAAGACTTGGATTAATAGTGCAATAGTCATATGGATGCTTTTATGGTCTTTTTTTATCTTAATGGTCTGAATAGCAGGGCGGGGGGATTCACTATATGGAAAATAGCAGCTCAGATATTATGCAAAACATCTCTAAATAGATTTGGTACAACATATGAGTGAGTGAATGATGGCAGTTTTATTATGGGGTGAACTAGCCTTTTAACTTTATCCCTGATTCCTATTTCAACTCCTCTAGAAAGAAAGCAAGAAAGAAAAGCACCTGTAAGTATCTGTGCATGTGCCAGGAGGCCTGTTTCCCGTCATTGACTGCTTCCACGGTGGTATTGGCCAGACCGGCCACATCGCCCCCAGCGAACACCCACGGCTCACTAGTCTGCATGCTCTCTGGGTCCAGCTCAGGAAGCCCCCATCTGTTTAACCTGATGGGAGCCATGGCCTCTATCACTGCAGAGAGAAAGAGAGAGAGAGAGAACTGATAAAGAAGAGAGGAAAGAGGTAACATGGAAAAAGACCTGCAGAAAAGGAAAAACCTGATAGACTGGAAATGGCAAGAAAATAATACAGAGTCACTGACAAGACAAATGACGAGAGTTTTTTTCCCCCACTGGCGTTTCCTTTTCTTTTTGCGAGGTTAATGTAACGTCTCCTGGTGCATTTCATTCACTGTTAGTAACGTTAGCGGGAAGATAGTCTGTCAAACTGATCTACATTCTGAAATGACCACCCCTCCTCTCTGTTGAACACACACCATCCATCTTCTAAAGGCACGGCTGCTCGGCACGGACCACGTCCTACATTTATCAATGAAGAAAATTCCAAATACAGATCTAAGGACAGGATGCCCAAGATTTATTGCACATTATGAGGATTACTATGGAGGAATAGAACTCCTCTCTCCTTATGGAGTAAAAAAATCAGCTGTATATTGGATAATGTTACTCAATCACAAATGACAGAATATTATCAGCCATTGAAAAATGACATTAACTGATGTTACTTAATACAACCTCAAATAATAAAAACGTATATGTAGAAATGAATTATAAATTATTACACACACACACACACACACACACACACACACACACACACACACACACACACACACACACACACACACACACACACACACACACACACACACACACACACACACACACACACACACACACACACACACACACACACACACACACACACACACACACACACACACACACACACACACACATATATAAATACTATATAATATAAAGTACTCATTCAAACATAAATTTGAGATTTAAAATCCTTGTTTGTATACCATGGCAGAAGACTGATGGCCTATTACAGTTTTAAAAAGTTTGTAACTATATTATTACTTCATTATTATAAACTGTTACCAATTAAAAATATATTATATTACAAATTATTATTTGTATTAATTAATATAATACAAAATAAACACAGAAATATAAACAAAGTATATGTATATGAATACATTAAATGCATATAAAACACAAATAATTTTGTATATTATATTATATATTCACACATACAGCTTATGCATATATATATATATATATATATATATATATATATATATATATATAATGTAATATTTACATTTCAAATATATTATACTATATTTAAATGTAGAACTATAAATTATTGTAGTGTTACCAAATAAATATGTAATATATCATCACACATTCATTACATTTATTGATTTAATATAATTATATAAAATCAATGTGTATATATAAATGCATAAGAAATTCATATTATATACAATTAATTTATATATAAATTTAATTGAATTAATATATTACAAAATTAATGTTTGTATTGTTATAATATTCTTATTTTTTGTAGTGATTGTATTATATCAAACAGTATTATATTATCAACAATGATTTCTGAAGTGTTTGAATATTAGTCATAATAAACAGTCTAGATGCTCTGGTGACTGTTTACACCGTACATCGAAATCCTTTACACCCTGTTTTCCATGATATGTCTCCTTTAATAACAACAGGCAGCAACAAGCATGCACAGCAACAATCAGATTTCCCAAACACTGAATTCTGTATAAGACTCCAAACACCAGAGCCCACCCAATACTTCTAAGTAAAAATAAATTGAGTTTTCCTCCTCATAACTAAGCTTTCGATTTTCTTGCGGGCGATTAAAGAGACCGGCTGAAGGGAAGTGAAGTTAAGAACAAAGTTGTAATATCCTCCAGTGGGCAGCAGGTCAGTTCAAAGACAGAGAGGAAGAGAGATTGGCTCCTACACTTAAAACTGTGCCTGTAATCCTGATCGTCAACACTTTTTCCTGCTCTTCTTCTCTATTATTTTTTCTCTTTATCTCCCTCTAATGTCTAGAGTTCTCTGCAATTGTCTAGACCTCTTCAACAGACTCACTTATCATATTTCAACACGCACACACAGAGACGCTAACAGTGAGTTGTTTTTCGTTCTCTCCTGTCCGCTCTGGAGAGGTAGTAGAGTGTGTCAGGCCTCTCATAGCCCTCAGAGATCATTCTTAAGTAAAGCAGCAACTCTCTCTCTCTACCCATGGGCTTTCTCCTCACTGACAGATGCAAACTGCAAGGGTCCATTAAGCAGAAGAATCCACACTGGATAAAGGAGAGGACAGGGATTGTGGACCAGCACACTAGTATAGTCATCATTCCATCAGAATTACTTCCCATTGGTCTCTACTCCAATGGCACAAATGTACACGTTTGTCATTTGGTTTAACAAACTAAAGGCATTGTTTACAGAAACATTATATTTCTGTCATTTACTTAACCTCATGTGATTCTAAACCTGTACGCCACTGGTCTCAAACTCAATTCCTGGAGGGCCACAGGTCTGCGCAGTTTAGCTCCAACCCTAATCAGACACACCTGATCCAGCTAATCAAGGTCTTCAGGATTGCTAGAAACTTCCAAGCAGGTTTGGAGCTAAACTCTGCAGAACTGTGGCCCTTCAGGAATTGAGTTTGAGACCACTGCTGTACGCTCTATGCTTACTGTGGAACACAAAAGTAGAATTTCGAAAGAATTGCTGAGCAGCTCTTGACACAATGAGCCAGTCCACTGTGATCCGGGAAATTAATAAATGAATAGAATCAGGAAAATTAATAAATAAATAGAATTATGCATGAATGTTTGTGTTTTTTTCAGGAAAAGTACATATTTTGTGATAATTCTACTGAACCTGGAACATTAAAATGACTTTTCTATAAGGATGTTTCTGATAATATTTTGGCTAATGACTGATATAACATATATAACATGCACAAATTTAAATTTAAAATAACTTATTTTACACAAAATGTATTCAAATATTTTTTTCAATCATACTGGTGCTGATAATCTCAAAATAGCCAAATAAAATAAAATAATAATTATTATTACAACTATTAATTAAATAAACAATGCTTTTTATTGTGCTTTTATGTTTTTGATTACTTTTTTGTCATCTTTAGCGCTTGACAGTCCCATAACATTCATATTTAGACACATTTGGCAAAACATCTGTTTAAGTTTCTACAAAAGAATTATCAGTCTAGAATGACATGAGGATAAATAATGACAATATTTTCAAGTATCCTCAATCTGTTCTAATTTGCTGGGTTTTAATATCAGAAAATCAATGCACAAAGCCTTGTGTTTGACTGTGTCAAGCTCAAATGCAAGTTGCCGTTCAGTCTTGTGCCGGAGAAAGCAAGCAGCCTCATTACCGCTGATGGAGTGTGATTAATGGAATGCTGATGTTTGTATATTCGGCCGAGCGGGTGGGTGGGGGCGGAGCCTTGGCTGGAGTGACAGGAGCCGGATGCAGAATACTCCATCACAATCCAGCCACAAAGAAGAGATGGGGAAAAAAGAAAATGGAAAGAAAAAAACAGCTAAGTGTGGCGAAGGATCAAATCATCTGTTAGCTCCAGTGGGCAGGCCTGCTAGATTACCAGCCAACTTTTCTAGCCATGTCAGCTGTTCTGATACCAGCCCTCGTCGGCCGCAGCCAGACCAATCTGATGAGACACTTGAGTGGGCAAGTAATTCATATTTCCAAAATGAAAGAACACAGAAGAAAAAAAAAAAACACCATCCCTCAGCATTTTTTGCAAAACTAAGGGAAGGTACGGTGCGGACGGAACTGTGGCTGTTGCTTATGTTACAAAACACAATATCTGCAATGTAGAAGTTCACTATGATGACAAAAAGAGATGAACATGGGCACGTCCGAACAAGACCGTCCGACTCCATTAAACCAAAAGACAGCCGCTCGCACAAACGCACAACAACCTCATCAAACACAATAACCTCCCTAAAATCTCTGCAAAATTACACTTGCTGGCTTTCGGTCAAGTACACTAATTCCTGCTCCTGCTAAGAGGTGATTTGGTGTGCTTTAATTAACCTTGTAGACTAATTGCTAATAATGATAACCCTCTCCTGCTGCGCAGACCTTTCCTGATGTTTAACATGTTCCACAGATGCTGCGAGCAGGTCAGACATCGTACAATAGCGCTAATAACACTTACGAAACAACCGGAGGTGCTACATTCAAGGTGAGGACAAACAACTTTGATTACATGCAGGAAAATTAAGACATTATAGAACCAAATATTGAAGTTTGTCCAGGTATAATTGCATAGTGGTGATGTTTGCAGAATAAATACATTTAATAATGCTTATTAAAACATAATGACAATCATATGTTTATATATATATATATATATAATAAACGCAACCATACCTACATTCTTTTTTATTCATCATTGGCCAAAATGTAAAATACATTTAAACACACAATCATTATAATGTAATGTACTCTTTGAAGCATGAATAGTAACAAAATACAGCAATCTGCATGTTTGGGCACACTTGACTGAAAAGTTTCTTTTCACGAATGTTTACTTTGATTGATTGCGATTCGTTTTGTAGATATAAGCAAATGATATAAGCAAATTCTGCCAATACTTTTTTTTTTTTTACAGAAATACAATTTTAATTGAAAATATTTTGAAATGAAGCCCAGAAAGTGATGGAAAAGTTCTGCCAACACAGTAACTCCATCAATTCCTTTTTTTTTTAAGCATACCATTAAGAAATGAAGTTAATTAATGACTAAAAACAAACTAAAACTTTCAACAGTCACAACCTGTATGTGCTTTTAGATAAAATCACATAAAATAAATAAATGCATACATATACAGTAGAGATCAAAATTAGAGAACAATCTATAAACACGTGCATTTTTTTCTGAAATATTGTTAATCTTCATTGCTCAACATTTGAAGGAATATTAGCTGTATACCACTGATGAGATGTTTGGTCACTGCAGAGTGCACTTTCAGTCAGACTTCTCTCAGTCAAACACGCTGAGACAGATCCTTACCCTGTTCAGCACTGAAATGGCTATTCTGCAGTGTTGAACAGATTCCCTATCGAGAGTCTCTGCATTATCCTCTCTTCTTGTGCATTTGTCTTACATGGATGACCAGCCTTATTGGGGGACTTGAATGAATTAGTGTCATTGCAAACCAGCAATATTCAAGATATCACAGATTTGGAACGACCAACTTCTCTTGCAATAGGTGAAAGTGTCATCCCTTTGGCCTTCACAACCAACTGTCGCAGGGTTTCAGTCACCTTAGAATGATTCGCCATCTCAGTGCAATATCAGTGAAAATTGGAGGAATGCTGCCAGTTAAATAGGGTTTGTCAAATAAGAACATTTGCAACAGGTGCCAGATTAACACCAATAACTTGGAAGAATCTGTAGGTGTTCTCTAATTGTGATCAGAGTTCTTTTTCAATTATCGCATTCATTATTTTTTATACTGAGCTTCAGAATTCAATTGGTTTATGAAATATGCTTTTAAAAATGCCCTTCTACTCCTGTTAGGATAACTTTAGATAGGACTAAGCAGTGACTGAGCAGTTTATATATATACATACATATGCAAACAGAGTTCTGGCATGACATTTTAGATGGCACAGTCCGATAGGTCTAACTCGATCTGACCTAATGACATCATTATCACATGGCACAGCTGATTGGTTCTCTCCTGTATCGGTAGCCAATGAGCTCAACATTCAAATATATGACTAGTGCGTGCTTCAGAAACCCTCCACCTTCCCCAGCTCCACCTGTATAGCTCTGCTATGAGGTGATTCATGTATGCTATAGGGGGTTATTTCATGTATGTTATATTTGCAGCAGCAGTATTTCTTACATGCTCACAGCAGTGTGTTGTGGATGTATTGGCAGTAGCAAGTCTCGGTACTTGCTCTGCGCAGCAGCAGCGTAACATTGTCATATACATTACCATGCCAATCCCACAGAGAGTTGTCACGACAGAAATATATATGTATACTGTATGTGTGTGTATATATATATATACAGTGTATATTAAATTTAAAATAAATATTACAATAATTTCATGGTACATAAAAAGCACATACCAGTTGCGAGTGTTGAAACAGCAGGTTTTAGTTTGAGATCATTTGTGCTGATACTGCAGGCTGGTCAGTGAGTAAACTAATGGCGTGGGTGGGATGAATCTCATTATTGTGAATTCATGTCACCTCCAGTCAGCTATGGACACTACAGTCTCTCTGTGACATTACACCTTGTTTTTTAATGCAACCCTAATTGAAAATCATAGCGGGTCTGCCCTTTAGCAGCCTGATCTAATTAGTGGACTCCAAAATCATGTCAGAAAAAGTTTTGCTCTGTCACCAGCCCTGAACACGTTGTATACTGCAGCCCACCAATAATTAGCAGGTCTGCTGATTACAGTTATTAAATGATTGAATTGTAACAATTTATATTATTAATCAACTGTTAACTCGGGTCATTTAACTACTTGAATGACATGCTGTAATCACAAGTACCTGACCATGCCCATCAGTACTAGAGAACAGCCGGATGGAAACCCCAAATCAGTTTTAGCACAACCGCTTCAGTTGAGTTTACCAGAGGAATTACACTAAAATGTGTTAGAAAAGAATCACAAAACAAGAACAGTAATTAACATCCGTAATAAATGCAGTGCATTTCGCACACTGCTATTGGTCACAGTTCAGGGACTTGGCCAACAGATAATTATACGGTTGAAATGAAGATGGTGACTCCGACGCTGGTGAATCTCACTCTAATGGACACGCGGTCTCTCTCTTCACCCTGTAATCACGTCACTAAGACCGTCCAGGAATCATTTTGAGTTGTAACTGTGCGGTAATGACTTGCGTTTGCTCCCAGAGGGCTGACTGCAGGAGCTCACTGCTAATCCAGTCACACTCTGTTTTAAGACGATTTCCGTTTGGTAACAGCATAAAACTCGTTCAAAGCCATTCATCACCACACTACCATTAAAGACAAACACAATCTAAACACCATTGCAACACACCAGTTTAAAAAAAGTTATCCGCCTTGCCTAAAAGCGTTGATGTTTTAAATAATTAAATATACATACATAGAGACGAAGACTATTTCCAAAGTGTGAACTAAAGTTTCAAATAAACAAAGTTACATTGTGCGATATAAAGTTATATTGTGATATTTAAACAAAGTCACACATTTGAGATATAATGTCACAATAATTACTAGAAATAACCACTACTAATAACAATTACTAGAAATAAAGTAAAAATATGATATATACATTTACAATGGTGATATATAAAGTCATAAAAAAATGTGCAATTGCAAGATATAGTCACATTTATGAAGCAAAGTAAATATTGTGATATAGTAGTACTAATAAAGCCACCATTACTTTTACTTTTTTAATGTGAGGCAGAAGAAAAAATGAATATATTTATTTACATTAATATTTTAATGTAAAAGTCTACCATTATGTGTTGATGACTAAGAAAGTTATTTCATTTAAAAATGTATCATATACAAATTGTAAAATAATGTACCAGTAATGTTTTCTTTATTATATTCTTATGATATATGAATTTAATAGCATTTTATATTAATATTATTATATGTAATATAATTTTATATTAGGTAATAATATTATATGAAAGCAAAAAAACGTCATATTTCAATGTCAATGAAATTATAGCTCTCATTATTTAATGTGTTAATGACTTTAGAAATGTATTTAATAATATCAACATGTCATGTACAATATTCAAACTGTAATTATATCGGACCAGCAATGTGTTTTGTTGTAATGAGTTTTAATATAAAATTATATTTTAGAATAGAATATGTCTTTGTATATGCATGTGTATATCATATGGTCAAGCTTTAAACACCAATTGCTGATTTCCAGACTGTCTGTGAAAAAGAGAAAGTATATTAGCGGAGGACTGGGATGCTTGGTCAAATTTACCCTTGTACACTTCACTACTTAATCAGAGAACACTGGTGCTGCAAGACAGCCAAGCTAATTCAACCTAAATCAAATGAATAAATCCCTGAAACAACACCAATAACATGGGCCACATCCATTTGAAAATGGCAGCCGTTCAGAGCGCTGATGGGTTTACTTACAGCATAATGAGCCTGAGTCCAACCCACCAACACTGTGCAGAATCACTAAATTTACTGTGAGACATCGACCTAGTGACTATTCCCTACATAGGAAGCATCTTGTCTAAAATTGGACCTGGCGAGTAACTAATTACAAATGCTCTGCATATTTTAAACTGCAATTATTCTGGAGAATTCTACTTGAAAAATAATCAAATTTTGGAGGAGTTGTGTTCATCTGCAATAAGGAACATAAAATACCTGCAGGGTCGTTCATCAGGGAGCCGAAAGCACTGATGATATAGTCGGCCTTCAGTCGTATGATCTGCTCCTCATCCTCCACCCACTGACCCGACTCGGTTTGCTCGGTTCGGCAGAACTCCATTCCATGAACCCGGCCTGCCTTTAGCAACACCTCACGTGGGGAGAGGAAGGGCAGGAACTCACATTTCTCCTCCTTGGCCAGCTCCATCTAAACACATCATAAATAGAACTCATATACAAATGCTTTTGTATAAAATGTTTGAACGCAATATCTGAAATGTCCTAGAGTGCAAATGTTACAATGAAATATGCAATAAAATTAGATTGTGTGGCCTATTGTTTGGAATGATTATCTTTGCAAAATGCTTATGGCTTCACATACAGTACTATTTTTTTAAGCATGCCATATACAGTGTATGCTGTAGTATTCAGTAAGCTAGTATGTACTTAGCCTAGCCTATGGTGAATTTCTCTTTCAGGTCAACTAATACTGTCATGCTGGAGCAACAGTTTGAAGAGAATGCTACTGAGTTAATCTTAGTTAGCGGTTGACATGTTAATTACTTGCAAACCGAATAGCAACACACATAATGGTACAGGCATTTAAAAGCATCATAACCGCCCCTTTAGTACTGAGAAATGCACATTTAGAGTGTGTTGCTCAAACAAAAAGAAAACAAAACAAATAAATAAAATAATTGCTTTAGATAAAATTATTTATTTAAATAATAAATAAAGATTTTTGAAGGTAACTTAATCCAGTGGCGGCGTTTCACAAAACCATAGGGTATGGCAGTTGGGGGGGGATATATAAAAAATTGAAGGGAAAGAAATCAATAATTAAACAGCACTGTGTCGTCAGCGTTGGTATTGTATCAGACTTTACTGATCAGTGTGCTCTTAACGCACTTAACATTATATGACACTCAAATGGAGTTAACAAGGTTTTTGACCAGCGAATGACGGAGATGGAGAGTTTTGTCTGTCATTAGAACGGCTGTATCTGTTATCTGAGGCAGCAAGTGCATCGCATTTAGCTTTCATTAACTTTTACAGGTTATAAAACGTTTATTGTAACTATAAGGGCGCTTAGTTTTTCTTGTTGTTTAATACACTTGGTCAAAATCTCAAATTAAGCACTTATGCACAGGATATTTAAAACGTACAAAAGTTGGCTAGATGGCAAATAACCTAATTCTTCTCCGCTCTTCAAGCACACAAAAACATTAGCCTTTACAGACTTAGTGTTTGAGTGAAGAAAACGCTGTACTTTTCAAACATCAATTATTTATTTACACTTTCATTGCGAAAAAGCGGAGATCTGTTTCCTCCAGGCTGCGCGGCGCGTTCAATCTGAATGGAGGCGCGGTGAAGTTACGAGGTTTCGCTGAGAGATGATCCAATGGCGTTACGAAGTTTTACTGACAAGCTCTTTTTAATGCTTATCATTGGTTAAACATTTTTAAAACCCTCTGATTTAAAATAATAACAACGAATTATAATAGAGATATGAAGTTTGGATCATTTTTCACGGCACACCCGACTGGGCTAGGGTATAGTAACTTGCCTATACGGAAACGCCACCCCTGATTTAATCACACATTTAGTACTGAGAAATGCACACTTACAGTGCACTAGCCAAACATTTGCATCTTATATATTCTTATTCCTATATATACTCTTGTACATTACTGTTCAAAAGTTTGGGATTGGTAGGAATTTTTTATGTTTTTGAAAATAAGACGTAATCAAAAATACATACAAAGTATGATCCTTCAGAAATCATCTTAATATGATGATTTTTAAAGTGTAATTGAATGCATAGTTCACAAAAAAATATACACTAAATTCCTATCTAGCATGACCTCCTTTGACCTGCAGAACATAAAAGAGGATATTTTCAAAGTCAACAGGGTAAAAAAAAAAGTACACTACTGACTTGCATTGTAAGGATTCAAAAAAAAAAAAATGGCTTTTTCTTGCACAGGAGTGTTGCACAGAGGAAAGAAAGTCATACAGGTTTGGAACAACTAAATGGAGAGTAAATGTTTAAAGACAGTATTTAAATTTTTTGGTGAACTATTCCTCCAAGTATGCTTCTGCTCTTAAAACTGAACAAGTGTGAAGTTATTGCACATAACAACAACCAGCAAAGGTCACGTCTTTTATCCGGCCATTAGATAATGAAGCGCGTGATTATGGGAGCGCTGTACCTCGTTAAAAAACATCAAGTGCGACTCGGCTTGGTGGAAGCACATCAGAAAGTTTACAGAAGATTTTCTCTCCGATTACAAAAAATAAAAAAACAGATGAAAAGCGCGGTTGAATCAACTAAAAGAAGCCCACTGGCTTTGTGGAGGGGGACGGTGGGAGGAATGTAGTCGTGCGGTGACAATTCTATTTTCTTATTACTACATTTCCATAAATTGTCTCAGTTCACGTCAATGCACAGTCGAGCGCTCTGTTCTGATTATGTACGCCTACAGGAGTCTTAAACTTAATATAGCTTATAAACAGCTTTAATGAGTTGAAGATGATGGCGGCCGTATTAGGCGAGCGTCTTCATTGGAGAGAGTAAACAGATGTGAATAATTACTGCACTTTATCCTAATGTGGTGGGCGATGTGAAGAACAATGTGTGAATCAGACTTAAAGGTGAAGTGTGTAATTTTTTCTGCGTTGACATAGTTTCTAATTTCACTTTAATGAACAGAGACAACTATAAGTGAGACTTGAATAGTGCAAACATTGTGGCTCTGTGTCACTTTGCTCGGCTCAACCAATGGCGTGAGTCTGTGGGCGGGGCTACTTGTTGGGAAAGCTTTTTTTTTTTATTCTTAAATCATCAAAAATTATAAAGTTGCATACTGGCATTGCATTTTGTACTTTTGTGCACTTCAAAAATAATACTAATAATAAAAAGTGCACTTTTTAATAGAAAGGCAATTTTCTGGGCCAGTACTTTGTCCTAGCTATGTCTCAAAAACATAATGGTGAAAAAAATAAGTTCCCTCAGTATATCGGACGCACATATTTCACAGCTTTGTCTAAATGGAGGTGATCATGACACGTTTAGCCGGCTGGCATCATTACCAGAGTGGAAGCGGGTATATAGCTCACCAGAGAGCCCCGTGTGTGAGTAGGACAATTGACAGTAATCTCCCCCTGAAAGCAAAGGCAAGTCTGCAATAAATGAGAGTGGAAAGGCTTAGGAGCGGTGTCAGTGGTCTAGAGAGAGAGGACACTCTCACAGAGCTCTTCATAAATCTCGGCTTCACACTTCTCTCAGACCAAATATTAATAAGCTTCACTCTGCTGTCTGATGTTGACTCTTTCTCTCACTTCCTGACTCTCCTCGACTTTCTGCCTTCTTGGTCTTCTCTTACTTGTAATCTTTTTTCTCTAGTCCTAGAAGAAAAAATGAATTAAAACCAAACTTTAAATTTAAAGGTTCCACTCAGAACTCCACAAAAAACTTTCTTAAAAAATATTTGTATAATTTTTATGTAAGAAAAATATTCTTTGAAAAGTGATGCTTCATCCCACTTGTTCAACTGAAATGGACTATTTTCTTTATAATCTAGGGTCCTAGAGACTCGCATGCATGTAAATAATAGTCATTTTGAAATTAACCTCTTTCAATTTCTAATATTTAAAATGTGGTATATAATATATTTTAAATAATAATAATGCATTTTTAATAAAAAAAAAAAATTGGTTCCAAAAATATCTGGATATTTACGCTTCATTTAATATATCAATTTACTTGAAATATAAACAATTTCCTAACTTTGGTCACACAGTCACGTGTCTGTGTAAAAGTTAAAAGAAAAAATTACCAAAAACTAAAAATAAACCAAAAACAAAAACCCAAAACAAAACAAGAAAGCAGACTTAGTTTTTCAAAACTGTTTCTTTGTGACAAAGAAACCTTTGGGAAAGTTAAAAGTAAAAACTGATCAAAAACAAAACAAAAACAATTTTCTAACTTTGGGTCTGTGGAAAAGTTAAATAAAAATTGGTCAAAAACAAAAAAAAAATAAACAAGACACAAAAACCCAAAACAAAACAAAACAAATCAAAACAAGAAAGCAGACTTTTTTTTAAATGGTAAGACTTTGGGAAATTTTAAAAGAAAAACTGGTCAAAAACAAAAGTAAACAAAACTAAATAAAAATCTAACTTATTTACTATGGAAATATACAGTAAAATAATAAAGATTTTTTTTAGGAAGGGAGATCATCGTATTTGGAGGTCCATGGCATTAAAGGGGTCATCGGATGCCCATTTTACACAAGTTGATATGATTCTTTAGGGTCTTAATGAAAAGTCTATAACATACGTTGGTTAAAATTCTTCAATGGTAGTGTAAAAAACACCTTAACCCTGTTAAAATCAGCTCTTTTTTCTGCATGCTGATCTAGTCCATGTTGCTTTAAATGCCAGTGAGCTCTGCTGACTCCGCCCCTCTTTTCCGTGGAGTCATGAACAGACCATAGAGATGTGTAGATTCCTTATTCGACCGCTTCAGATACGTTGACACGTCAGCCATCTTGCATTCATAATAATCAATGAATATTCAAAGATATACAAACGTATAACATGCTGTTGTAGATGCACACAGTCAATGTGCTCAAAGATTCACAGACCATTCCAAAAATGGCGGATGGCGTGTATCGCGGCCCATAGAAACAGTCGATAATGAGGCATCTAGGTATATATATCTATGGAGCATACTAAACTTCAGCCGTCAAACTGGCTAACTAGGACATTATTAGAAAAGGCGATTTGCAAATATTCATAAAACCCATTATACTCACTTCTTCTGTAGTAGATGCATTTATGTAGATCGGGGATCAGTGCATTCACTTCAAAGCAAAAGTAACGTTAATCCTCTGCGTCTTTAGGAGCTCAGATGTCAGGAGTAAATGAAGACCGCTATATTCATTATTACATCCAACAACTAAACACCTCAATCGCTTAATCTGAGACATCTTGTCTTCCCCTGCACCGGAGCTGACACAATGGTGGACAGCTCTCAGCTCACTCAGGGCGGGGCTAAGGTAAGACGGTCTTGTCAATCAACTATCGTGGGAGGGGCCTGTGCAGAACTACATCATTCTGACAGGAATCTCAGAACAGCCTGATTTGAGAAAGGGGATTTTAAAATAGGGATTTAAAAAAAAAACACTGGGTGGATTTGTATCATTATAGGATGGATGTTTACACACACTTCCAACACACATTTATGTTCATACAACTTGTAAAGTGAATTTGCATCCGATGACCCCTTTAAAAAGTTTGATCTCTGGCATTGATAACAAAATATCAAACCAAATGTATCACCAAATAATGCTAAAAGCATATATTTAGTCTTCTTTCTGATATTATCTCACTTTCCTCACCTCCTCAGGAACTGCTCGTATGTTGGTGAATCCCTTCCTGAAGACCACAAACACACGGCGGGCGCCGCAGCGCAGGGCAGAAGTAGCGCAGTCAAAGGCCGTGTCTCCAGCGCCCAGAACGATCACAGTACCACGAAGCTCCGGCAGCGCTGAGCGACAGCCACACATCCCTGAAACACAAGAAAGAGGAGGAGGAGGACAAGAAAGAGTGAGAAAGAGGGGGGAAAAAAACATGAATTCTACCTATAGAACAATTCTCACTCGACGGCTCAGCAGATGCTTGTTCGCAAAGTGCTGTAAAATTGAATCTCGGAGCCTCACAGCACGTCACTATCAAATTATTCTGCTTCCACGAGAGCCTGATTCACCTCATATTTTTATCTTAGAGTTTTTTTTTATGATTTCATATTTTTCCGGAAATGTCCTTGTATCAGTAATTTCATACTTCACACCTGTCGTGGTACTTCTTTTATTTTTAGATGCAATAAGGGTGGCTGCACCTATAATGAACGCAATGATTTCAGCATTTCTTGACCCTATTTACTTCCTTACATAAAAATAGCAAAACATAAATATAATAATTGTGTAGTCGAATAATACATATATATATATATATATATATATATGCTATTAAAATGCTACTGTGTACATATATAATATAAAATTAAATACCAGTATAACAATAGCATTTTAATAAATTATTTAAAAAACAATAATATGTAACTTTTAGATATGAATTTATAGAATATATTTTTTATAATTGTATTATCATTATTATTTTCAAAATCTTTCATAATATTTATTGTGAGTAAATGCAATGCCATTTTTAACCTTTTAGAGTTGTATTTGGCTGTAATATCTTTTGTGTAAAAACATACATTTTAATGCTTTTTTTTTAAAGCTCTGCACCATTTTGTCTCAAATGGTTGTAAAGATTCAGATATTACCATTTCATTAAATCTTTGCCAACTGCCTTAATTCAGCAAGTTGCAGTAAGAGGCAGAACGGCACACTGGATTGAGATTTATTCATTACTGAGGTTTTATTCATTCAATCAAGTTCTTTCCCCAAAATGTATATTTTCATTTGATTCTGATGCCAATATTGTGAGTCTAAACCCCCATTAATCTGAGGAACAGGAACAAAAACTTATCTTTCTTTCTGTTCTTTTCGATTGTTCAGATTTACCTTCAGAAATAGCGATTATATCTGGCATGGCAAACTACACCATGCACCATTTTTGGTCTCCACCCCTTCTTCAAAGTATGCCAATGAATAAGTATATCATGGCTGGAGCCAACACAAGAACAAACAAGATTATCTTCAGAACGTCTTATCACGGGAAAAATATCATGCCAATATCCAAAACGATGATTACTGCTCATAATTATGAAAGTTTATAATTACAATACAATCCATAATGGTACTGAATAATTACTATATTCATGGTACGTCAAGGCATTTCAAAGAGCACATATCCAAAAAACCTAAAAACAACAGCAACAACAAAAACTATTGGTACTTTTTTGTTAGCAAAGAATCTTACAGTAAATCTAGTTGAAAGAAATTGGACTCAGGTGACTCTTATATGTGGCGCTTCAGGAAACTTTAAATCATCAGGTGTGACTTTGTGACAGATTGTTCACCTGGTTTACTGGCTTTCGTGACGAGAGGAAGAAAGTCCTTCGACGTGTAAAAACCCTGTTCTGTTGAGAGGCCATCAAAGAGCTTGTGTCTGTTAGCTTGAGGTAGCCCTGCAACAAAACAGACAGATATGAGCAAACAATCCAGTTAAAAAAAGCCCACAATAAAAGTGGACCTTATTTACTTAAATACATGCTCCTAGTGTTATTATGCACAATTCATCCGTGCAAATGTTTTTAATCATAACAGAATAATAATAATAATTTAAATATTTAAAATATATTTATACATTATAATTTCTTTATTTTTTTATTTAATAATTGTATTAATAATTGCACACACACACACACACACACACACACACACACACACACACACACACACACACACGCAAAAACGATAAACGCCACTTTAAAAAAAAAATCATTATTCTCCACATATAGCTCTGAACCCTAAACATGATTTGTCAAAAAAGCCGGATATAGTCCACTTTCAAAGCATCGCAAGTTCACATTTTACTGCAGAAAATGTTTACTTGTTTTTGAACAGAAGCCGATAAGTCCATTTTAGCGAATCAGCGCGCTGTATTCAGGTCAGGTGACAAGGCTACTTTCACTTGATGAACCTGTGATATCTTCTTCAGGGCTTAAAGGAAAATAAAAGCTGAAACGTTTTCACAGAACCTTGCAAAAGCAGCGCATTACAATGGTGAGGGAAAAGCTCAGTGTATTGCATGTAATCACAACCATACAGTATATGATCAAAACAACAACAACCTTTGTCAGGCATCTACATTGTCATCTGAGGAGATTACAAAGATTAAACGGCAGTTTTTTTTTTTTTACTCTAAAACATGAAATGTGGAGTTATCTGCTTTTGCTATAAAACAAACTTTTAATATGTAAAAAAAACATACATCACACACATACACAGAAATTAATTTCTATATATCATATGTTTAACAACTCACAATAATAGGTATCTGAGGTAATGAGGTGAAATATAACATCCGCAGATACGCATTCCAATTTCCTCCCTATGTTGACTTCTTCCTGCCTCTAATGTCTATTGTGCATCAGCTGCCCTTCCGAAAGTTTGCCACTGTTTAGTGTCATTAACATCATTACACATAATCACACATAATGTAATCTTAGTGGTTTCAGTGGGAGCGATGTTTAGACATCAGCGTCAGGCCTCCAGTGCCTCAAAACCCACAATTATCATCCATTCTAAAGAAGCCCAGACAAAGTGAGTTCTGAAAATCTCTCAATCTTCAGTGAGTAATATCTAAATCGGGACACGCAAGCGTGATTTTGTTGTTTTGTTGCGGTTTAAATGCAGCGAACGCTGAGCCCCACCCACAGCACGATGGCGTCTTAATAAGATAAAACTCTTCGGCAGAGATCAGAGCATTTGCGAGAACTGTAACGTGAGAAGATCGTGAGATTCACTGTGACTGAGATGGAAAGCAGAAGACAGTGGTAATGAGGCACTAAGTGATTGAGAGATGGAAGACTGGGGTGTTGCTGTCAGAGCCAATCAGCTGCATACAGTCAAAGTGATTGCAAGGAAATGCATTACAACATGCATCAACGCCTTCGTTTGCTCAATTCAAACAAGCCTTTAGTAAACGCATGGATCTTTTTACACCCTTGGCAAATATCAAGTGAAGATACGAAAAGCAGAAAATAGAGTTTCTGAGATTTTAACAGCATCATGTGGTGTATCATCCAGGTATCCGACAGGACCTCTCCACCCACCGTTCTCAGATTCATCCGCTCTGTCTGGCTTAAAAAGGCAAGGGCAGAGAGGTGAAAACACACAGCATGATTTAAAAAGTTTAACTCGTTATTAATGAAACCGGTCATTAAATCATACAATAATTAGACGCCCACCTCTCATCAGACACATCTCCAGAAGTCGTCAATAACACGGCAATTACCACGTTTTTAAAGTTAACCTTCACCAAACAAGCCAGCGTGTGGCCAACGAATAAACGATAGCTCACCAATAACCAGCGCGTCTTCCTTTAAGCCGAGTTCGCATTGCTGATTCTGTTTGACAGAGCAGTCTTCTGGCTTTCTTCTATATTTCAGTCGGATTTAGTTTTACAAGATGTTTATATGAAACGCTTTTTGTGACGGCAACCTGCTGCGAGCAGGTCTTCTAAGAACCCTCCAGTGGTTGTATTTCACCGAAAAAGCAACAAGAGGCTGCGTGTTTCTGATTTTACCACAGTTAAGAAGTATTTTTAAAACACAATCAAAAGCACGGAGTGCAAAGAATCCCTTAACTGTGGCAAAATTACTGCAATACGACAAAACAGCTATGTTCAATAAAATAAATAAACGTCTTATTTAAAAAAAAATCTAATAATTGTTTAAAAAAATCTAAATATTTTAATCATTTTACTACAAAATATATTAAAACATAAAACAATATTATTATTCCAAACTTTTGAGTGCCAGTGCATACATGACATACAGTTATAGTTAAATATTTAAACGTGGCCCGTGCAATCAGATTTCAGAGTCTTTAATAAAATGTTTGAGTTTTAGAATACTATTTTAACTGCAATATCACATATGTTTGTTTGCGTATATACATACTATACTGTATATGCACACACTTCACATCAAATATGCCCATGCTGAAGGTGTAGTATCGCACATTAGACTTGGTGCAAATAACCAGTGATTCTCATTAGGGGATGTCGAACACATGATGTTGAAAGCAGCTAAATGGTTTTAATGATATCCTGATGATATTCTGGCATTTCCACCAACTAAATCTGTCAAGGTGTCATGCCTAATGAATAACATAAAAAACACGGACTTTTAAAATTGCACATAGACTTCAAAATTGCAGATATGTGCCTGAGCTGGTATTTGAGTCTCGTTAGTACGAATGTCAGTCAATAATTATAAAAATCTGCTTTTATGTGTTTGAGGGGTTTGAAAATGCTGTCCTTAATCTATGCGTTTGTGTACTCATGTGTAGCCTAATTAAAACAGGAGTTTAGTGAGCCAAAAATAACCAGTGGCGTGGTTGGTGCAAACCAATATTTGTATATTTCTCCATAAACATTACCAGGGCTTTACAATACAGTTTATGTTTAGTGTTGTTGTTTTTTTTACACAAGTAATGTGTTTTGTGTTACATTTTTACAAATAACCTTCCCCAAGACTGTTCAGGAAGCATATCCACTTGTCACCTCAATCACCTGATCATCACCAAAAAATACAAAAGGAAGTTCAGGAAAAACTTTGCGGTATGGCGTGACAAAGTGGGGTTTAACAAAAGCGCCAGGGTTTGAGACAGCCCTCTTTGTAAGTAATGCGTCTCCATTTGTCTCCTGCTGCATCACATTTTCTTTTTACCATGCAAAATCAAAAATAATACATCACCCAGAGAGCAGAACCCCTCTCATTTATCAGGGCTTATCTATGGGCATCTTTTGAGAAGAGGGGGCGACAATGGCAGGAGGTCCTTTCTCGGCAGTCCCTGACCTCTCTGACCCTTATGAATTGCATAACAGTGAAAAAAAAACAAGGGTGAAGAGTTCAACTAGATTTTTACATTTTATGAAGAAAAAATGCTTGCTGCCGCAATGTTAGGGTATAGTGGTCTATAGATATGGCTCAGGTACCTTCTTCATGAAATACTTCTTCTGTGGGATTAATTCATCGGTTTAATCATCTACCACCCCAAAAAATGTAAAGGTATATATATATATATATATATATATATATATCCATAGCACAAAAAAACGAACTCCTAAATATGTGCTATAGTAATATTGAGGCTCGCCTTACTGAAGTTCAGTACGTAAAGATGTTACATAACCTCACAGATTATAAAATTCCCTCTATATGTGTTAATTAACGTTGCTGCCAGTGACAACGGAGCATTCCGAAATAACTATGTTTCCATTTTTGTAGCAGCACATATTCAGTGTCAGAATGTGTGATGGATTTAAAAAGAGCCAGATTCTTGACATCTTGGGTGATATTTTAGAAGCATACACAAATGATGGGTCATTTTTACAGTGTAATAATATAACCTCATATTGACTAGCATCCAAGGATCTCTGCCGCCAACTTGTAGCAACTATTGATTGCGGAGCTTTTAAAAACTTCAAGTATTCTCCAGAAACGTCTCATCTTAGTGCTGAGCGTACATCTTTTAATCATGTCCTTGCATTTATTGATCGGTGCGCCTTTTAATAACATGTATACCAACTTTGAGTATGTTTTGTGGTTGGTACTAATATTCCACTGCTTTTAGGGCATTATGGGTACATTATAACATTAATGGACCGTGTTATTTACTGTAGAGTGTTTCATTCTTGTTATCATAAAAGTGTCAATGATATCAAAAGAGACATCAGAAAATAAGACAGGGAGATCGCAGACCCCATCACTTCATGGCAGTTAAGGTGTTAATTCACTCTTTAAAACCATTGAACCCAAGCCACTGACTCCTGAGCCTATAGCCTAATAACAATGCTCTTATCTGACTTCCTCAACCTGGCTTCCACTTTGCATATTTTTGCATATTGCCACAGAGAAATTAGCATGTCAATCATGTGAGTGGATGACATTTAAAAAGACCGTAAAGGACTCGTGTGAAATTACAGAAATTAATTGCAAACACTCAGCGCTTTCATTTTCTCCCACAGTCGAAATTTCTTTACATCCCTTTGTAGAAAAATCCCAAAATGCTCTACGTAAAAGACTCATAATTAGGATGCCAGCATTAAGAGACTCAGCGTTTCGAAACAATGAATTATACTAATTCTTTTTCTCATTGTGTCGGTACAATAAGACAGTCACATGGACAGCTTTAGGCAATGTTTGAATTCCTAAGATCAATGCAGGGGCCACGTAATCACAGTTTAATTTCTTTCTATATAAAGTTATATTATTCTAGTAATACGATTATTTTAGTTCAGCAGATATAAGTTTCTTAGGTTAGGAGTCATAATTAGAAATGCTTTACTATGTAAAGAAGAGCCTCTTTGATTCATTTTAATAAGCAACAAGGGATTGTAGATCGTACATAGCCAGAAGATATCATCTTCAAGAATAGATTTATTTGTTCCTTGGCTTTGGGGAAAAAAAGGAAGGAAAAAAATAATAGTGATGAGACTGCACACAGCCACAGAGTCTGAAAATAAAAAGCAAAGCTCCTCACTGCCAGCGCCAATATGATAATCATTATTTGATTCTAATAGCAAAAGGTCACATCTTATATAATCCGCTGATACTGATAACAGTCAGTAAACACAATGAGAGAGAAAGGAATATAGAGAGTTAGAAAAAGAAAGAAGAACGAAAATAAAATTAAAAAAGAATGAATGAATGCATGAATGAATGAAAATAAAGTTAAAGAACAAATAAAAGAAAGAATAAAATAAAAGAAAGAAAGAGCAGTAACAAATGAAAAGAAAGAAAGAAAGAAAGAAAGAAAGAAAGAAAGAAAGAAAGAAAGAAAGAAAGAAAGAAAGAAAGAAAGAAAGAAAGAAAGAAAGAAAGAAAGAAAGAAAGAAAGAAAGAAAGAAAAGAGAAGAGTTGTTCCTATTGTTCGGGCAGGATTGAGTTCTGGGACTCTGATGATAGTTAAAGATGCTCAGGAGCATTGAGGGTCAACATGTAGTGGCAGTGAATGGCTCAGCTGGAAGAGAACAGGGCCAGAGGGATCTGATGAGAAACCAGGGTGTCCTTCATTGAGAAGCAGTGGGCAGCCCGACCATGCACTGTTAGGTTAGCACAGCAAAAAAACAGCAGCAGCTCAAGGAGTCTGGAAAATGAGATGTGAATGGGGTTACTGGTAGAGGGGGGGAAATTGTCAAGTGGATCATCCACAGCCATTAACTCGGACAGAGAGCCAGGGAGCTGCCAGTGATTCAGAGAAAAAGAGGCTTTCTCCATCTTTTCTGTGTACATGCACGTCTGTCCACATAATAGACAACAAGACAATGTGTGAAGATGCATATAAACTGACCGATTCCAATGAACACAGCTCTGTATCCCTCCTCCTTCAGTGAGAGAAGTGTCATTCCATGTTGGCCGAGTCCTTGATCACAGACAATCTGAAATAGAGTTCAAACAAGCCATATCAATAGAAGCAAGACCACAGAAATGCTCCATGAAAGACCAGAAGCTCGTCTGAAGGCCTGTAAAACGGGCAGGAGGGCATCTCTGAAGTCATAATGTGGCAGCGGAAAAATCTCTGACTACCGAAAAAAACAAAACAAGAAAGAAAGAAAGAAAGAAAGAAGCTCATTTGAAGGTCTGTAAAATCATGCCTGTTAGAGGTCTCAGGAGAAAGTCTCTGATTCCTTCAGTGGAAAAGAGCTAAAAGCCTATCTAAAAGAAGGCAAGGAAAGTAAAGGAAAGGAAGTAAAAATAAAGGAGAGAAAAAAGAAAAGAAAAGGAGCAGAGTGGAAGTAAGGAACAAGGAAAAAAAAAAAAAAGGAAGGGAGCAAGGAAGGAAGGAAGTCTTGTTTGAGGTCTTAGGAAGGCATCTTGAATACTTTTTAGGGGAGAAAAAACAGCAAAAATTAATAAATGAAAGTAAAAGTAATGGAAGGTAAGGTCAGTAAAATGGATAAGAAGAAGAAGAGAAGAATAAGAAAAAGAAAAGAAGGAAGGAAGGATGGAAAAGAAGTAAGGAAGGAAGAAAGGAAGTAAGAAAGGAAGCATGTCTGTTTGAGCTTTCATGTTGGCATCTTCAAATATTTCTTGTGTATACTAGAAAAAATTAAAAGTCAAGAGAAGCCAGTCGCAAAGAAAAGACGAAAGGAAGGAAGAAAGGAAAGGACAAGTTAAAAAGGAAGCAAAGAAGGATGAAAAGAAAAAAACTCAAAGAAGCTCCGTGTCTGTTTCACAGGAGGTTGTATCTGAATACTTCTTGTGTCAGCGGAAAAGACGTTGGAAAAGTGTCTGTCCTCCTCCAGAGCCTTACATCCACTCCCACTCTCCCGAGTCTGTTTATAGGTACTGAGGGAACATGCAAATCTGTCATCTCACCCCCCTCCCAATCATCCTCAGCTCTTCACAAACTGCGGAAAAAAGCATTTCCTGTGTAAAATGAATCCTGAGCAGGTGTGCCGGATGACGACTATTGATTGCCCTTTCCCGTAGCTGAAGCATTCAGGAAACAAACAGACAAGCGCGTACAGCCCCGAGGTGCTTGGCTGCCGCTGTCTGACACCCCTAATGCAACTTTTAATTGTTCTTTATTAATGCGGCTGACATTTGGACTGCTGATCCTCCCTGAGACCTCTCGCCCGTCCCGGCTTCAAAAGGGGCAGGTGGGAGTGCATAGTGGCATGGAGGAGGGGTAGGATAGGGAGGTGTGATGGCTTTCATTACCTTTACTCCCAGGTCTTTCATCAAATCCACCTCGAACTGAACCACATCGTATGGCAAGCGGAATTGTGGAATCTCGGAAGAGCTAAAAATCAAGAGAGGAAAAATTAAATTAGAAGAAAAGGAAGGGAAATAAGAAGGAGTCCCTCAGAGAGTTAGAAAAATGATGTCGTATGCTAAGGATTGTTCCATCTCTGGAATCCTTTCTTATGTTATAGGTCCTTTAGTATTCAATTGTGCCAGTCTAAATGCAAACACAACCTCAGACTCTTGTTTCTACTACGGGAGACTGCTGGGATTTGAGTTGCATTGGATATTTGAGACGCCCCATATGCAATCGACATGCTAGTTAAACTAAACAGCGGTGGAGATACAACAGCGCGTAATTGATAACCTCATCCCAATTCGGCATTTGAAAGATGAATATTCCCAATTACAGAGACCATTCATTAATTATTCTGACCTTCTAAAATGTGCCCCATATTGATTGTGGCTGGCCGGATCAACAATGCCCTTTAGTGGACCATCTTAGATACAGGATGAGAATTTTGAGTATGAACCATGGGTCAGAGTAATTACAGACCTCAGTCCTCCAATGAACCTCTGCTTCTCGAAAATGGTGATGTCGTCGTACCCAAAGCGGGCCAGGAAAGAGGCGCAGCTGATGCTAGCAGGGCCACAGCCAATCAGAGCTATTTTAGAGTGATAGCTCTCAGGAATCTGATGTGGAGGAGGGAGATCGGGATTCCGTATCTGAGGAACTCCCATTAGTTTGAACACCTGCAAACACACCAGAAGAAAGGCAATGCATGTGCATAATTGCATTCATTGGGAAATTGGAGACAATTGTTTAGTTCTAATTGACTGTCACAACCTTCAGAAAACTTGCAACAAATTCAAGATGACAAATTTGATGAAAGAACCAGTTCAAACTAGCTGGCATGAATTTCTGGATGGTTCATGCTAGTTAGTTCAGGTTTGGTGCCAATATAGTTGGTGGAAACCATAAAGTCTAACTGATGAAGCTGGACTTTCAGCATAGACTTTCTGGTGAACCCAGATATATCTATTAGGGGTGTAATGGTTCAAAAAATTCACGGTTCGATTCAATACGACACAGTGGTGTCACGGTTCGGTACGTTTCCGATACGTGGGCGGGGGAAATGGTTACGTTGCAATGTTGGAACTATTTCTGTTTTAAACCATGAAGGCGAGTTAAACCACACTCACATTCAGAGGCCAAAAGCGATATTGTCTCTATTGAGAAACTGTCTTTGAAACACAACAAGCTTTGAGAGCCTGCCTGGATGCAGAGTCTAACATGCTCTTAATTTGCCTGATGAGGGGAATAAAATGACACACATGAATACATAAACCAAGAAGCAATTTGATTCATCACTTCACTATTAAAAGCCAAAGCAGAAGTCCACTCAGAGGTGCTAAGACAAAAGCGACACAAAGAACTCATTCAGCTCCTAAGAACAGGAACCAAATGAGAAGACAAAGAAAAAGGAATTACAGAAACTCATTCATTGCACCCGAGTTCTTAATGCAGATGAAGACATCAACATAAAGATAGTTATCACTAGCAGATACATCAAAAACGCAGCAAGTTATCCAAACAAGCATTAATGAGGAGCCTGTGGCGGTATATCCATTACAAGTAGTAAAATAGGAGGGCTGATACTTTGTCTTTCTAATAAGATTAGCCAGATCCATATGTAAAAGCCTGCATTGTTAATACAATATTATGCCTGAACAGGCAACAATATAGGTGATATTAATATAGTTATTCATGAGTTTCATGGACTGTGAAGACCAAATTGCTACATGACAATGCATTTTTAATAATCCCTGAGAGCAGTTTATATAGACTCTTCTATTATTGCAGTTTCAATGAAACAAACAATGCGGCAGTTCAAAGCACAATCTCATCTTTTGACAGATCAGTATGGCTACATTTGAACGATGGACTACACTTGAATAGCCATGTGGCAGCGGGCCAAAAACCATGTTAGGTAAAAGGTACCTGGGGATACATTAGTCCCACAGACATGCAAACAACCTCTTCAGAACAATACGTTGGCTGTACTAAATTACATAATGCTCATCAGATTGTAATAATGTTTTATTAAATAATTTTTACTCTATTAATCTTCTTATGAAATGAAGCCTTGGTGAGCGTAATAGACTTCTTTTATTAAAAATATATATTTTTTAATTATGTAATTATTCAAAATTTTGACCAGTTATTTTGGGATTTACTAAAGACTTTTTATTAGATTTGTCCTGATTAACTTATAAGTTATTAACTTTAAAGGAACACTCCACTTTTTTGAAAATAGGATCATTTTACAACTCCCTAGAGTTAAACATTTGAGTTTTTACCGTTTTTGAATCCTTTCAGCCGATCTCCGGGTCTGGCGGTAGCACTTTTAGCTTAGCTTAGCATAGATCCTTGAATCTGATTGGACCACTAGCATCTCGCTCAAAAATTACCAAAGAGTTTCGATAATTTTTCTATTGGTGCAGCAGGAGCACTGATATTAAGCAGCGCCTGAAAGTAGTCCCTAGCTAGGTAACTAGTTATGATATAGCAGGGGGCTACTTTCAGGCTCTGCGTAATATCATTGTGCCTGCTGCACCCATGGTACGGCAGCAAAGTTCCTTGATCATTACGCCGGAATGAGAGTATAGTTCCTAGCCATATCGGCCTAGAAAATCACAACTTTTAATTTTCCGTCGGTCTTATTACACGATGTAACTACAGAAGAGTCAAGCTTTAAATAGGAAAATGATCGAAACTCTTTGGTCATTTTTGAGCGAGATGCTAATGGTCTAATCAGATTCAAGGATCTATGCTAAGCTAAACTAAAAGTGCTACCACCAGACCCGGAGATCGACTGAAAGGATTCAAAAATGGTAAAACTAAACTGTTTAACTCTAGGGGAGTTGCAAAATGAGCCTATTTTATAGTGTTCCTTTAAGTTATTTATACATTTCTAACATCACTGATGACAAATCTGGTATCTAATAACGTGCATCCCCAGAATTAAGTAGTATAAATTGTATAATTGTTGTATAAATTACCTATAAATCACTTCTTAATCAAACCTGATGGAAAATAGATACTCAAACTGGCATGTGAGTGGGAGTTAGTCAAATTCCTCTAAAGATGCTAATGTGCTCGGCCACCTCTGGACACCAATGCTGCGTTTCCCCTGTAATTGAAAAGAGACACCAAGTTATCTGTGATTGCAGGCCGACTACAGGAGCAGCCACTGAATAACGGTGGGCCGTGATAGGCCCTTTTTCTCGGGTTATCTAATTATCGGCTCGATAACCAGACTGACCTCTCACATTTAAGGAGAAAGGAGCTGCCACCTAGACAGAGATGTCTAATAAGTCACAGCAGAGGTGGGCGGCAAAAGAGAGAGAGGCTGCTTTTGTAATTGCTCTTCTTATCCTTCACGAAGTAATGAAACTTAACATGCCAAAGCACTTCCTTTTTTTAGCCTGTGGTGATTGTGTGGAACAGGTGGGGTCGGGTTACAAAGGTGGGCGGAAATGAACTGTCGTGTTCGGCGTTTCCTCCTCCTAGCAGTCAGTTAAAAAACACGCTCGCCTGAAAACCTGTTAGAATTGCAAACAAATTGCTTAAGGTAAAGAAAAACAAAGCCTCCGGCAACACTGAAACGCAGCCAGCTAAACTTATTCATGTCAGCGGGCATGTTTTTAAATTGCATTTGTAGTGTGTGCTTGCTTATATACATTCAGAAGAAACCCTGAAGCTTTAAAGAGGCACAAAGGTAAGAGCAGGAACATTTACGCTGCTTTTGTATCTAAATAATGAACCTTCAACTACTATTCACACTAAACTGGTTTGCATTGATTTGAACACATTTACACTACTGGGAGAAAAAAAAACAGTTCAATGATACAAATGACTAGTTTATATTGTAATATCTTTTATTAATATATAGGCCTAATATTTTTTTATATAATATGAAAGCAGTAAGCAGATAATTATCATGTTATGGTCAATAACCATTAAATGGACAGTTAAAATTGTATACTATTTTTTACTAAGTTAGCAATAAAAAAAAAATGAAATTGATCATTTTAATTGCTACAAGAGAATAATGTACAGTCCCAAAAAACGAAATGTTCATTTTGAAATTATTAGTGTTTTAGATTAACTTCAGTGAGCGGTAGATTAAGAAAAGGTAAATATAAAAATAGGGTAAATGATTAAAAAAGGAGCTGGAGGAGCAAAAGACACAGGAACACAGTATACACAACAGGAAACACAATTGTTAGTTAAATCATACAAAAGAGAATAACTTATGTCCCTATGGACGTAACAATACAGCATATTCAAAATTGACTGATACAAAAAAAATACATCTCTAATATACTCCAATAACGATGGAAGCTTGTTTGTACAAAAACATTTATTAAAAAATAAAAAAAGATAATTACAACAACTTTTTTCTTGCAATTGCAAGTTTATATCTCACAGTCTCACAGTTATAAACTCATAATTGTGAGTTAATATACTTTTTTCTCTTAATTGAGTAATTCTGCATTTGTATCTTATATTCTGAGAAAATAAGTCACAATTGTGAGAAAAAAAATTGTGAGATATACAGGTGCAATTCCTATTTTTATTCTTTTATCCAAAGGCAGAAACATGCTTCCACAGATAACTGATTATATTGTGCATCCATATTATAAAGCTCTATGAACAAAAGGTGCATGTGCATTTGCAGTGATATGCACAGCATCTATGTGAACAGGTGTTTCGTGTCCTGTTTATTTTAGTAAGGCTAGAACACTGCATTGACCATCAACCTTCACCAGCTACAGGAAACTCCCACTTAGCCGTTCACACAATTGTGGGTCAAGGCAAGCAATCAAACCCACGCACTTTCATTTCTATTTAATTACCAGCTACCACACTGCTGGGTACCTCCTTTTGCGAAGCAAAACATAAATACATAAATGAATCACACACCTGAAGTTTCCATCATTTTGAAAGAAAACACAACGTAACCAATCAAATTCTATGTATTTAAGTTTACAATAGTGCTTACGTAAACCCTGCCCTGCTTGATTTCCTGTAAATTTCCTCACAGATCCGTTTACCACAAACCAGTTTGCCAGCACTTGCTCCTTTTTAGTCACTTCCTCTCATCATGAAGTGCAGAGCATCATCTTGTGTTTTAGACATTGACTATCTGCTGCTCCCTTTGGTTTCTGCATCTTGTGTGATTGACATGAGGCAAGTTGTTCCCTGGCGTCAGCTCACCAATGTCGTGTCAGAGGACCGGGCCGCTGAGACGAATCTCGGCTGTGGCAGCGGAGAGCGTCACACATCATGAGTTCATACTGCTGCCGACTAGAGAGACTTCATTAACACTGGCACGCAACACAACCACTTCATGACAGCATATGGGATCCAACCTAACACAAATACACTCTTTTCTAACAGGTTAACTCCACTAAAACACAAGGGAATAGTTCTTATGCAGCAATTTTTAGATATACGAAAATGAGAGTTGCTCATTTTTTTTTGCAAATTTCTCTTCATATGCAGTCTAATCCATCTACCCTGCGGCATACATGGATTCTCACTAAATATGATAATACAAATTCAGATTGATTAAAACCTAATATGGAAATCAGAGAATGAAAAGGTAATATCTTTCTCCCTACAAACCTCACATACATTGTCAAATCAGTGGCCCAACGATTACTGGTCGTTGAATTGTGATGCTCATGTGGGCGATGCAGGTTCGAATCAGACAAGCAACATGGGCCAGTTACCAATTACTTCTTTTTACTCTCTATTGTGCACGTCCCAAAAAAAAGCAATAAAGTCTCACCTCTGTGGCAAACTGCTGCAGTCCCCCGATGTTGATGGGACCTTCCTCAGACGCATACAAGTTACACCCCCCGACACACAAGTCTGAGGTGGGACACACCATCCCACACGTCAAACCCAGTGGGTTGTCTGAGAGAATGGTCCGAGCGGCTCCATAATAATTCTGTGAACATCAACACAAAAACATCTTAAAAATCCTAGCGAGCTACACATCTATCATTTTTTAGGAATCACATACAGACAGCTATTACAGCGCTCCAAAAATGAGGCAGCAAAATAATGTTGCCTTTTTAGGCCACATTCTATTTGTATTTGCATATACATTTATATTTGTACATGCAAAAAAATGGCAAAAAAATATATTTGTATATTTTATTAAGTACTAAACTATATAGCTAAAATTGTTCAATCTAATTAAAAATAGAATATTTCATCCCATATGTGCACATCATGTATTTCTTTTTATTTGTTTGTGCTAATTAGGAAAATGTAATTCGCTTAACAACATATGTTCTTTTTTAAAATGTTCTTATGCTCACCTAAGTTGCATTTATTTGATCAAAAATACAGCAAAGTGAAATATGTAATATTATTACCATTTCAAATATTTGAATATATTTTGAAATGTAATTTATTTCTTTTATGCAAAGGTGAATTTTCAGCTGCCATTACTCCAATCTCCAGTGTCACATGATGAAACTGTCTATTTTATAAAGAGATAGAACAATTTGAGATATATACTATAGTATTATGTGCAATACACATTTATCTTTTTCAGTTTCGCTGCTTAATGTTACTGTGGTAACCATGATACATTTTTTTCAGGGTGATTTGAAGAATAAAAATTGTATTTAAAATTGTATTTATTTGAAATATGTTTTTGGTAACATCATGTCTTTGCTGTCACTTTTGGGAAAAAAATGCATACTGGAAAAAAAACAAACCTGTACATACAAAATTTGTTTTATACATTTTTTTTTTTTATTGTATATATACATACAGTATTTGTATTTTATTCACATCATATTTTTATTATCTGTGTGTTGTTGTTGTTGTTGTCTCTGTGTACTGGACACTTGTGACACCAAAACAAATTCCTTGTATGTGGCAATAAAGCTCTTTCTGACTTCTGAAAAAAGACAACAAAAGCAACATGCTGCATCTTGCAATAGCAGTTTTCAGTTATCAATGTCATTGTATCCAGCCATGATTAATTTATTCTGAGAGCAAAAATCAAACAACAGGGAACATATAGTGCACAGTATTTGGCTGGTCAGGTAATCATAATATCTCCCTGACCAATTCCATTTGAAATAACACAGCTTTTATTAGGCTACTGAAATGAGTGAAGTCACGCTTTTCAAAAGCACTATTCATTTCTATCAGTGCATGCTATAAATAACAAAACACCTTTAACCCTTAGTCATATACAAGCACCCAATACGGTCATTGAAAGAAAACTTTGAGCAAACTCTTTTCATTCTCTTCCTTCGTTCTCTTGTCTAACAGGTCTATTCTGACAGTAATCACCCCCCTGACTGACACGTGTCTAGTTTAAAAAAAACAGTCTCCATCTCTCTTCTTCAGACAGCCTTGAATTAAGGCCAGAATGCTTCAATGGCACTCGCTAAACTCACAGAATGCACGGTATGACGGAAACCTTGACAGAACAACAGCGCCGCATAGAAAACACAGTGTTCTCAGCGACACGCATTAAAGCTGTTCTGCAAGGGCTTTATTCGAATGCTGATTGTATAAGTCAGTTTTCCTGCTTCAAATGAATGACTGATATTCAAATTCACAGTTGACAATGTATCCATAAGTGCCACTGTAGTACAGCTTTAAAACGCTCCCTCAAAAGTCAAACAAATGAGCACAAAAACTCATTATTCCTCGCGAATAATTCACGGCATCCAACAGCAGATCTCTTATTAAAAGCATAACTCAAAGTTCACCACAGTTCAGCCTCGTTCTGCATCGGCTATGGATGTCACAATTACGTCTGTTACAACGGCAATGTATGTCACCCTGACGAAGAGCTCGGGTCTGACACCTTCTGTGATGTTGGCTTGGGTTTTAGATGGAGACCAGCTGGGACTGCCAATTCAAAAAAAATTGTGTTTCTTAAGCAGAGTCAACATGAAATGCAAGCCATTTATTAACGTAAAGTGATGTGTTTCTGAGATGTTATGTAATCCAGCACAATGTAATCCATCCAGATCATACTTCATACTTTAATGTGTGAGTTTGTGGTGGATTGTGGAGAAATGCTGCCCTCTAAAACACTTTTGAGAAAGCTTTTGGCCAAAACATGGAGGCTGAAGGTCACTTTCACCCTTGAGATCATCTTGACAAATCAATCTTGTTACTGTAAAACCAATTACTGTTAATTACTGGCAAGCTTTTAGAAATGCTGCATTTACTACAACTCACTCCCATTCGAGACAGAGCTCAGATTGACCGGTTCGGGGGTTAAATCTGGATTCTGAAGCAAAATGAGTTGAGAAGTGCTGTTGTATGAAGCAAAGTACATGAAATACATACATGTAAATGCAGAAAAAATGAGATTGAGATTGAGTTTCTTAATGTAATTAAACTCGTGATGAACTTTAGATAAAACGACACGCATATATAAGATGTGACTTATGTAGCGGCATTTGAAATCCCTGGAGTCTGTTCGGAAAAAATCTAATCAACCCAAGAGCACACTACAGATGAAAAAACACAGCAAGAAAAATATGACATTTCATATTCATACAATATGAAATGTAAACATTAACACCATAATAAAAATGCCTTCCTCTACAGAAATAGATTTGATACGATAGTTACATATCTTATATTAGGAACCTGTTGTACAACGTAAGGGAAATATATGAAATGTGATGAGTTAGATGATAGTTCTTTCTGTTGGTTTTGCTGTTTGTTATTGGGCTGATGTGTCCCTGATCTTGTTGGCTTGCTATATCCGAGATGCTAAAAGAAATGATGATACCCACAAATAGACGCAAATGAAATGAAAATCAAAGTTTTGGGGCTTTTAGTCCATGTCTGTTAGCTTTGAGGCCGTATATATGAGAGTGTATTCTTTAACATTTTAGCTTTTAGTGGATATATGCATTTAAAATACTCCCTCTCTTCCTGGAAAATGGACCAAAAATACAGATGACTCATCCTGCGTGCGCAGGGGAATAATAGGACTTTCTGTCCAATAAAACGCCTAAGTGACATCACTGTAAATGAAAGTTGTTTCAAGACAGAGCAAAATCTCACATTTGATGAAACATTACAAAATCAAACCTTTACTTCAATTGAGCACAATGAGAGCAGAAAGATTTATTAAGAAAGTCAATGCCCAGATACACAACATACCTTGTTTCCAATACTGGTAATGAAGGCCTTTATGTTCAGATTGGTCGGGCAGCTTTTCTGACACGGTGCATCTGCACACTTCAAACATCTGTAAGAAAACAAGACTCTGCTTGAATTAGCCCACATGCAATGCAAAGTAAAGTTATTTACAGTAAGAACAGAGAACTTTGTGTCGTCGCCCCACTGGAACGGCACATTCCAGCCAATTACAAACACTCTACAGCACCCAGAGGAAATCAATCCCCCAGCTTTTGTGCCGGAGGACTTTTCTCCCAGCAACTACATCTCAAAAGACGCCATATTGATGACACACCGGTTTTGAATGACAAATAGGATAATTTGGAGCCTCCCAATTAAATATTCATGCCCAATCAGAATGGATGTGGTACGCTTGGCCCCTGGATGTGAATGGCGTGTGACAGGAGGCAGCCGACTGGGGCTGCTGGGAAGGAAGGAAAGGAGGGAGGGCTGCTACTGCAGCTCACAATCATTATTTCGCATTTTACAAACACACAGCTGTTTAAAAATTCACCACGCTAATGACTTCAGATGATGTATCAGTAATTTGGAAGAGTGCTTTTTCCTTTACAATGAGCACAAAGGGGGGGGGGGGGGGGGTATACGACTGGAACAGAGCAAGAGAAAGGAGACGTGGAAACGAGGGAGGAAAAAAAAATACTCCCCGTCTCCTTCGATGTGAAACACACAACTTGTGCCACAAACGTGGACACAAAAAGTGCACAAAACACACTGGTATCCGCAGAGCAAACACCCGAGTAACACCTGCACGTTTAGATTCACACGCAGCTGGATGCCCATAATAATCCCGTCTCACAATTCTCAAAGCTTGCCGCGGACTAGAGTGCACAAGGCTGCCATTAATACCACTTACCAGGGTGACAGTGGGGTAATTACTGTAGTGCTGCGGCCAGGTACCGGCGCCACAAAGGACCACACAGTGCTACCGTCCCGCTTTTATAAACAGGAGTGGCTGATCATAATGTGACATTAGTTTTGACCTGCTGATCATAAATTCTCCTTAGCCTAAAGGATTAGGGATATTGCAGCAGTCTTGGCCCGGGAGAGGGTCTGGAGTGGGCTTTGACGCTGAGATGAAGGCTAATCTCGACGGATGCTGGGCCTATCGCACTTCTGATCTGCACCGAGATGATTAATACAGAGAGGGAACACCGAGCAGCTGCGGGAAGACATAAAGCCACACTCGCATAAATATCTCTCTCGCTGGCGTTCCTCTCCGCTTATTGTGAAGGAAAAAGCACTCTTCCAAATCAGCGATATATCATCTGTTATGATCATCGGCGTGTGTATCTTACAAAATATGCATGTAGAACATGAAACGGTGCAGTGGTTCATATTCAGCTTCCTGTACGATGAATACATTAGCACAGATATATTAAAGCTCTGGCTCTTTGAAAATACAATAGGTCTTTTATATAATGTAGATAAAGTTGAAAACTAACCATAGACCATTAATGAATCACATACATGGTAGTGATTATGACAAGTAATAGGTTGAAATATCATCCAGTCCAATTAGCCAAATTACATATATTGCGGAATAAAAACAACATGAAATAAAAATGGATTTATTAATACATATTTTTTTTTTTGCTTGAAACATTTTAAGAAAAATGTAAAACGTTTGTCTTTATGATCGTTCAACCAAATGTATTGTTATTATTTTTATTTTATTTTAGTATTTTAACCACTTTTTCTTATTTTAGTTTTTCATAACAATAGCAACAGTTTAGAATTTAAATATTTAAAATGAAATATTTCAATATAATTTATTAAGCAACTGTTTACTATTTAAATACATTTTTTTAACTATTTATTCCTGTGATGCAAAGCTGAATTTTCCGCATCATTACCTCAGTCTTAAGTGTCACATGATCCTTTAGATATCAATATGATGATTTGGTGCTTAAGAAATTTTATTATTATCAATGTAGAAAACATCTTTGTGGAAAGCGTGATACATTTTTCCAGGATTATTTGTTTGTTTGTTTATTTTAATGAATAGAAATAAAGAGAACAGCTTTTATTTAAAATAGTAAACTTTTTTTTAAATCACTTTTGCCCATTGTAATGCATTTCAAATGAAAGTATTAATTTCGTTGAAGACCTTGTAAAATCAAAACTGATGTTTTGTGGCTTTTAAAGTCATTGCACAATGAGTCTGAAATTTTCGCATGCGTTTTTTCGTATTTGTTATCCTAAAAATTTGTCAAACACAGAAACCTTGCACACCGAGTCCGATGCATATTAATTAATCTGTTGCAAAAAAAATAGCAAAACAGTACTAAATGGAGTCTTCAAGCAGTAAGGATGATTTTGTTGTCCTCTCGCTTTTTAAAAAGAGAAAAAGAAAGGAAATATTGTGTTCATCCGAACCTGAGATATAGAGAGGATGGAGAGTTCCCCCTCCTTATTAAGCAGCAGCGGGATTATCACGAGTGATTCAAAGTTTACTTCAGGATGTGAGTGGCTCAGTTTGATGCTTTGCTAGCGATACTAGAGCCATATTTGAAAAGAAGACCACACATTTCTGTGAACTCAGTGTGCAAGGATCTTTACAGTGCTTTGTGCTGCGAGACAAAGTGGATGAACTTGACGATCGCCAATCTGGATTTTGGCGTTTGCTTGTACGGTGGCTCTGAATTGTCAAAACACCTCTCAAAATGCTTGCTACGAATGCGAAAAAGCAGAAAATCGATTGATTGATCGAACATTTTATTTTTTTTGAAGGACAAAAATTTTGGAGGCAGTGTCTAAATGTGATTGACACAGCGTGAGGTTGTATTTATTTTTCAACGTGCGAAAATTTCGGACTCGGTGTGCAATGGCCTTTAGTCCATGTGTGAGACGATCCACAATGTCCTCCATGAAAATGGACAAAAAATCTTGATGACACTGCACACTACGTAAATTTGTGTCCCATCTAATACTCTCTAAAAATCTTCTAACGGTGTGTGCACACCAAAAGTGAATTTAATTATTTACGTGAGTCGATTACAAAGTCAATGCAAAGATGCGAATAGATGTGAACAATATTCACCTCTATTGAATCTTCTGCACAAGTTGAAAAATTTCAACTCCAGCTGAAAATTCACATGACGCGTTGTCGCACAAGCCAATCAGCGAAGAGCTTATTGACATGTCCGGGTGTATCAGAAAATGTTTATTGTTTTTATGTTTTTATTCACCCGAGTGATGCGAAAAACATCTCTGTGAGTAACTTAGAGCGAGTAACGTGATCCAAATTTTCGCTTTGCTTTTGGTGTGCATACACCATAAGTGTCCAATTTCAATTTCATGTCATTGAAGCATATATATATATATTTTTTTTTTTCCGCTAAAAACACATACACTAGTTATAACATCACGTATAGAACACCACTACTTATTCAGTAGGCTTGCCTTAATGAGAAACAGTAGTTAGCCAACAGTTAGCCAATCACAACAGAGGTCATTTGCATATAGAAGCCTGCAAGGTACAGCAACAAAATCCAGCTTGTTTATTAGGGTCAGAGAGAAGGTGAAAAACGGCCATGCAAAACTAAACGATGACTGTTTTGGTGCAAAAAACCTTGACTAATGTTCTAAGTGGACTTCTGGGGAAAAACAAAATGCTACAAAATTCTAAGCTGACACACACGGCCCACAAAACAGCTGTTCCACGGCAGGTCAAAATGTATAAACACATTCATAAAGATGAGACCCAACAGATCAAAATGAGAATCTGGGAGAGGGGCACCTTCAGTTGATTGCGGAGCGTTTTTGTCTCTCTTTTCAAAAACTGTAGCTCGGGGGAGAAAAAAAGAGGGCGAAAATGACAAAGAGTGAGAATAAAATAACCTATTCCCTCCTCTGACACGCCGGGGCTCCGCGCCATGACTGTGGACAGGAATACCATTGTCTTTTTTCTCCTCCCAAGGTAACATTAAAGACACGGCACATCCAGACACATTTTAGACCCTCATCCGTCTCCCCTGGCCAGCAGCCCAAGTGCTTAGCAAATGTCAACAGAAAATAATGCACACACGAAGGCAATCTTATTTGTTCAAGAATTGCTCTAGGTCACAGCAATTCAGCTGGGCTTTGAGAGCAGCGCTCAGGAAAAGACTGTCTTGCAGTACAGTACATTAGATACAGTGCCGGGGCTTTTCTGAGCTGTAACGCAATCAAATACATACACAATTTTTCCTTTCTTTCCTTCCCGTTTTTTGTATTACCCTCATAAAATGTTTTTTTTTTTTATTATCCAGTGCGCTCAAATGAAAGGAGCTGTTGATTAGCACTGCAAGCTGATTTATTCTCCCCCTTCTCTCTCTGCTTCCTACTTTATCGTTTTTCTTGAGTAATAATCTAGCGTTTGAATGTTATCCATGATGAGTGTATTATGGGGTTCTAGAATGTGCAGGAAGCTAATCTCCCAATTCATTGTTTTCATTATATCTCAACCAAAATGAACCCGCGATGGGAAAAGTACAATTCAATAAAACCTAGGTCTCCCAGGATTTGCCATTTTAATGATTGCTTACCTTTATGAATTAGTTGTCTCCACAAATTCAGCTCTTCACTTTTTCTTGGAGAAACTAATAATTCTGTTCATAATCTTGGGGTTGGGCAAATTGTATCTTCTTTTAATCACGGGGTGTATTAGGAATACAACAAAGGAGAAAAAAAAGCCCAGATGAATGCTGCACTAAAAGCATCAAGAGTACAAAAAATGAAATGCACACAAAGAGCCAAAAGCTATCTATAGAAATCTAATGATTAAGAAATGTCAAGAAAGATTAACAAAACGGAGCAGTGGCATTCTGGGTAGTGCATGTGTTGATGACATTTGCTCTGCCTGTGTCACAACAACATATTGTAAAATAAAATAAAATAAAAAAATATATATTTTTTTATTATTAAATTAATAAATAATATGTTTTTGACAGACACTTGGCCTGGTGGTTAGTTGCAGTACTTATATTGTGCAACATGGGTTTGAATCCAATTGCTATTAAATAAAAACAGCATAGATTCCTAATTTTAATTTTAAAAAGATATGTATTATTCAAAGTATGTACTACAGTAAAGCCAACATGGAATAAAAATATATCATATTTACTTTCACAGTACAGTTTCTTGATTTTTATTGTGCATAAAAAAACTGAGACCACTACAGAAATTTTCTAAATGAATAAAAAAAAAAAAATGAATAGCATTATATTATATTAATGCAATTTTAATCATACGTTATCAGCATAACAATCTAAGTTGGATTTGAAATTGTTTTCCTCCAATGTTGAAATCTTCTTCCAGTGTAACCCCAATCTAAGTTACTATTCAATCATCGGAAATACAGTGAAAAACTTTCGTCACAGTAAGTCAAATGATAATATGATGAGATCATTGCCAGTCACGATCCTGTTCTGTTTTATTCTGAATTGTGTTTTAGTGCTTTGTTAACTCTCATCCATGGCACAGGCTGTGCTGAACAAACTTGTATGCGGTGTGAATCTGTCTTGCCTGATAGACGCAGCTGTGTCAGTCTGCTCGGGCATCTGGATACAAGTTTAATGATGTCAGCGGTGCAGCTCGGCTGGGGACAGGTGGGAAGAGAGCGCCAGGTGAGATTACTCGGTGCGCTGAGGGTTAGGACAGCGGGCGTCAGAACTGTCAAAACCACCCGGTCTGGGTCTGTCTGGGATCAGGGGGATAACCAGCAGCTGCAAACACAGCAGACTGAAAAATGAAGAGCCAGAGACCTGGATGGCTCTGTGTGTGCAGATCTCCGCCGAAAGGATCATATGCATTTGATTGACATCACTCAAAGCTGTCAGGAGTAGATCACGTTCTACATGTGACATTCCTAATCCAGCTGTAGCTGATCCAACTATAAAAATATCCATTCAGACGACAAGAACACAAACTGTAAACTGTCATTTTAAGGGTGCAACCATCGGTCAGAAATCCCGTTTTGAGGTATTTAAAGTTAAACTGAATCAAATGCGTGGCTACCATGGTAACATATACGGCGGGAGAATGTAGGATCTGTCAAAGTGGACAAGTAAGGTTAAATGTACATGCCTGCTGCACAGTTTCACCTGTCATCTTAATTGCTTCGACACTTGTGGTTTTTTAACCAATTAAAGCAGACTCTCGGACGGTCCGGTGAGAGCAGACCTTTGCTCCGATGCTACGGCATGTTTGTATTTATGAATATCAAGCTGTAACATGCAAATAACTACATAAGAATCAGCATATTAGTCTGATTTTTGACGGATCAAGTAACACTGAAGACTGGATTAATGGCTGCTGAAAATTTAGGATCGCGTCACAAGATTAAATTACATTTTAAAATAAACTGAATATATAAAACAGTTATATTAAATTGTAATATATATATATATATATATATATACACACACACACACATTTGATTACCATTTCAGCAAATGCATGCTAGCAGTGATAAATATCTAAGCTTTCAAACACCTACTCAGAGGATATTTTTATTTCTCTAGTTAATTACACATTAATCTGGCTGATTAATAAAGAAAGCTATACCTGAACAAAGTAGCAACTTTTTTACATTTTCCCTTCTTCACAAAAGTCTGTGTTTTTTAACTTAACCAGAGTGTTGTGGGTGGTTGGGAGCATATTGGGATGAGTTTTCTATTCTGATCAAATCACTTACCCTATGTTTAGCAATAGAAAAAGTAATGGTTACCTTAGCAAGCGCTGCTGGAAAGTGAATGTTATCGACACATCACTTGCTGAAGACCAACAGAATCTCACAATTAGCGCAGCTGCTCTGACCTGAGATCAGGTGTTGTGCGGTGGTAATGAGCAGAGGTAACTGCTGAAATGACCCAGCACTGATCAGTAAGAAGTAAAGGAGAGAACCCCCACACACACACACACACACACACACACACACACACACACACACACACACACACACACACACACACACACACACACACACACACACACACACACACACACACACACACACACACACACACACACACACACACACACACACACACACACACACACACACACACACACACACACACACATCCACACACACAGACCACACACCAACTACACAAGCCCTCACACACACAAAAAACATTCAGCTTGTTTAGAGGTCCCCAATGACACGAGTCTGTGTTTATTCAGGTTTAAGTCCCCACCAGGATAGAAAAACAGGCACACAGACACACACACACCGGAAAGAAAAAGGAGAAGAAGAGATCACAAAATGCTGTACTCAAACTAGCATCACCAGCACAAGCACTATGGCTCAATATGCCACCAAATCATCGCTTTATGAAATTCTACATTAATTGTTTTAAAAGTGCTGTATACCAGCACTGTATTTGTTCACTACCTTAATATGCCATCATTTTCAGCACTGCATGACACGGAGTAAGAAATGTTTACAACTCTTTAAAGTAAAAGTAAAGTTAAAGTAAAAAGTACTTTAAAGTTAAAGTAAAGCTGACAAAATAAAGCTTAAATAATAAAATTGAGCCTGTTTGATCATTTACTGAAAGAAAATTTTACATCTGATTGTTTAAAAGTATGTGACGAGTGATATTGAAGTTTTGTGCAGAAATATACAGTGATAGGTATGAGCAACAACAACAGCGACACCCATTTTCACATTAACTGAAGAAAAACTCACTATAAGCCATTCAGAAAATAAAAAAGCAACCGCAAAGGCCCTGATGTCATTTTGAAGGTGAATCTTCGGCCTTGATCTCTGCGCTTGAGGGGGTTGAATATATAAGCGCTCTCCACTACAGTGGTGCATTGACAAAGATCACCCAAAGTCCTCTCAAGGTCCAGACCATTTGAAATCCAATTGAAATTCATATATCTATTGGATGTGGGTGGGGATGCTTTAAGGGCAATGTTTACCCCCAGCCAAGTTCATCACTCTCTCCGGAGTGACAGAGGGGTTAACGACGCCCGGCGCGCTGGACAATCAGAGCAAATCAGCGTGCAGACGGATGACGGCCGTTACATCCGTGTGAGTCATAAGCTTGCATTTAGGGAACGGGCGGCCATCCCTCAGCGCCGTGACAGTGCGGATGCGACTCCGCTGACTGATCAGACACCAGAGAGACAGACAGTGGCTTGAATAATAGGGAGCACTACGGGGAGCGAGGCAGGAGGCAGGAGGCATGAGCGAGCATTCATTAGCCCCTTCACTAATGCTGTGACTGGACACCGTACCCCTGACCTTCACTGTGACCTCTAAGACCACCTCCACAGCTGCAGACCTTCACCACCTGGAGTCACTCAGCGGGTCTGGAAATCAGCGTCTGGAGCTTAAAAAAGGATCCAAATAAAAGATCTTGCTTGCTTAGTTAACAGGTGATTGCCTGCAGCGCCTTTCGCTCGTTCTCACCGAGATCACAGACATACTCTGCAGGAAGGAGCCATCTTGACAGGAAAACAAAATAGACGAACGGCGAACTTCTGGGGAATACTTAGCTTAATAAAACAGACAAAATGTAGATGTATGTTTCTATTTTTTGTTCTCAACTCAAGCCATTTGATCTTTCCTGCCATCTGAAATGTAACTGGTGTATTTACATATTTTATTTATATTTTATATAAATAAAAATATCAAATGTGTGATTTTTATTTATTACTTTTTTATTATGAATTGTATTTGTCATGTGCACTACCTACAAGTGTGGAGTCAGGAAGATATTCTTAAAAGTATTTTTTTTTATTCAGCAATTATGTATTAAATTAATCAAACATGACAGTAAACACATTTATATTGTTATAAAAAATATATATAAAAAAATTATGTTATTTTAAACTTTCTATTCATCAGAGAATCCTGAAAAAATTATCACATTTTCCAAAAAAATAGCAGCACAACTGTTTTCAACACGTTGATAATAATAAGATGTATTTATTGTGACAGCTAGCCCCTGTGAAAAACCATCAGAGAATCCTGAAAAAAGTATCACATTTTACAAAAAATAAAATACAAAAAACATAATACAAAAATTAAGCAGCACAACTTTTTTCAACATGTTGATAATAACAAGAAATGCATCTTATGTGACAACTAGCCCCGTTTTTTCTTACACATTCAAGTTCGAACAATTTCATATATGTATGCTTTTGCTTGCCTTTTAGAGTTCATAAAGGATTTTCAGGTGAAATCAAATTAGCATATTATCATGTGACACTGAAGACTGGGAAAACATGCTAAAAGGTCATCACAGAAATGAATTAAATTTAAAAAATACAATACACTTATTTTAAATTGTAACAATATTTCACAAACTACTGTTTTTTGATCAAATAAATTCAGCTTCCGAGCAGTAGTGTAAATGAAGTGGTCAAAAGGTGTTGAAACAACTGAATTAAAGAATAAATTCAGCCCTTAATTTTCCTCAGCAAAAGAAAATTGAGTACATCAGGTGTGCCACAGCAGAGGAACAGTTAAGCTACGTTATATTGCTTCCTTTAGCTTGGAGAGTGTAAGAAGAGGGTCTGCAAGTTTCCCATTTCTATCAGGAGATTAATGACATGATTGCCTAAATTTGTTCTCCAGCACTTGTTTTTGGGTAAAAGGTTTATAGATATTCATTCTGAAGGTCTGCGGAGTGATTTGTGCAGCGTGAAATTGGTGAAGTATAGCTAACCTTGTTAACTTCCTCAATTAAAGTCATGTCGCAGGCTTATTTCCGTGTGATTATATGTTGAAAGCCCTGGAACAGGCGTAATTGAGGGAAGGAACCTTTTCCATCAGCACCAATCTGTGCTCACCTCCGCCACCCCGCCAGCCTGCCACAGGGTCAGATATAAGCTTCTTCTTTTTTTGCATTTCTAATCATACTCTCCTTTATTCTGTTTTTGTCTTGGTAATTAGCAGGTAAAATCACATTTACTTCGGCGGACTGCGGTGGCAGAAACAGTGAACAGCGTGGCATCAGATAAATCCCATGAGAAATAAAATCACACTTCAATTAGATTTCACCTGCAAAAAATGTCTTATGAACTATAAGAAGCAAGCAACAGCATCAAAAATATGAAATTATGCAAACTTGAACATGTAAGGAAATCCGGGGCTAGTTGTCACACAGGAAATACATTTTTCCTAATATAAAGCAAAAAAGTGGAGGCACATGGACATTAATGTATTCATATTTACATTTGCATGTATAAGCACGCTCCCTTGTCATAACCTTTGCCATCGATCCAGCCAATTACCACAACCTGGCCATAATTCATAAGCCTGGCAACTAACGGGCAATTTTCCATAAAGGGAATTTAATTAATTGCTATTTTGTTGCTGTTTGTGCATCCCTGATGATGTATTTATCTATGAGCCGCTTAAATATTGCCAGGAATTATGTTCATATACATGCAGTTCACTGTAATCCTCCCCGATCTCTTCTAATGAAGTTAAGCAGATTAGGGAAGATTTTTTACAATGCTCACTGTGAGCACCGGATTCTGTCATCTCAACACACTCCTCAATAAATCTATTCTTGCACCGTGGATCAGTGAGATGAAAGTGGATGAGAAATTAATTTAATACTCTTATTATTTTTTAAATATACAGGGCTTTAATATAGTCACTTTAGAAGGTACTTTATATTCAAAGAAGTAGTAGGCTGTCAAAAAACGAACAATGATGAACAACCTGCTTAGCTATTTTAGTGGCGATGAGGTCACTGTGCTGAGATTCCCGTCGCTGCATGACCTAAATGATGTAAGTGCAAATGAATAAACTAGTCATCACAAACTAAACATGTCAACTAAATGCTGCCATATGATCTAAAATGTTTAAATAAGTGCCACAAATGACTGAACTAGTCATTTAGATGAACTAAATGCCACTGTGTTATCTAGTTTTAATGACTGTAGGTCATACAGCAGCATTTAGTTGACTTGTTTGTTTTTTAAAGACTAGTTAAGTCATTTATGGTACTTAAATGAAGACTTTTAGTTTTTATAGGGATACTCCGTTTAGTTTGTAATGACAACTAGTCTTTAAAAAACTACTTAAAGAACTACAAGTGTGGGTTTTATGGCCTTATTTCAGCTACATTTTTTTCCCCAAAACTTACTAACCACGCATAATATTTTTTTTCTAAAAAATGCAAACATGTACATCCATCTTGGTCACATATTATTGTAGCACAGTTTGTGCTGAATACTAAAATAATTGCATGTTAATCAATAGTATGTTATAAGTAGCTAAAATAAGCACAAATATCAGGGCATGTCAAAACATCTCAAGGGCCCCAAAATCACCTTAGACCCCAGAGGGTTAAATGCAACAAACTAACTAGACATCTCAAACCACAGAGGTCAAGTAAACATCACTGTATGACCTATGGTCTTAAACAGGTTAACTAAATATCACTGTACAACCGAAAATCTCTGTTTTCGGTTAACTGCCACAAATGACTGAACTAGTCATCACAAACTAAACAGATCAACAAAATTCCACCATACTATCTAAATGTGTCATTTCAGTGCCAGTAAATGATTGAACTAGTCTTAAGAAAATAAACAAGTCAGCTAAATGTTGTCATATGACCAAAATTCTTTAAGCACTACATGACAGAACTAGTCATCACAAACTAAATAAATCAACTAAAAAAACACTGTAGGTTAACTAAACGTCACCATATAACCTAAAGTCGTTAAGTACTCCAACTGACTAACTAGTAATCACAAACTAAGCAGGTCAATTAACCTGTTTAGTTTCTGTCTGATAACACCATATGACTTACAGTCTTTCTTTGAGCACAACAAATGATGAAACTAGTCATCACAAAACAAACAGGTCAACTAATGCCACCTTATTATCTAAAGTTTTTGTTAAAGTGTTAATTTACTGAACTAGTCTTTAGAAACTAAACATGTCAACTAAATGTCCATGTATAACCTAAAAACTTTAAGTAATATAAATGATGGAATTAGTTATCATATTTTAAAGAAATTAACTAAATGCCACCGTTTTAGCTAATGTTTCAGTTTAAGCGCCATAAATGACTTAACTAGTCAACTAAATACTGCTGACTTAAGGTCTTCAATCACTACAAAAGACAGAACTAGACATCCCAAACCAAAGAGGTCAACTAAATATTGTTACATGGCCTTAAGCAGCATAAATGACTGAACTAGTCTTACGAAATTAAATGGGTCAGCTAAATGCCGCCATATGATTTAAAGTATTTGTTTACAAATGACAGAACTAGACATCACAAACCAAGCTACAGTCTTCGAAATTATTATATGCATTATTACAAACTAAATTAATCTTTAAGTACTACAAATGAGAGAACGAGATCACAATCTAACAAATTAACAATGCCACCGTTTTAAGCTAAAAAGACTGAAATAGCCTTAAGATACTAAAAGGGTCAACTACATGCCTCCATATGACCATCAAAAGTCTTTAAGCACTACAGAACTCAACAACACAAACCAAAGGTCAACAAAACATTGCTACATGGCCTACAGTCTTCAAGCTATTTGAACCGGTTATCACAAACTAAACAGGTGAACTACTTTTAAAGTGGCAGAAATGACTAGTAAACACAAACCAAACACCTCAACTCTATGTATGACGATCTTGAGTATGACCTCAACTCTTCATTCAAGGGCCACAAATGACAAACGTCGTGGCTTGTGTTACAGTATGTCTCAAAGCGTAATACTGAGTAATAATGGTTTGCACAGAAGTGTGAGCAATAGTACTAGAGGAGCTGCCTTAGTACTAAAAAGAAAGAGACAAGCATGAAGACTGCGGCCGATATAGTGCTCCAGAGAGTCAAATTAAACATTGACAGGTTAGTCGAGCGCAGTTTGCTCCGGGTCACCATATAGCTGATCTGGAGCCCTAAGGGACGCCTTCTCCTCACACAAATTAATACCTTCGAGAGGCCGACTGAACGGTGGCAATAAACTAATTTGTTCCCCAAATAATGAAGAATGACTACCCCCCCACCAATCCCCCACGACCACCACCACCAGTACTTTGGTCCTCGCCTCATCGGTGACTGTTGCCATGGTGACCTGTCTTACCTCACCGCTTCCCGAAGTGCTCCACGCTCACTCAGAGTTGTGTGTTTGATGTCATCAAAATCGTTCTCTAGCTTCACGCAGCTCTGCGAGAGAGAGAGAGAGAGAGAGAGAGAGAGAGAGAGAGAGAGAGAGAGAGAGAGAGAGAGAGAGAGAGAGAAATGAGATGACAGAGGTGCTGTTATTTGTTTGGATGTTTGTGTGTGCGCGGTACATCTCATTGATTGGGGCTGTTACACAGGCTTTGAACATAATCCACTCAAACATCATCAGCAAGACTGTTCCTCCGCGCTCTCATGCAGATTGTACAGCACTGCCAGGGTTGTGCCGCGTGATTCATCAAATGTGACACGGCCAACTCCTGGGCTGGTACGAAATGTCCAAGCGTTCTGGGGCTCGGACTGCAGTTGTCATGGCAATCGACCCTTCTCTAGCCCCTGACCCCTGAAGGGAGGTGAGGAGTTTGAATGAAACCTGCTGGTACGGACAAGCAGGTAATTATGAGGAGGCACAATTTCCGCTCCTCAGTACTTTGGATTTAGACCACATTATAAACTCACGCACAAGTTGCACTGACAAACAAGCATACAAAAAGGAATACAAAAAACAACCTCCGCTCCCAACAATTGCCCGGATTTCTCCCCCATCAGGCTATAGGCATTTTTTTTTAATTATCATTATTATAATTTTTTTGTAATTATCAGCTTTTATTTTTGTTTATTATTTTTTGTTAAAAAAAATGTTGACCTGTGAAACATTATATTATTATTATTATTATAAAAATACATATACATATACTACTTTTATTTATAAATATATTTATTATTATTATTATTTAATTTAAATAGCACCCTTCATACTTATTGCTTGCACGTTTCTTCTTATTATTATTATTAAAATTATACACATATTACTTTTGTTTATAAATATATAATTAGTTGTAGTAGCAGTTGTAGTAGTAGTATTAATAATTTATATAGCACCCTTCATACATATTGATTGCACATTTATTATATATTTTTTTTAAATAGCACCCTTTATACATATTGCTTGCACATTATTATTATTATTATTAAGCCCCCTTTTTACATATTGCTTGCACATTTATTATTATTATTATTATTTATTATTATTATTATTATTTAAACAATATGTAAAAAAAAACATACATCAGGATCAATCAATCAGTTTAATTCACCATTGAGAAGTAAGCCTGTCTACTGGCTCAACCCATGTCTTCCTATCTTATCTACTGATAGTGGAGTTAGAAACGGACTTCAAGCTCAAGCCATGCGTGATGGTTGGGAAAACATGTAATGCAATTTCACATGCAAACTTGAGCGTGAATCATTTTTTATTCATCCAGCTCTCAGGTGACAGTTGGTCCCCATTCAGAACTTGACAGCTCACATCAATCACGACCCTTGAAGAAGTGTTTCCACTCAGTGGAACGAATCCATGGATTCTCTGCATTTAAACCTCTACACAAGGAAAATCATGTGACAAAGTATACGACAGGACTAACAACAACAAATGTTAGTAATATTGGTCACACTTTATTTTAAGGTCCGATTCTTACTATTAAAACACCATTAACAACGACTTTTGTCTCAAACTCCTAATTGGCTGCTTATTAATAGTTAGTAAGGTAATTATTATATTTAGGTATTGGGTTTATGGATGTGGAATATAATGCAGAATATGTGCTTTATAAGCACTAATAAAAAAACAAATGTAGGCATGCTAATAAGCATCTAGTTATTAGTGAGAATTGGTCCCCATACTAAAGTGTTACCGTAATATTCAGTGAATGATTCAGAAGATTGTTGCAAAAGAATAAACAGCTAAATTGGTCTTTGATTCTGTTAGAAAACATTCTATGCAAAGTAAAGAACAGCGGATACATTTAGAAAACTAAGACTCAGAGTTATTATTAGGGATGCACCGGAATGAAAATTCTTGGCCGAAGCCGAACAAAATGAAACACTGGGCCGAATACCGAACACGGTTTTTCACATTTTTTTCTCCCCCTTGTAGGCCTATTTTGCCATTTTTTTCACTATTGCATAAATTAAATAGCCAAAATCAGCTTTTTACTGTTTTGTCCTGCTTTACAAAAAAATAAAAAAAAATTATTTACTTAACACTTAACATTTTTATACATCCTATCATACATTATACAACAAAGCACAATTAAACTTAAAATTAATAAGTTACTAAAATAATTTTTGTTGGCCATTTTTGAGACCCCCTTCTTGAATCAGGCTTGTATTTTGTTCTGTAAAATAAATGCAGCCTTGCTGAGCAGAAGAGACTTCTTTTAAAACATTAGAAAATATTACAGATCCCAATTTGAACACTATTGGTGAATGTTATAGTAAATGTATTATTACAGTTGTTGTAGGGTAATTATTATTATCATTATTATTTTTTTACTTTTTATTTTATTTTACAGAACAACAGTAAAATTACAATACTAACATTTATGAATGTCGATGGAGCTTTTATTTTGGCGGAAACACGCAGGAAGACCTCAGTGCTTCTTTTTGTTGACAACAGCATGCAGATATTTCTCAGATATATCTCATTACTAATTTGGGAAGATGTTTGTCACACGTATCACCTTTAAAAAATAAAAATAAAATCAGCAAATGATGAGTAACTGTTTCAGCGCAGAATTTCCTCGAGCTTTGGACTTTGAACCCTGGCGCCGCAAGCCTCGTGCAGCGCTGTTTGAATACATGCAATTCGTGCGTGTTTTAGAAAACATAACATTCTGTAGTTTATTTACTAATCGTTTGAACCAGCAACAACCACCCCTTCCTCTTCTCATCGGAGACATGAGAAGCAGCGCTAAGCAGTCTCTCGCTGTCGGTGTTTCGTGCTTGTAATGATGTCTGCGTCTCTCTCTCTGACCGTTTTAAACGCTTCCACACTGCAGACGTGTTTGCTGCATTAGTGCGCCCCTCTATTTGATCGCGTAACGTCATTGTTCGGTACAAATTATTTGGTCTTTTCGCTTATTCGGCCGAACAATTTCGGTTGCCGAACATTCGGTGCATCCCTAGTTATTATAGTTAATTAAAACAACATTTAAAACTAAAACCATAAATCAAAATTGTACTTGAAGTAAATAAAAAAATGTAATGAAAAAAATGTAATATAAAAATCTTAAACTTACTTTATTTTAGCTAGCTGCCAAGACAGACAGAAAAAAAACAAAACAAAAATATAACAAACTTAATTTTGAAAGTTAAAGTATATAAATAAAAAATAGTTCAAAATATTAACATAAACTATAATATTATATCAATGATGCTAAAATAACAATTGCTGTTAAAATTAATATTATATTTATTAATTTGTATTTATATTTATAATTTTAACTTGCATTTTTCAGTAGCATGACAATAGCTTAGTTGGCTAAAAATTGAAGATTTTCAAGCAAAATAATCTGTGATAAAACGAGAAAGAAACAATTTATATAATGAGACTAATATACACAAAACATATATGTTTTTTATTTTACTGTAGATGGTCATGTGAATGAGGTAATATGCATGTAGCTTAACAAAAACTATGCTTCAAAGAGCGTTCTACTAATAAATCACTTGACTTCAGTGGTCGAATTGTAAAAAGAAATCAGGGGGGATGGTGTGGTCGGGTGGTGGGGGGGGGGGGTTGTTAGTCCTGTACTGATTACACAATGATTACAAAATTGGTCTCATTTTTAAAAAGGTTTTTATTTAATGAAAAAATAGCCTTATTAAATGAACTATTGTTTATAAGGTTTTTTTAACTGCATAGTCTTCACTGTATAAATTAAATAGCCTATAAATTAATAGTTTTTAATGTTACAAAGGTTATTTAGTCAGGAGCAGTGAGCACTTGTATTTTTCTTTGACAGCATTAGATTTATTATTAGTTTTGCGTGCGCTTCTGATGTGTGCGTGGAAAACTTCTCACACAGCGCTCGACTGTTACTCCAACAATCCAGAGCATCTTTTATGCTCGAACGAGATTGAACGAGAATGCCTGCGTTGGCGGTAATGCATAGACGGAAATTATGTGAAAATGTGGACCGTGCCAAAATAAAGGTGCCTTTTTATACTACAGATATCGATATTTTACGTGTGGCATCGATACATCGTATCGATATATATCGATCCATATTGATGAATCGTTCCACCCCTAGTATAAACCTAAACCCTTCGGCACCACGCACATGTGCAACATGCGCGCGTGTAATACAGGGCTTACAGGGTATTATTGCTTATTCATACTGTTTTTCTAATGGGTTGGCACACATGGAATGGAATAGGCTTTCTTTTTCCTGAGTTGGAAAATGTCAGCTCTCCTATCGTCTCTCAGTCCCTCACACAGTCACACATACATTATGTCAGGAGAATGTCTAATCAAGGGAAAATCATACCTTCTGTTGTCTTCTTATTAAAGAATTTCAAAAGTTGGGCTTGAACCATTTTGCGTGAAAAATTACGAAATTGATTCTGCTCGTGCGCAGCTTGTTACAGTAACATTACCAAGTTCTGATTGGCCAATCGTTATTTAGTTTGTGAATCATCATAAGTGGAGAATTTTAACATTTCATGTGCATGATAAGTTTTATGTAATACACAAAATTAATAATCCAAAGGGGATGGTAAGGGGGGATGGTGGTTTTACAGAGGGGATGCTTTTTGTCATTTTTTTCGACAAGGGGGATGCCATCCCCCCGCATCCCCCCTTCAATTCGAGCCCTGCTTGACTTATGTAAACTGTTCATATTTCTACTATGACAGCAGCAAGTTTGTCAGAAATGCTGCTTGAATCTCACACAGAAGCGACGGTGGCAAAGCCAGCGTTTGGTGAGGCACGCGGCGGGCACGAGGAGTTTGGAATCTAATAACAGAGCGCGTTCGCCCATTCTGACTGACATTCAATTTACATGATTACAGACAAAGTGCAAGTCAGAGATTTTTTTAATTACATTTCCCTCCCTCATCTTTCCATGCTCCTCTCGTCTAACTGAGTGGCATTAACAAATGTTTTATTTTATGTTGCTCAAACAATAAAAACACAATGATATGGAAATTGATAATTATTGCACTGTCTGAGCTTGTGGCTGACAAGGAAATATTGCATCGGGAAGCAGAGATATTTGGGAAATAATGTGCGTGGGCACCGCATTCTCAAAGCGCTCTCTCTGCGAGTCAAAGTCTGTGATTTGAATAACTCAATAACAGTGCTCGCACACACATATACAGTTTACACTGCAACAAAAATCAAACTTCAGCTCCCTTGACAATCATGAGGGGCAAAGAATAGCAAATATTCAAATATGACAATCAATTTAAAGGGGTGGGATACGTGCAGCCTGAGAGTGAAATCTCTGGGACCAGAAGCTAATTAGTGCCATACCTTAAAGGGTTACTCCACCCCAAAATGAAAATTGTCATTAATCACTTACCCCCATGTTGTTCCAAACCGTAAAAGCTCTGTTCGTCTTCGAAACACAATTTAAGATATTTTTGATGAAAACTGGAGATTTGTGACTATCCTGACTGTCAAGTAAGTTCCTATAAACCTATAAATCTACAAGAAAAATTCAAATATCCCTATTTGACTATTAATGCTTGCTCAATGTAGAATAAACTGAATTGTTCAAATCTACAAAATGTATCCAAAAAAAATAAATATATATAGCCTATATAAAACTAGGTGGTATAATGTTTAAAATGTTCGGGGTCTCTTATTTTATAAGAAATATTAGAAAGGACATTAAAATTATATTTATTATGCTAGAAAATATTTCCATTTCAAATAAATGCTGTTCTTTTGAACTTCCTATTAATCAAAGAATCCTCAAATGCAACATTGTTTCCATAATTCTTTTCTTTCTTTTTTTAACATTAAAAATAATGTTTCTTTTTTTTTTAATGGATAAATTAGAATGATTTCTGAAGGATCATGTGACACTGCAGACTGGAGTAATGATGCTGAAATATTAGTTTTGCAATCAAATTAATAAATTACATTTTAAAATATATTCAAATACTGTACAAAACTGTTTTTTATTCAATTTTAAAATGTGAAAATATTACTGTTTTAAAGTAATATTACTGTATTTTTTCTACAAATAAATGCAGCCTTGGTGAGCATGAGACTTCTTTCAAAAACAACAAAAACATATTTTGAATTTACATAATTATAATGATTAAATATTAAAAAGCTTTACTAAAAAGATGTGTTTTGAGCAGTTTCCTATACACAGAGATACACTTGTCATTCATGTTCACACTGTACGATGAGTAGATTAACGGTCCTCAAGAGATTTAGAAACGTTTCTTTAGTATAAATGTGATTAATAAGACTCATTACATGCAGTGGTACGATACGCTCCTCATCAAATCTGTGATATGGTTTTTAAGGGATCCCTATCAATAATAGTTCTCAGCTAAAAAGCTTCAATAATGAATGTGTCTTCCCCCCCATCAGATGAAAAAAAGACCCTAAAGACACTGACAAGACGACCAGCTGTATATGAAAATCTCATTAAAGAAGAAGCATGACAGAAAGCAGCCCGTCCTGAGTCTCAACCCATTCAGATGATTCCAGTGCTGCTGGTAGCGCACACACAGCCAGTTGAGCGGGCATAAAAAGCCCTTTGTGTTTTCCTTTATACATTAAGAAGCATGTAAAGCGCAAAAAAGGACTTATTAAGGGTTTTTATTAACATCAAACCCCAACATTGTAATCTCCTCCCCTTCGCCTGAATGGATTAGGCGGCGGATGTGGTGCTCTAATCCATGTAGTGGAGGCTAAATCCTGTTAAGAAAAGGAGGAAAGTGTGGCATTATGGGATGGGTGGCATTGGGGGAGGAGGAGGAGGGGGGTTGAGGTTTGCATGTTCCAGCAGATAAAACGCATTGATCACTGCACCCTTTTCTCACCCGAAACTTACATCCTAGCGCAGTGGGGCCGATATCGGCTCAGATGCTGGCGATCGATAGCTGTGTTGATCTGTGGCGTGCAATTGTGCCAGGTAATTAGAGATGAGTGCTTGCACACACTTTAATTCACAGCTTAAGACTAAAGCCTGTGCTAAAGTAACACATTGACCAGGCCATTGCATATCATTGGATGCTGGCCAGTTGGTGTTGGAGTAAAGTTAACACAGTGGCTTAACAAAGTAATGAAACTGAACATGAAACTGTTAAGCAACAGTTTACAGCCAATCAGAAATGTGTAAATGTTCTATACACTGTTACGAGGACCACAGTAAATTCAAAGTGGATGGGGCTAACCAGCACAACTCCTCGTCATGACGCAGAGTAAAGGTCATAGGTCACCTCCCATCAAAAATAGATCTAAATCTTACAACAAAACCCTTGTTTATAACATAACAGCTACCATTACAGATGTCAAGATGACAGATGTAGCATCTGTATTTAAAAAAAATTATCATTTCGTATTGGTGCATGGATGTTTTTAAGGAAAATATGTATTTTACAAGTAATTTAATGGGTGATCAGACTGTGCTGCATATTGCTTTGTCAACTGTAACATACAAAATACATATATATAATAATAATGAAAGAAGAGATGAATTCCTTACGATGGATGGATGGATGGATGGATGGATGGATGGATGGATGGATGGATGGATGGATGGATGGATGGAACTATATAACGTTAAATAATATAGACTTTATAACTATATAAAGACAGCTAGAGAGAACGACAGACAGACAGACAGACAGACAGACAGACAGACAGACAGACAGACAGACAGACAGACGACAGACAGACAGACAGACAGACAGACAGACAGACAGACAGATAGATAGATAGATAGATAGATCTATATATAACAGACTCCATTAGACATCAGAATTCCTAAAAAAGATGTTCTTTAAATGTAAAAACATAATTACTTTAAAAGCTTCAAAGAACCCTAATATCACTTAGAAAAAAACTGTTAGCGCTCAAATTGTGGTAATTTGTCCGTAATTTATTCATCTAATGAGTGTGAGGTCGAGACTAGATTCAAGGAAGACGCAGGATGATTGGGCTATAAAGGAAAATCTATTTAAGATATTCAGTTTACACTCCATCTTTGGACCTCAGCGGTGACCCGGCGCAGAACAGGAATTATGAAAGCCAATTTGAATTATTTAACGAATTCCAGAAAGGATTCAAATTAAGTTTTTTCCTCTCCCTTCTTTCCCTTTCATCATGTCTCATTAAAGCAATTAGCTCTGATGCCTAATAAACTAGAAGCAGTCCCAACTATAAAGCCCCAGCCAATGACAGAGAGCGGAGCTGAGTACTAGGAAGAAGGTCACAAGCCGCATTCACAGTCATACAGCAATCTGCGTGGTTACAGGGCCTTCCTATCATCATGTGCCCTGCGTAGATGTTTAAAGGTAAAAGTAATATAAAGGTAGTGCAAATGAGTAGTGAATTTGCACCTAAGCCGATCAATGAGCTCACCAATGAGTCAGACACACATTACCTCTAAAGAAATGCTAGTACATTTACACTGAATAACATGTGAATGCACCTACTGAGACACTTGAAAAGCCACTCTTTTTATTGTGCCCACAGCTTTCTTTCCACCCCCCTTCTTGACTTGCCTAAAAAAAACATGAGCTTTTGCTTCTGGCAGATATACCTGCCCTTCACAGGACCTGGGGATCATAATGCAATCTGGAGACTCATTAAATTGGATTAGACCATACAGACAGATTATTAAAAGAAAACCATCAGTAAACAGTGGCGTTATCTGCAAAAAACAAGGGCACTTCAAGTGTGTTTCCACTTCTATCTCCACAGCTGCTGCAAAACTCTGACTTGTTTTTTGTTTGGTAGATTATCTCCAGCCTCAACCTGTGCTATTGAAGCAGAAAGACAAATATTGGTAAGGCTCCGGTCAGCTAATAGCGTCGACTCGAACCGCGCTCCCATACGAGACATCGCCTGCAGGGAAGTGTAGCCAAATCTCCTCACCGACAGTGTGCTACAGGTGCCCTGAGGGGGAGGGGAGGAAATGTGCGGGCACCTGAGCCCTGACGGACCGAGATAACGGCTGACTACATGCCACCGTGTTTTCTGGAGAACTCATTTCGACACCCTGCACTCATGGATTCCCTGTAAAAACTACATTTACAGCCCCTCTGGCATCTGGCACAATTCTGCAGGACAATTATGATGCCGCTTCCAGAGCCATAGAAAAGTTATTTTAAGGATCACTAAAACGTTCATTGCTTTAACTTTACGAAGAGGATACATTTGTGGCAGACGATCCATATGGAAAATCACGAGCGCCTTCACAGACTCAGCGTTCTCCGAACCTCTGACATTTATTGGTGAATTGACTGTGAGAAATGTATTGCAAGGAACACAGGCAGGCAAAAAGCATGCAGAGGCATTAACGTTGATTTTATAGCGAATTCTGATATACAGTGCATAAAGAAGAACACAAACTTCCATTTCGTCTCTTGCCGCATACGTCAATATCAGAAACATGCCTTTAAAAAGTAATGCATAAACACTACAGGTGAAAAGTTTGAAATAATTAAGATTTATCATATTTTGTGGAAACCGTGATATTAAGGCTGTGCAATTAATTAAATTTGATTAACATGCGCATCTCGACAGTAAAGCCGGTTCCGTGATTAGCAGTAAATCGCCATCACCTGTTTTCAGATGTAGCAGCAGTTAATACACGAGCCGTAGTTCACTGACAAGCTACGCAATATTGCGTTCATAATCGAAGGTGATTCGTCTGCGATTACAAACGCGATATGTCCTAGCTTTAAAAAATTATCATGGTTTTTACAAAAATATTAAGCAGCAAAGACGGTTTTTATACATTGATAATAATAAGAACCATTATTAATAATTAAGCACTAAAAATAAATCAGAATAATAATTCAGCACCAAATCAGTATATTAGAATAATTTCTGAAGGATCATATGACACTGAAGACACAAGTAATGGCTGCTGAAAATACAGCTTAGCATAACAGTAATAAATTACATAAAAACAATATATTAAAACATAAAACAGTTATTTTAAATTGTAATAATATTCCACAATATTACTGTGTTTATTTGAATAAATTCAGTCTCGGTGACCATAAGAGACTTCTTTCAAAAGCTCCTAATTATCCCAAACTTTTGACCAGTAGTGTATTTGCACAAGCGTAGCGCGGCAGAAGCTACACATGTATACTCCTGATACAGTAAACTCACAGACCATATGTTCAATCTATAGCACAGAGCCTTTATGAATTAAATCAGGCCTGCGATCAATCCCCATTGATTAGAATGATGAATTAGGCAGCTGTACAGCAACAGTGCTGTCAGCGGGGAGTAGATAATCTCCCCTACAAAACACTTCCATCTTGTTGTGTCTCCACATCAAACAAGCAGGAGGCTCAGTTGCCTTTAAAAGGACAGATGAGGCATAACGGCCACCTGCCAAAAAACACAAACCCTTCCATTGCACGCTGGTCTGGGGAGATATTCGTGAGACTTTGATGGCATGTGCCTGGAATCGTAAGATAATTACGTTTGAGCGACAGTCTGAGCGCATGTGTTAGCGAGTGCAGCTCACACGTTCTTGTCTTATGATGAAATACCTGCTCACAGGAAGTCAATAGAGCTGCATGTGTGAGCCTGGGTTTAACTGGTATGTTCATTTTAGTATTTTTATTTTTTAAAACACGTGCATGCAAGACCTGAATGCAGGCGTTCGATATACATAATGTGCATTCTAGCGTTGCTGTTGTGGTAACACACCTCAGTGCCCAAGGGGACGACAGCGTTACCTTTAAATTGAGTTTTGTAGCTATAAGTGTTTTAGACCTCATACCTAAGCAAACAACACTTTGGTCATTTAATATCTTCCATGTTAATCTAGTTAGTTCAGCTGCAATCGAAACAAGCAACAAGCAAGTATCTGTTTCTGTTGTGTACATGGTGAAATCTGTGGGAGCCTGTTGCCACCTCAGAGTAATATATATATATATATATATATCATGAAGAGCATATAGCCCTATATACATCTGACATTTCTTTCAAAATGAGCATTTAGCAGGCTATATATTTATCCTATAAATGTTCAACTATAATTTTTAATTGCATATAGTTACATGAATGTAAACAAATATTATAAGAAAATTACTTTTTAAAAGAAAATAATTATGACTTTAGCATTTATAATAGTTTTATAATAAATAATAATAATACATTTATATATAAATTATATTTATATAAATTTGTATTTTGTAATATTTTATATTTAAAAAATTATAATAACTTTTACCTTGTTTTACTCTAAAGAGGGAACAAGTTTTTTTTTTTTTTTTTTTTAATTATTTAATTATAAAAATGAACATGCATCATATGATTTAAAATGGAAAAAACAGCAAATAGTAGGAGAGAAACTATTCACCACTCTTCTTGTCTGGACGTATTTCACACTAAAAACAAATCATTTTGTATAATGATTTGTGTGACATTTGCTGCAAGTTTTATTATTTAAATTGATTTAAATTAAAAGTTAAAACGTTGGTGTCAATAAATCATAAACAAAAACAGAAGTCTGACCATTTGCAGCTTAGGTCTATTGTAAATATTGTAAATTAGGTATATTGTATTTATAACTATAAATGTTATAAATAATGGCTTTCAAATATAAAATGATAATACAATGCTAAATGCATATAATAAATAATTTAATAATTTAATTAATATTAATTTTGGAAAAATGTTGCATCTATCTAGTATTGATAATGACAAAATAAGTACTGGAGGCCTTGGTATTTTCACTCAAAAGTATTGCTAATAATATAATTTGTAAAGAAAAATATAATTGAGTTATAATATAATACAAATATTAAAGACAGAGTTTAGACTATCTAAAGGTCTTGAGTGTGTCAGTTTAAGATGATGTATATGGACAAATTCAGCTTGAGTTTTTGAGGCTGTGGTGCTGAACACAGCTGCCGATTTTTTAACAAGGCCAAACGAAAGGTTAAAAAGCATCTACCAAAGAAAGCTAAACAGATGGGTCCAGAGCCAGGTAACAGCCAGTCTAAATCTGGAAACAACACTAAGTTCCTCTTTTCTCTGGCTGATTGGTCAGTGAGAGCCCTATTGAGGGGCAGGTGAAAAGATTAGGGTTGAGAGTGATGGAGGAGACGCACCTCACAGCCTTTCTCTGCGTTTCTTTTCCAGTGTTTTTTCTCCGTTTTCTTGGTCGCGGTAGAGAGGAGCTTAGCGTGAGTCTGGACCCGAGGATTCAAGGCCAGGATACTCTGAATAGATGGAGAGAGAAAGAGAGAGAGAGGGGGGGGGGGGAGAGAGAGAGGGAGAGAGAGAGAGAGAGAGAGAGAGAGAGAGAGAGAGAGAGGAGAGAGAGAAGAGAGAGAGAGAGAGAGAAATAGTCAAGGTGCGTTAAGGTAGTTTCATATTATGCATAACTAGCGATACACAATGGCTTGTGTGTGTGTGTGTGTGTGTGTGTGTGTGTGTGTGTGTGTGTGTGTGTGTGTGTGTGTGTGTGTGTGTGTGTGTGTGTGTGTGTGTGTGTGTGTGTGTGTGTGTGTGTGTGTGTGTGTGAGAGTGTGTGTGAGTGAGTCTGTAGACTCCCACTCACATTCTTGTACTTGAACAAATGTGAATCTCGGCAAGGACATTTCCAGCGCTTTGGGAAAATAGCAGGCTTTAAGTTTCACAGCTGAACAATTAAGAGATTTCTGAGGACGAATCAAAAGCATGCCAACAGGCTGTCTTTAAAGAGTCAAGAGTGAGTTTAGCAGATGCTTGTCATTCCTAAACTAACGTGCAGCAGCATCGTTTCACACCGGAGAGATGCAAACAGCTGACCTTCAAACTCATTCACTTTCAAAATATGCAATTCTTCTGCAAAAATATGCTCAAGCATTCACACAATGTCAGCTTCCCACGCAGCCGTGTATGTAACATCACGTAAGAATTTTAGAGAATTTCAAGAGGCTATTTAGTTTTGAGTGCATGGAAGATTCACTATTGCTATTGCTAATAATTAGTATTAGTGATCTAAACAACACATAACCCTGAGAATTAAACTTCTATGTGTGATATATTTATGTATTATGTGTTAAACTTCGTGCAATTCCTACTGCACACTATTTTTTTACCTGACAGACAAGAAACAGTTGGGAAAAAAAAACACAAAAAAACACGCCAAACACCCTAGCAACCATGTTTACAACAAACCAGAACATATTAGCAACTGCAAAGCAACTCTACATCAACATACACACCATCCTAAAAACCTCAGCAACACAATAAAACTATTCTGAACTTCACTTAGCAACACTATGGCAACTTCTAAAAAACACTTGTTAAAAACACCCTGGTAACCAACCTAACAATGCCAAAGCTGCCAACCGCAACCCGACTGCATAACAACACACAAACAATTTAGATCACCATAGCAACCCCCTGGCAACATGTTAAATAACCAATCACAACACATTAGCAACTGCATAGCAACACTATTCAATCACTCACAACATTAAAACTTCATAGAAGTCTCTTTGTTGAAAACCACCTGAAACAGCTCAACAAATATTAGCAATGCCCTAGTAACCACCTAGCAACTGCATAGCAACATAATGAACAAAAGTTTGTATTACCAAAGCAACCTATTGCAACTACCCACAGCATCCTAGCAACACTCTAGCAACTGCATAGCAACACATTAAAACCCATTTAGAACACTTTAGTCGCATAGGCCTATAGAAATTAAACTACCCACAATGCTCTAGTAGAAACCACACAGCAACACTCTAGCAACTGCATAACAATATGATAAAACCATCTTATTCACCATACAGAAATGTTATTCCAACTACAAACAGCATCCTAGCAACCATATGACCACACTCTAGCAACTGCATAGCAACACATTAAAAACATTTAGAGCATTTCATTCCCCATTTAACACTATTGCAATTATCCACAGCACCCTAGCAACCACATAGAAAAACTCTATCAACACATTAAAAACCATTTAGAACATGATGGTCACCATATAGCAATATTTAATCTACCGCTAGCAACCGCATATTCAACACATTGAAATCATTTAGAACACTTTACTCACCATGTAACAACGTTACTGCAATTACCCACAGCACCCTAGCAACCGCATAGCAACACATTAAAATCATTTAGAACACTTTACTCACTGTAAAACAACATTACTGCAATTACCCACAGCACCCTAGCAACCGCATAGCAACACATTAAAATCATTTAGAACACTTTTCTCAATATAAAACAACATTACTACAATTACCCAAGGCGCCCTAGCAACCGCATAGCAACATAACAATATTACTGCATTTACCTACAGCATCCTAGCAACCACATACACATAGCTAAACATTAAAACCATTTAGAACATGTTACTCACTGTATAACAATGTTACAGCAATTACCCACAGCAACCTAGCAACCGCATAGCAACACATTAAAATCATTTAGAACACTTTACTCACCGTATAACAATGTTACTGCAATTACCCACAGCATCCTAACAACCGCATAGCAACACATTAAAACCATTTAGAACACTTTACTATAGAGCACCGATTGACCGGCCAGTGATCGGAATCGGACGATTTTTTGCATGACCGGCCCGGATCAGTGACCGGCCCGTCAGTCTCACGTCTTGCCGATTCCGAGACGATCCTTTTATTGCCAGCGGCGCAGGCAGAGATGTCACAGCCACGCGCACACTCACAATCGCGTGTAAACACGTCGTTTCGCGTGAAAATGATTCTAATTGTAATGCCATTCAGTGTAAACGGCAACTGATAATGTATTTATGTCATGCCAGTCAGATGAGGCTTGCACAGCCTAAGTGAGTGTGTGAGAGAGACAGCACACACAAAGTAACTCACAGAAATGTATAGATGCATACTGTGGTAGAAAAAAAAAGAGATTTACAAAATATGATTTAGGTAAGTAAGCAACATTAGCACGATTGCAATGTGACACTGATTTTATACAACCGTATTTCAATAAACAAGAGGTTAAAATTAAGTGACTTAGATTTTAGACAAAATATTGACTGTTTTTGCTCAATTTCGCTGATGAATATATATATATATATATATATATAAAAGACTTAAGCAATGAAAATTTTGTCAGAACCACTAATAAATTACATTATTTTGTGAGAGAATTATGATCTCCAATTTATAAAAAAAACCCTGTGATTTTCTATTTATTTTATTAGCCTACTTCATATAATTAATTAAAAAAAGTTTAATTTCATGAAGTATAAGTTGATTTCAAAATGCACCTACATTTTTGCATTTTGTGTTTTTCAGTTGAATAAAAGACTATTTTCCCCTATATATTTCATTGAGTATTTTTTTTAAAGTCTAAAAATCTCATCTCGTCTCGTTCTCGTGAACCCAGTCTCGTGTCTCGTCTCGTGGGATAAGTGTCTCGTCACACCCCTACACCTCAGCTTCATCAAACTGTCTGTGTAAATGCATCTAATACCACTTCAGATGCAGCTTCTGTTTCTTCAGCAGTGGAAAGATAGAGTTTGTTAATACTAATTTCATCTGAATGGTAACAACTCTACAGTTTCTTATTATGCTAACTGAATTAATTGAAACAAATTAAGAATTTGATGTTAAAGATGACACATTTAATAAGGTTAGGGGAAATAAATGACCATTTATAAACAGTGGGAAATGACATGTTTTGTTACATAAAGCAGCTAATTTTAAGTTAACTATATCTTCCTCTTTCCAGTAACAGAGCACTTTATTTTGAGAGTTGTTTAAGTGAGAGAAAATCTGTAAATTAGTCCAGATTGGGGGAATTGTAATGTTTAATAATTTATTTTATTATTTAAAAAAAAATGTCGTTGAAATTTGCATAGATTTTTGTTTGTATATGCTGTCAATTATATTTCTTAGAAAGAAAATCAGAATCGGCAAAAATCAGTATCGGCAGGTCACACTTCCAAAAAATCGGAAATCGGCTAAGAAAATTGCAATCGGTGCATCTCTACTTTACTCACTGTATAACAACATTACTGCAATTGCCCACAGTATCCTAGCAACCGCATAGCAACACATTAAAACCATTTATGCTGCGGCACCCGGGAACAGTTGGGGGTTCGGTGACTTGCTCAAGGGAACCTCAGTCGTGGTATTGAAGGTGGAGAGAGCGCTGTACATTCACTCCCCCCACCGACAATTCCTGCCGGCCCGAGACTCGAACTCACAACCTTTTGATTATGAGTCCGACTCTCTAACCATTAGGCCACGACTTCCTTGTGGAAATAAACAATAAAACCATTTAGAACACTTTACTCACCTTATAACAACATTACTGCAATTACCCAAAGCACCCTAGCAACAATATAGCAGGGATTGGTTAATGTGGGTGCTGTGGGTTATTGAGGTAATGTTCTTATATCGTGAATAAAGTGTTCTAATCCACATTTCCAACTATGTAAAGGAATGTCCACTCAACAACAAATGTTGACCGTTCATGGTGCGTGAGGAAAAAGACAGACAAGAATGTAAATATGACATTTTTTCTCTCTTTCTTTCCTGTAGAGGACAGGTGTAGTAGAGGCTCTCAGAGTCCCCGGGGTCTACCTGAGGCCACTTCCCTTTAATCAAAGCGGAGTGTCTTTCTGCGCCCCCTCTCCAGCGTCTCCCCTCTCGTCCTGACAACAAACACACAGGCTCACACCTCTCCATTACAATCAGGACTGACCCACTCAGCGCCAGAGACCAAGTGCTCCTGCAGACTAGCAAACCAATCCGTAATCATGTCCCATCTCGGTTCAACACATTCATTCAGATGCCTGTATGAAAACACAGCCTTTGTGATTTTTGATTGGAAGAGCAGAGTTTGAAGCTTTTGTAAAAGAGATGAAACGTGATCGTACAATGGTTGATTTTTATAAGTGGTTAATGCAACAAGTTGCTAGGCAATCATAAACACCCTACAGGTATGCTAATGAAATATTACATAACAAAAAAATGTCATGTAAATATATAGCACACATTTTCTGTATGCAAAATATAATATTAATGAAATATTACATGTACCAAATATTATCAAAATAATATTTAAACATACTATAAATAATAAATATAAAATATTGTTTGTAATATTTTGTAATAGATTTTCTTTTTTAAAAATGTCATGTAAATATATAGCACACAGTGGGACGTTTCTGTTTAAAAACAATAATATTTTCAAAAATGAACTAATCTTAACAAACTATAACAAAGCTCTCGGATATAATATTAAAATATGAAATTTACTAATTTATAAATGCAGCAAAAAAAAATAAATAACAGCAATGTTTTATTTCTATTTATAAGTACTAAAAATATATTTGGAATACAATGTTTTGAAAAAAAAAAAAAAAATAAATTGTGTGTTTTGAGAAATATTATCAAAAACATATGAAGAAAATTAGTGTCCTTTGTGGTAACATACTCTAGGTTTGTGTATCAATCCAAAATATAAATATTGCTATAATTTTCTTTGTATCATCCTTGGAATATATATTTTTTGAAAAAATATATATAATAGTTTATTAAATAAATTTTCTTTTTTATAATTTTTATATTATTTATTTACGTGTTTTTCTTAAGTCTTATGCTCACCCAGGACATCACCTTTTCAATTCTGCATTTTATTTAAACTAAAATACTCTAAAAACAGTTAAATATTATGTCACAGTCATCTGCTGGAGTGACAGCCACCAGAGGGCACTCCTTCTGGATTATAGTTCATCTGTTCCAGACTTCATTTCCCATCACCCTTTGCTCTGTCCTTTAGTTGTCATTGTTTTCAGCTGTGTGTCATTAGTCTTATTAGTTGTCCTATACATACCATGTTCTGTTAGCCCTTGTTTGCATCAGTATTTTTTTCTGTACTTTATGTTGGATTACCCTTTGCCTTTGTTTTCTGCCTGTTGCCCTGTTGCCGATTTATGTTTTGTGGAATAAAACTGCACTTGGATCGTTCAATGATTTCCACGAGTGATTTTGTGACAGATTATTACAATTAAAGGTTTCCTGTAGGGGTGGGCGATATGGCAAAAATATAATATCACAATAATTTTTTTAATATCATGATTTCATGATTTTTTAAAGGAAATAGAAAACATATGTAAAAGTCTATATATGAACAAAATTATTTTAAACATTGGTGGTAAAGCAAATAACGTGTATTTACTAAGTCTTTTTATTCCTTTTTGAGTTTTAAGACCCCATTGATGATGTCATTTCCTTAAATGTTTCCCGTTTAATTGTTTTGAAGGCACCACAAAGCAACATTCTTTATTCAAGTTCCTCAGTCACTTTGAGATATTTTCTTTCTCTTTTCAACCTTTCCCAACAACATTGGCGACCAACCTCAATTAGTGTCCCGCAGGCAATGTGACAACACATGACGCATCGTCTTTTAATATTTTCACAGTAGGCAAGATGAAAGTCTATTTCATACAGAGGTATGAGATGTTAAAAGGGCCCGCAGACGTTGGGTAACCCGCCTCTCTCCCGCGGCGCTCGACTCTAGCATCTCTACAAACGTCCCACTCTTACTAAAGCCAGACATCAGCCTATTAATATTTTAATTTCACACCTAATAAAATGTAGTTAAAGCACAGTGTGAGATACAGGCCGAAACAATAAAAATCCACTTCTTTGGGTTTTATAGTGTGTTATGGACAACATTACTTATCCATTTCATATAGTGTGTAGAAGGAAAGCTAATATGTTCTTTGGGGCCAAGCCTGTAGGTAAACCGGGAGCTAATAACAAGGTTGTTTGTCAGAGGAGGAATCCTAACGGGATTCGGGGACTGTAATAAGCCCGGGGCAGCAGTGACGCAAAAACAACTAACCTCCACATTTCTAACTACTCCAGTTTGTCCTTCATGTTCGTCCTGTGGCGCATACGCCAGGTTCAAAAGCAGGAGTTGTTGCAAGGCCTGCGATAGAAGCACGCCGTTTGTTTGAGGTGGTCTGAAAGGTTAGAAGTCTTCAAACACAATTAGCATCTGCTGCCCAATGGGAGGACAGGACACAGGAAAGTCTATGCTTTATTAATTAAGAAACGTTCTCTGCACAAAACAACTCCAGTTATCAGATCAACCAGAGGCGGTCAGAAAACAAACAGCTATTAGAAGAGTGTAAACAGTGTCATTAGAAAAATATATTTAAGAACATCTGCATAATAGATACATGTAATTCATTATGGCAATGCTAGTCCCTGCAATAATTGACATTTGAGTTGAGTTTATTTTAGTCAGTCATTATTTATATTTATTTTATATTTCTAAATAAAAAAAAAATAAAATTACAAGACAAAAAAGACAAAAAAAATAATAAGGCAAGATAAGACCAAAAATTATAATAATAATAATAATAGAATTATAATTAAAAACTAAATGTATATTATATTATATTGTATTATATTATATAATAAAATAAAAAAAAACGATTCCTTGAAAAAATAGAAAAATAGTTTATTTAAAATAGAAATAGACAATTATGTAAAAGTCCATATGAAGAGTTTATTTTCAAAAACAGAACTTTCAGAAATCATGTTTTTTTTATTGTGCATTCCAAGTAATATCAATCAAACTGCAGTTGGGTTGTTTTGACTGAGTAATAATAACTTAAACAAATACAGGTAACTTAAAAGCATTGGTGGTAAAGCACATAATGTGTATTTACTAAGTGTTTCAGAGTTAAATAAAAACACTCCTTTTATCTTTATAATCTCCTCAGATGACAATGTAGATGTCTGACAAACATTATTGTTGTGATCATAAAGTGTATGGTTATTACACGCAATACACAGAGCAGCATTTCCCTCACCACTGTAACGCGCTGCTTTAGCAAGGTTCCGTGAAAACGTGAACTCGCGATGCCTTGAACGTGAATACTACCGGCTTTTTTAGCATAACGTGTTTAGGGTTCAGATCACGCCATATGTGGAGAATAATGCACGGCACTTGCATTTTTTTTAAGTGGTGTTTAACGTTTTTTGCCAATAAACTCTTCATATATGAACAATATTACTTTAAATTGTGGTGGCATTTACTAATAAACATTTCAATTAAATAAAATATGAAATAAAATAATAATAAAAAATAAAGAATAATATATGAACAATATTATTGTAAATGGTGGTGGTTTAGCATATGTGTTATTTACTATTAAAATACAATTTAAAAATAAATAAAAAAGGATTCCTTTTAAAGTTCAAATGAACTACATTTATTTAAAATAGAAAAGTATGTAAAAGTCCATTCATGAACAATATTATTTTAAATGGTGGTGGTTTAGCACATAATGTGTTTTAATAAAAATAATTAAAAACAAATAAAAGAACAGTGTTATATGTATTCAAATCTTATAAAATTTAACTAAAGTAAGTAAAAATGCAATTTTGCGACTAGATTCTTGTTTGCAGCTTGATATTGACCCCGTCTCCTCAAGTGGAAAATATACAAGAGAAACAGATGTATGCTGGAACTGGGCTAAAGCAAACGCTAATGATGCCTGACAGATGTTTACTCTGCCTCAACTACAACATGTTAGGACGAAGAAAGAGAAGAAGCTACCTGTTCTGCTACATCTTCTGTACTTAATACTACAGTCTAACTCATACCAAACGAGTTCACTGATCTTAGAACAGACAGAGCACTACAGCAGGATGCAGTCTGAAAACATTCCTATAAGATCAGTTCCTCAAAACAGAAGCTTTAACATTCTGCTAAACTTCTCCTTCTATGCTCCACCCAAGAAAGAATATCATACCATTTTAGAAATCCATAAAATTGACTCTAAGTGAACTATCCCTTTAAAGGTTTTCCTTCTTTCACCAAATTTCAGAAGGACTCTGCTCTGTGATGCCAAGATGCCAATGAGATCGACACACACATGAACTGAAATATGCATTCATACCTCCCAATCAATACTACACACTGCAGGGCAGCATTCGCATCTTAAAGCATCGTTCCACAAGAGAGCAGACGCATCTTTAGGGCTCAGAAAGAAAACAACATTCAGATTTAGAGTATAAACACAAATACTGTACAAGGTAAGCACTGGGTGTTCGCTCGCACAAACATCCAGGAGGCTTCTCGCTCCCCAGACAAAACGCTCGCCGCAGCGCAGCTGATAAATGCCAGAGCCGCAGACAATCTGAGTCAGGCATGGATTTTTGCAGTTATTCAGCAGTCCTTGAGGAGCCGAAGCCAAACAGGGACTAAGTGTGTTATCAAACAATATTTAAAACAAAAAAACGCCACATTCCCTGTCGGATGCGTGACCTTTGCAGTCAAAGAGGGCCGCAGCAGTGCGGAGATGTGAGTATGGTAGCGCTGACAGCCCTTTCCGCACCGGACCCATCTGCATGTCTTAGATGGTTCCGCAGGGGAGCCACTGCGTCTGTTTTTATCACTCTCCACTGATCACGCAGCCCAAACAGATGGAAGATCAATAACCAGCGCTGCCCAGCCACATCAGGCAAACTGCAGCCCCTCAGAGAAAATCAGATAGGGAGTCTCTATGATGGACAACGGGAAATGGCAAATCAAACTCAGCTGCAAGTGCTAATTAATGTGGGGCTCAAGCCCGGGCTGAATTCTGCCCCAAAGTGCACATGGACCGAACTACTCCGTTTAATTCAAATGAACTCGGGAAGCTTCTAGTAAAAGAAAAAACGTAATACAATGGCAAAATCTTATTTCTGTTGCATAATGTGCGAATAGTCATAAGTGAATATACCGGCATTACTTTTAAACAACCCGCATACATAAACAAATAATTTACATAAAGCAAAGTTTAAATCATTAACTTGGAATTTGTTGCTCTATTGCATATAAAAAATATTTTAATAAAATACATTAAGAAACATTTATTTGTACTATATATTTGTGCCATAGATTGTTTTTATTTAACAAAATATTTGTATACATTTTTATATAACAAAATGAAAAGACAAAAATCATATTTTTTTTAATAAAATAAAAAGGATTCCTTGATTTTAAAAAAGGTTCAAAAGAACTAAATTTATTTAAAATATACATTTAAGTTGTTAAATCTGAACTAATACCGTTTTGTATCCCTGATCTCATACCTGGTGAGCTGCATTTATTTGATAAAAAAGCAGTAAAAACGATTTAATTGAAATCTGTTTTCAATTTTAATATTTAAAAATGTAATTTATTGTTGTGATGCAAAGCTGAATATTCTGGATGTTTTACTCCTAGTCTTCAGTGTCACTTGATCCTTGTGAAATCATTATAATATGCTGATTTGGTGATTATTAATTCTGAAATCAGTTGTGCTGCTTAATATTTTTTATGGAAACTGTGACACTTTTTCAGTATTTAAAAAAATAGATCATATGACTTGGAATATAGTGTATAAGTCATATTGACTATGTTTATGGAGCTTATGCAATTTTTGGAGTTGGACAAGTAACCATTCACTTTCCTTATATGCAAAAAGCAGCATGAACATTCTTATAAACTTCTCATTTTGTGTTCCATGGAACAGAAGCAAGTCTACAGGTTTAAAATGGCATGAAGGTAAATTACAGATTATAGAATTTTCATTTTTGTGTGAACTAGGCCTATTCCTTAAACACACTGATAGAATAGTAACAGACCCATCTACAATTTGGCTGGGTACATGTCCTAAGAGCAGCACCTTGCAATTGTATTTTCTCCCAGGGCTGGTTTTAAGGTGGTGACATGTGCTTGAAACATTTATATGGCTATTAGCAGAGCAGCTGGTACTGCCCTTTCGCTGTCTAATCAATAACAGCACCATATTGTGCAATAAATTACATTCCACCGTCCTCTTGCTGCACACCAGAGAACCTCCACTGCCTTAGTATGCATGAGGCACTTCTGTTCTTAGCGTACACGGTGCGAACATGCAGCTACAATTTAACTCTAAAACACCTTAATCGCCTTGAACAGGAAATAATTTAAAGCTAAAAAAAAGTGGAGGATAACTAAACATCAGCTGGCAAGCCGCCACCCTGTTCTGTCTTTGGATCAGATCAATAAGGGAATTCCACATATTGATCTACCGTTAGCGAAATAATGATCAACGGTATCAAGCACAGGTTTTGAATATAATTTGCTCTCCTATAAGCTCCAGAACAGTATATGAGACACAGATACGCATAACACATCAACATTTTAATCTGGGCTGAAGTACTTCAACAGCACCAAATATTTAGTCCACTTGAAAACCTGAAAATAATCAAATATCTCAGACAGAGAGACAGATGTCAGACAGATTCTCAGGAAATGGAGCCATGTATGTCTCCTTAACGTACTACGTTACACTAAGTGAAAATAGCAGCATTTTTTGTGATATGTAATTTACACTACTTAAGTGCAAATAGCTATAGATTATATTTAAACTGTTAAAATAGCAGGATTTTCTGCTATTTATACTACTTATTGCAAATAATGGCAATTGTCTGCACCTCAGTATTGTAGTACATTATAAAAACCGTATGCAATAATAACTTATTGAGACATTATAAAACGTAATTCAAAATACTTTTAAATGGATTTATTAAATAATGCTTTTTGTAATTTCAAAATAAATGGGACTTTTTCAGAATTGTGAGTTTACGCATTTCACTGATAATTGTGAGTTTATATCTCTCGACTTTTTTCTCAAAATTAGAATTTATTTAAATTCTGAGAAAAAAAAGTCTTGAATTGTGAGATAAAAGTCGCAATAACCGTTTTTATTTTTGATTCAGTGGCGCAAACGGGCTTCCATACTTTTCTGATGTGATTTGAAATTTGAAAAGGGAGAAAAAAAGTTTGCCAAAAGGCGGATTCGAACCTGGGTCAGTCGCATCAAAATGAGTGCGACACACATTTTACCATCTGTGCCATCAGTTAATAGTCTTTTGTAATCTTGACCAGCCGAATCACACGTTGGCGGGCGGAGTGTAAATAGCCTCTGCCATCAAGGCGGGCTATTTGCACTTAGTGTAAATAGACACTCTGTTACTAAAAATTTTTTTAATTTTTTCCTAAACTATTTTGTTTACTGTCATTACATTCAGATTTACTGAGCACAATATCACGGGAACTTAAAAACAGCTGTCATCCTTTATGCATGATATTACTTCCATCAATTAAACGACTAAAGATTGAGTCATTTAGCTCGTTTTTAAAATGGTCAAGCCTTTATGTTATGCATGTCTACTCCAGAGGAACCTTCCTAACCTTGAATCTTTCAAAACAAGACATTTCAATTCATAAAAAAAAAATGTCATATGGATTAAAAGTCTGCAACTTCAGAGTACAGAGAAATGATTTTGGAGTCAGGCAGTGAAAGTGAAGGCGTGTCTGATTTTCTCCACTGAGAATAAAACAAAAAATACATACAGATCACTCAATCCTTCCCTATTGCCGAGGCATTGAAGGCTGTAAACTTTGCTTGCTGGAAAATGTGGGTGGACAGCAAGGGAAATATGAGACTGAACAAAATACGGATAGTACAATTTGACCAAATGGATGATACAAATGTTCTCTTTCCTCGCTATCTCTCACCTACAAGGCAATTGAGTGGTTACAGAGGTAGTTCACTCTAAAGTTAACATATTTAATCATGTACACACCCTCGCGGCTTTCCCAATCTGAAAGACTTTGTTTCGTCTGTGCGATACAAAATCAGATATTTAGCATAATGTCTCAGCTGCTTGCTTCTACAGTCAGAAAAAAATATATTTTTCAAAGTTGTAATAAAAACAAAATTATAATTTCAGTCTTTCTACTTCAAAATGTCATGTTTCAATTTGTTACTTGCAAATTATTTGTAATTATTTATGAAATGTAATAACAATTCTTAAGTTAATTTTTATGTACACTGTAAAAAAGTAATTTTTCAAAGTAAATATTATTGTATGTTTACAAGACAATACTATTTCAGATATTTTACTTCAAAGTGTCACCTTTACTTCAATGTGTTAATTACAATATCTTTGTAATTGTTTATTAAATTAACTAGCAATTTCTTAGTGTAAAGGTTTTAAATCCATTTTTTCCAGTATACAATGAAAGTGGATTGTGACCAGGGGCTGTCAATCTCAAAAAAGGAAAAAAGCACCATAACATATTCATAGTCTTTTGAAATTATTTGATATCTTTGTGTCAGGAACAAACTAAAGTCGCTATTCACTAAAATTCTTGCCTGATAGTTAGGATCATCATCCGCTTCAATTGTAAGGAAAAGTGCGGCTTCAACATTATGTACTAAATTGCATCCCACAAAAGAAAAAAATCATACAGAGTGAGTAAATGATGACAGAACTTTTATTTTTAGGTGAACTATTCCTTTAAGGCAATCTGTGCTTTTTGTTGGTCTCTTATCCATCCTGCAGAGGGCGTTTGAAGGTGCCAGTCAGCAGCGTATGAATCGTTTACTCTCCCTCTCTCTGTGCCAGCTAGACCAGCCTTAAACCCTCCCCTCAGCCTGTCAATCAACATCCCCTGCCACTCACAGTGCAGCATCGTGCATGTCTAGCCACTTCTCCTGCAAGGCGGTTTAATTCGGTAATGGCCAATATGCGCCAGATCCTCATTATGCAGCATTAGAAATGGTCTCTGGCCATGTTGAGGCTCGAAAAACAATTAGCAAAGAAACAGAAGGGAAATGAACTGTAAAGAATCAGGGCTTGATGACCGAGGCTTTATCTGCTCTCAGTGGAGAAGAAACAGAGAGAGAGAAGAGAGAGAGAGAGGAGAGGAAGAAAGGAAAATGTTCAATATGCCACATGCTTCTTGGGTGTGTAAACGAGCTGACTGGCCTGAGGGAGCCTTTGCGATGAACTCCACTGAGGGGGATTGAGTTTGCAGACAGAGATTGCAGCAGACAGAGGGGTCACATGTGATCAGGTGAACGCGTACGGCCCCCCCTGGGGGATCGGAGGAAGAGGGGGAGGTGGGATGAATCGTGCGGCCAGGTATGTGCTGGCTTTGCAGAAGGTTCTCTGCTTGCATTCAAGGGACGGTGGCTCTATGTCAAACCCCTCTGTACCATCTCTGCTGTACTGATTGATTACAAGAGCAGTCTGACCCAAACCTGGCAGAGGTGCAATTACTGATCCACCACTGCACCAAACAAGATGCCACGCGCAGGCCTGCCTGCATCTGAAACAGAGACGGCAATCAAAATACGACACACAGCAGGGTGGAATCAAAGTCAGTTCGCTCGCAGCATACAAACAGCTGGAAATCTCCAAAACGCTGCCAAGAATAGGTTTCAGTAACATAAGCGTCATATCATTGCCTCATATCTATTGGTTTATTCAACAACACACAATATAGCAGATTTTTTTCCAAATTTGAAATACAGGTCAGTGGTTTATAAGACTGTCCAAAAGTTTAGTGTAGTGAAATAGTAAAATAGTGTTGAATGTGTCAATTCCTTAGAAATATAATCTTTGTATATATGTTAGATTCATTGGTTTTAATAACTTTTGTGCCATTTATATATATAAACATTCTCTAATTTAAATAATTTATAATATCATTTACATATATATATAAACATTCTATAATTGTAAAAATATATTTATAATTAGAAAAAAAAAAAATATATATATATTATATATTAGAAATAACGAATATATAAATGACTTAAAATATTTTCATTTTATTTATTGTTTAGTGTACAGGTTGTAAAAATGTCATGTGGTTTGACTCCCTAAAAGTATGTATGAATTAATAAAGAATTATTAACTTATTTATGAAAAAAAATGTATTTATATAAATTACTTCATACCTTTAAAATATATTAAATACTTGGTAGTTAATTTAATTAATTGTTCTTAGCATTCAATGTGTAATAAAATGTTAATTAATGGTTACACCATGAGATTAATAAATTAATATTTTTTTATGTAAATCAAACCACATGACTAACATGAATACAAAAAGGACATTTCTAAGAACTTGACACATTTGAACTACCGTTTTTTTTTTTTTTGATTTGGACACTCTTATACACATTGACACTGATATTTCAAAATCTGAATAAAATCGGTTAATAATGAGAGCAAAAAAAATGCTTCCTTTCCAATATCATCTCCAAAAAATGCTAAAAAAAAACCCACAATGTTTAGGTATTTTTCAAGTTTATGCTGGTAATGCACATAAAAATTCTACAGCAAGCAAATTATCTCAAAAAGATGATTGGCTATTTTAACTGGAAGGCTGGGCTTCTGTTCTGTATTTCTCCCATTCATTTCTCAATGAATGGTCTGTCTCCACCTCTTAGACTGTCACTGGTTGAATACAGCAGATTTTTGGCAACCTTTGCAGCAAATATTTATTTGTTAATGCCACAGGCTTGTAACAGGATTTCAGTTTGTCATACGCTTTGATAAATGGTGCAAATACCAGTTGCACACGTACTAGGCGATAAAATAATCAGGAAACATGATTTTAGGCCTAATGTCTGCCTGTAGGCGACCTCACCTCAAACAACAGGGAAGCAGCTGAAGCGTCTGCGTGGTAAACCGGTGCAAATTGAACTCAAAACATCCAACATCCATTCCTGATGCAAAATTTCCATCTACATCGTGCAGGGGGTAAACAGAGCGAGGGAGATGCGAGATGTTTTTCAGCTACAGTCTTAAGGGTTAAAAAGCAGAGCACTTGCAGCCTCGGTGATTTGCAATAACATGCAAGCTTTTCGAGTGGCCAACTATTTCCATAAAATTTCATTTGCATTTTATTTTGGAGCAATCCCCTGTCAGCGTTCCAGACGTCTGATGAGAGCGCGGGCCGGGAGAGGCGCAGAGGTCTGCCAGCGGAGTCATACCTCTTTGTTTAAATGCTGTATTGCTGTGGGTTTTTTCATGAACTCTAATAGCAGTCCAGGAGGATTTTAATTAATCTACATGTGTGCACAAAAGGGCCCCACATTTAGCGCTTTCAGAAGTGCGGATGGATATTAAAATAAGACATCTGACAGAACTGCAGAAAAATGGAGGATTTAATTGCTCCAGAGATGGCAATTATTATGAGATTTAGAAAGCCATTTTCAATGGCAGACAGGAGTCATTTAGTCCCAGTCTTAAGTGCAGCGAAGAGCCGAAGGTCACGTCAGTGTTGTCATTACGGCCTGAATAAAGATTCTAATGAAGGGCTTGACTTACTCTCCTCTGCTCTCCATAAAGGTTGCATTAGTGTCGCCCGGCATGGAGACGCAGCCATCTTTACTCGTATTAACATGCGAAGAGTTTCATAACGAGAGCAAGTGCTAAACATTTTCCACCTTGCGTAGCGTAACCAACACCATTATGTCTACAATCAACCTGACTGCAGACGCAAGGTACAATGGGCAAATACCCTTTAAATGTTGATGTTAAATAAGGATGTAACCATAACTGGGTGCTATTAAAATGGACAGTTCACCCAAAAATGTCACTCACCCTCATGTTGTTCTAAACCTGTTGGAGTTTCTTTCTTCTTTTGAACACTGAAGAATATTGGTACCCAATTGGTAGCCATTGACTTCGATTGTACTTTCCTTATTTATTTTATGTTCAAATGAAGGAAATGCATACAGTTTTGGAACAACCTGAGGGTGAGAATTTTCATTTTTGGTGAACTATCGCTTTAAATTCTCTAAAATCAGCCACCTCCATTCATTGTAAAAAACGGTTTTAGTACTATATACCCATATTAAATCTACTTCTATCACTTTCTGCTACAACAACTCAGTAAAACATGAATCAATTCAAAACAAAATGTAAGATCATACCTCATTGCTGTAAAACACATCAATGAAAAGAAAACTCCTACTCAACAATTGGCGATATATCCTCTATATTAGATACATCCTTGCCAGAGGCTATTTCAGAAAATGGTGGGGAGCAAATTGGCCATGGCAAAAGTAAATGACGCCTATGCTTTTTAAAATTATCTTAACAAGTATATAATTATAAATGTCTGCAATGCCATCTACTACACTATATACTGTGAAATCCTATATAAAGACAGATACAAAAAAGACAACAGCATGCAGTTATGAAGAAGAGGCGAGTATGCACTAGGGTAGAGATTTGGTGGACAGAAGTTTACAGCATTTCACCAACAAAAGCTTGAGGATTTGATGTGTTGAAAGTGAAGAATTTAAGAATATTTGTATTGTATTTTCACGCTAGAACGCTTGTTTTGCGGGAATGCAATTAATTTGCTCAAAACTACACCTATTTGACCAATTGCATTCAGGCTACACTTGAACCAGTTGTAATGTAGGCTGCACACAAATTAATGTTGATTAAAGACCAAGGCTAGTAAACGTCTCCTATAAACTGCATGTTGAAATTAGACAAGCACATAAACATGAACACAAAAACACATACCACACAAATTGTTTGTATTGGTTTATTTCGTAAGCAAACATCTAACTATAATTGTTAAGTTCTTTCCATCGATCAATTTCTTACTTTCACATTTAAAATATTTCATGAGGTTAACTTATACCCTTATTTTGGGCAGTCTGCACAAGAACATGCTTGTTTCCTTTACGGCTCCTTTAAATATAAACCAAATGTTTGATCGTCAGAGCGTCAACGAGTCTTTCAACAGCGTTGTTGGCAGTGCGACCAGAGCGAATTTTGACGCTCTCGCCGGCAGCGATGTGAACACACGGTTAACCGATATTAAAGAATTGTGAACATGTGAATGTGTTGTTATATTATTGAAATATTAACTTAAAACCTCAGGAGGTACTTTGTTAAAATATTTTACATCTTAAAAAAAAATGTGGATCCCCATCGCTAGGATGGTAAACCAAACACATCCTTAAACACAGCAAGCGTATTCTGAAATCTCTGGCTTTGACACCAAAGGGGGGTTTTACCTGTGGAGCGAGAACAACATGCTGCCAGATATCTGATTGGTTTGCCTAAACACATGCACATGTTGAACAACCTAGAGCGCAAGAACAGACAATAAGCATAAACTTAACTTGTTTACTCCCAGTTACACAGCTTTAGTGAAAGTAGTACAAATAATTTTAAAACATATTACTGCTGCATTGTTGAATCTGGAAAAAGCACTGACAAAACAAATGTTTGTCTTTTTGTTTAATGGAAATGTTAAATTATATTAAAATTCTGTTTTAAAATAAAATAAATGTAATATATTAAGAAATTCAATTCAGTTCACAATGATTTTTATAGCGTTTTTCACAAGACATTTCTTTAGGCCTAATTGCCCTGAATTTCCTTTCATCTTTAAAGCTGGGGCTTAAAATATTGAAATTATGTTAAAAGTAAATAAAAATGTATTTAGAAATGCTGTGCATTCAACAAAATGTTAATGAAAAAATCACAAATTATCCATTAAAGCACTAAATCTACATCTCTGGTGGTCACCACACTGAATAAAATGTATGTACTAAACAAATTAGACAATTAGAGAATGCTTTAAAGAGTTTATAACATTTCAGTTCAAACACTTGCAATGTAATAGTAACAAGTCTACTACATATTCAAATTGGAAGTGTTAGCATTTCTGAGATATGCTGCAAAAGTTGCCAAAATGTTTAATCAAGTCATGTTCAAGCTCAACCTTTGCCTCAAAACTTAAATCGAAATGTAAGAACCAATATTTGGCTACTGATCAATTTTAGCACTTGGCAAACTGAATATATCTTTTTGTGAAGCTTTTGGGACTTTTCTATAAAATCAAATTTGCTATTTTAGCTCTGTCACAATTCATTGTCAGACACGTAATTGCAACTCGATGAAGGAAAGACAAAGGATAAAGTTAAAATTGGCCAGTCACATTGACTAAACATCAGTAGAAAACCATTAGAATCTGACTGAACTTTTAGCATAGGCCACAGAGCCAGAACAGCTAACAGTGAAATACAGGGATAGCTGCACTTCCTTATACTCAGTTAATGGTATAAACTGACATGTGATTCTCACATGGTTAGCAGTACAGCTTATTAAACACATGGTCTTGAGATGCATTACAGCATTGCAGTCTGCAACTCAGACCTAACTAACCGTATAATAACTGAGAAATTGGATTATCTGGACATGCCATTATTTCCAGTGTGTTCACTCACTGCTTGTTTGGATCACAATATTCTTTACAAGAATGAGAGCTGAATGCCAAATGATTGCAGAAGCTGTCTATAGCACAACCCTTAAGGCATGCATTTATAATTAAAACACTTCAAAATGGTTTTAAAAGAAATCCTGTGTACACCACTGAAATGACTGCCAACAATTCCATTGTGCTTCAACACTTTTCTCCAACACACATCATTTGTATTCAACTAGTGGAACAGAATTTTTATGGCAGCATTCCAGGAACACTTTCCTGATCCTAACAACCAGTATCCTCACACCCACAGAGGATATATTCAAAACAGCACACTAGCATACTACTCTCATTATTTTTGCATTATATATACTGCGCACAGTAAATAAACCTTCTGTATGCATAGAATGCCATTCCTCTGCAGTGAATGGGTGCTGTCAGAATTAGAGTTCAAACAATAATCCACAAATAATCCAGACAACTCTATTGTCCATCATTTAATGTATTGTGTTTGTGAGAAACAAATTCATCATTACGGCATTTGAACTTTAAACTATCACTTCTGGACAAAATACCAGTCCATAATAATCCATAATAAGAATTCCTTAAGCAAAACAGGTTATCCCCCTGTTGTCCTCTCACATCAAAATCCAATCCATAGATTTGTTTAGAACGGTTTTCACTTGTAATATTATGAAAAGTTATGTATAGAGGACTCCAACATTGCTTCTGACTATTTAGCTGAATGCAGCGGTTTTAAAGTTAAAATGTCTTAACGATGAATTTGTTTCTAGAAAAACTTTTCACTTCACAAGATATTAATTGATTAACGTGGATTACTTGTGGATTATTGTGACGTTTCTGTCAGCTGTTTGAACTCTCATACTGACGGCACCCATTCACGTCAGAGGATCCACTGGTGAGAGAGATGTATTGCAAAATTTCTCCAAATCTGTTTTGATGAAAAACAAACTAATTTACATCTTGGATGACCTGAAGGAGAGTACATTTTCAGAAAATGTTAACTTTTGGGAAGACTTCAAGTTCAAATGTGGCCTAATAGACCTGATTAATATTAAACAAACAAATATATTAACAATAAAAAAGAGGAAAATATCACTGTTCTTATGTCAATTCTTTGTTTCTGAGTGTTTACTTCAATATTTACATGAAAAACATTCAGCAAAGTTTACTTCATTGAGAAATACCTGAGGGCTACACTGGCCATTGTCTGATACTGTAATTTATTTTATAAACATGAATTATTTTTATGAGTGTGTCCAATAGCATATTAGTTTTTGCTCTGGTATTGTGAATTTTCAATTAAATCAATAGGGAATAGGAACATTTACATTTGATCAACCATTAAAAAACAACAACATCACAAAAGTTACTGTAAATTCACAAAACACTAAAACAATGGACAACAAATTACTACTAAATTCTATGCACTGGCCCACATACTAATTAAAAAAAAAGTATGCAGAATATAGTGTATACTGCACATTATACACTACTCTGATACTTCAGCACAGCCACACACAAGCACACACTGTACACAGCAGGAATGTTGCATAAAGGGTTAACCGACCACTGCAAAAGAGTCACTTGTGGATTAAAACTGTACAAAATGTATTGTCATGAAAGACTGGTATCAGAATACAAAACAACCGACGTTTGTTACAATAAATGAACCCCAACTACTGCCTGAACTTTCCTTCTTCCTGAAAAACAACAATGTAAACACAGGACTACAGTTACTTTTAAAGGGAACATGGACATTAATAAGGCTGGATAAAAAGTTGAGGATTTTCACATGAAAATGCGACGGTTTCACAATAAGAAATATGTCTTGTTTCACAAGTACTACATTAATGTTTAGTATCACAGATTCATCTTAACGAACACCAGACTGGCAATATAACAATACGGGTTAATTTATGTTATGAAACACAGTGTTTATACCTCGATATCCGGCAGCTCCTTGCTCAACATTCGTGCCATCTTTCCTCCAAATCAAAACGAATGAAGATGAAATGAAGCGAGAGCAATAAAAGTGTTTGTATTCCGACGATAGTCCCGCGTTCGAGCCGTAACTTACAGGTTTACTTCCACAGTTTACTCGTCGTCTTTCTTGAGGAACTGTAGGATACTGGCATAAAGTTGGCTTGACGTTGGACTTTCGATATTCGCATATTTAGGGACCGTCTCTAAAGTTACATGCGATATTGGTATACACATTTCTAACTTCAATAGCATTTGAGCGGAATGACTTACAGTCATAAAAACAACTGTAAACTGTTCATCTAGGTGTCAACTATAATGCACACCTTTTACATTTTTGATATTTATTAAAATCTACTGTAAATCATATGTACAAATTGCTATTTTCAGATAAAAATGGGCTCAACTGCTAATTTAAAGCTCATTAGCATTTGAGGAGGATGAATTACAGTCATAAAAACAACTGTAAACTGTTTCATCTAGCTGTGAACTTATAATGCACACCTTTTACATTTTTGCACACCTTTTACATTTTTTATTTATAAAATCATATGTTCAAATTTATGATAAAAATGGGCTCATTTTCAGATAAAAAAGCTCAATCAACGCAATTGAGGAGAATTATACATTTGAGGAGAATTACTAAAAACAACGTCATAAAAACAACTGTTATCTAGGTGTAAACTATAATGCACATAATTTAACCATGCACATAATTTAACCAGTAAAATCAATAACAGTTTTATATTCTGTTAAATATTTTATTAATGTATTCTGTTAAATATTTTATTAATGTTGTTTTTTTTTTCTTCAGTAATGCAATAATGTTTGAGCCCATTTTGTAGTGAAAAATATCAATTTGTACATATGATTTACAGTAGATTTTAATACAATATCAAAAATGTAAAAGGTGTGCATTATAGTTCACAGCTAGATGAAAAGTTTACAGATGTTTTTATGACTGTAAGTCATTCTGCTCAAATGCTATTGAGCTTTAAATTTGCATTTGAGCCCATTTTGTAGTGAAAAATAGCCATTTTTACATATGATTTACAGTAGATTTTAATAAATATCAAAAATGTAAAAGGTGTGCATTATAGTTGACACGTAGATTAACAGTTTACAGTTGTTTTATGACTGTAAGTCATCCTCCTCAAATGCTATTGAGCTTTAAATTTACGTTTGAGCCCATTCGGTAGTGAAAAATAGATTATTTTTTTTACATATTATTTACAGTAGATTTTAATAATATCAAAAATGTAAAAGGTGTGCATTATAGTTGACACATAGATGAACAGTTACAGTTGTTTTTATGACTGTAAGTAATTCCGCTCAAATGCTATTGAAGTTAGAAATGTGTTATACCAATATCGCATGTAACTTTAGAGACGGTCCCTAAATATCTCGAAAGTCCAACGTCAAGCCAACTATCGAAAGTCCAAGGAAACTGCAGGATCCTTTCGCGTATATAGTCAGAATGGCTGAAAACCGTTCACTGCGACGTAGAATTGACAGTTAAAGCAACCGCAGAGATGTCTAGAGAGCTCATTGAGGGGCTGGTGGGCTTCTGTGGAGGGTCTTTCAGACGGCAGATAAAGTTTGTTTGACGCTAACTTTCTGCACACCGCGCAGCGCGTGAGGACGCCGTGTTCGCTTGGTCTAGTCATGACGGGGTTAAATGTAAGCACTATCCCCGTCTTGATGTTATTGGCATATTTATATATAATATTAATAATATAATAATAGTAATAATAAAATAATAATATATATATATTATTATTACAACTACTACTATTATAATTTTTTTTTACATAAGGTGTTGTGGCTGGCTACCAAGGCGTTGATATTTTATAGTTGTTTTGAAAGCTTGTTTGCCTGTTGCTATGTGGTTTCTAGGCTGTTAGGTATGTGCTGCATTACCTTTTATTCGTTAAATATAAAGATAAATAGAAAAATAGAACTGTGTAGCCCCGTGTTTAATTTTCCAGGCTGGTAACAAGTCAATTTCTGATCATTATTATAACTATATTCCTATTATTGGTATATTCAAAATATACACTGCTTACAAAAATCACAAGCTAAACTTGTAAATGTTTTCCATGATATGGGCTATATTTATAATAGATAAATGCTGAATACTTGTCTTAAAAAAATTATGTAAAAAGTATGCATTATGAAATTAGAAACATTGTCATCACATAAACATAAAGTATACAATTGTAATTTTATTTTGCAGAATAAAACCCCTACAAAACTGTTGAACAATCATCAGTTGAGAAAATTACAAGCATCTACAGTCCCAAGTTCCCATGATCACAGTAATTATCACAGTTTATTGCACTGACACAAATTAATTTTCCCTTCATCCCTCAGACAAGCCCGTAAAATGCAGATGATCCCTGACAGCAGGGTTTGTTAGATCTAGTACAACACACACATCTTGTATTGATCACCTTGTGACAGAAGCGTCTGTAAGTCTGATAGTGTTTCAGTGGTGATCCAGTTCTTTGTAATACACGCAGCAGAGGATGTTAACCTCCATTTGTACAGTGACTCAATGTTTGCAGAGAGAGGACTCATTGAATATTGTCATTTTTTATATGTATGCTCTTCAAAGCATTTGATCATCTTGTTTTATGGCTCATTAAAGTGATCTTTTAAAGGCTGTGTATATTTACCAAAACAGTAATAATGGCTAAGCTATAAGTCTCTAGGTTGCTTTAAAGTAAGGTAGCGTCACCAATTTGAGATTCTGCTTGAAATCTTTTTAAAAATGAATGTCTTTACAAAGATTGTTTATATTGATCAGTTCAGTCATGCTTTGTTCTCTAGGCTTTTATCTTGACAATACGTGTGTTTATTGGCAAATAATTCGAATTTGTGACTGTGGCAGCGCAGTTATTGCGGTCGATACTGCAGCAGTAAGACAGTTAACTGCAAGTCCAGACTCCAGAGTGACTTGGCATTTTAAACAGGACTGCTATGTTTGTTGTTGTTATTTTTTTGTATTTCTTGCCTTGGTTATAAATCGAGTCAGGACTTGTTGCCTCGATCATAAACAGCTGCCTGCCAATACATACAGAATATAGTAGGCAACTTAAAGAATGGTGCTTAAAGAGATAGGTCACCCACCCCCCCCCCCAAAAAAAAGGTTCAGCAATCATCCACTGTTCCAAAGGTGTATGAGTTTCTTTCTTCTGTTGAACACAAAATAAGATATTTAGAAAAATTGTGGTAACCAAACAGTTGACGGTAGCCATTGCTTTCCATTGTATTTTTTTCCATACTATGGAAGTCAATGGCTACCGTCAACATCTTCTTTTGTACTGAACTGAAGAAATACACTCATACCAGTTAGTATTTATGTGAGGGTGGGTAAATGATAAATAAATTCCATTTTGGGTGAAATATCCATTTAAACCTAGAATAATTATTCTGAGTCAAAAAATAATGGAATCTGTCCTGATTTCTAATAATACTCAGCCTTTGTTACATTTCTAAGGCAAAAAAAACATATTTTTTACTCTATTTCATTGCCTTAAAGTGTACCCTTCAAAGTACACATTTCCCAATCTAATTACACTTCCGCCAATTTTATTTAACTTTTACAGCCAATGAAATCCATTTCTGTGTAAAATGTAATTGACCACAGCAATGGTCATTTGTCTTTGTGAATGGATGTCTCATCACTCACCGCAACACAGTTTTTGACCTAAATCTATTAGTGGGCGGTATAACTAAAATATCAAATTATAAATAATCATACAATACAGTTTTTTAGCTGAAAAACCAAACATGGGTTATTTTGCTGAATAAACTTGTCTAAAGCCAAAATGCCTGTCATTCTTGAGATAGAGGCTGCTATTTCCTCACAGACATCAGCACTTGAGAGCAGATCTCAATATTATACTGATGATTATTCACTGCTCGGGCCATTTCTGCTCATGAGGTGAAAGACTGCTTGGTAATATAATGTTATGATAATTTAGATTCATAATGGGCCTCAGCAACATTTACTGTGAGTGTGCATATAGATATGTCTCTGTCCACATACAGACAGACAGAGAATCCCTGTGGTGCTGGATAAATGCCGTCATTTATTCTGTAAATGAAAGCGCATTCACAATCAGCTGAGTAATGCATGATCCTTTATTGTTTCAACACTATTATTCTGAACAGTGTGTGGGAGACTGCATTGTCAGGTTTTTGGCGTGAAAGTGTTTAAAACGATTAGCTTCAAATAGGATTTACTTCATGTATGACCATGTCAAATCCAATTCCCCAATGACCGTTTCACACGTCAAGAATAATCCGTGATTTAATGTGCTTGTTCCCGCTTTAAAATTTCTCAGGCATATTGCCATCCACTGACATTTTTAAACATATAGTTATTATTACTTAGAAAGGAGAACACTTCCTAATTTCACTTTATACTCTTGAAAATAAAGGTTATTTATTGCCAATGATGGTTCCTTGAAGATCCTTTAACATCCATGGAAGCTTTCAATTGCACAAAAGGTTCTTTATAATGGAAAAATATATATTTTGATTATTAAAATATTCTGTAGTGTAGATTACAGATTTTTGTATAATTGCAGAGTTGAAGTTCAAGAGAAAATGTGAGATAGGGTCTTTTTCTGAGGAAACCAAAAAAAAGCTAAATCTCCATTTGCTCTCTTTTTAATTGCATTGATTTCTAAGAGAAACATCTGAGATATTAACGAGATCTCATTTGTGATTTTTGTATGTTCATCATGGCATACATTTTGATCTAGAATACACTTTCTCTATACATAGCATCAAACACATCTTTAATTTGCCCGGCATATTGTCAGCTTTAAAACTAACAAAACTGAAAATTGTATCCCATCAATAATGCATGATATTTACAGGCTGGTGTAGGAGCAGAGAAGAGCCCAGGGACTCGGTTTTCCCCTCGACTTCATTTGGCTGTGTGACAGGATCCATAACCCTCTCTGAATCCTATCAAATGATGTGGTATGAAGTGTCATCTTCTCTCTGAGCGCTTCTGAAGAGTTTCATCTCTGCAGGGAACTGTCATCAGGTTCCTCTTCCTTTCTCTCTCTCCCATTTCCATCAATTGGATGGGCTATCGGACATGTCCAATCAGAGGCCAGTTCCACTGGTCAGACTGAAGGTGATCAGCAGGTGAAGTTGCTCCCCTCTGCGCCTCTACTTCCTGTCCCACCAGGGCAGCATCCTCTCCATGTTCTCTATCCATCCTGAGTGCAGCGAAACAACACAAGTAGTCTCTGAGATGCACAAAAGGGTGTGTGTGTGTGTGTGTGTGTGTGCACGCGCGTGCATTCTTTCCGCTTCCTCTAGTGTTGTGTTATTTAAAAGGACAGGAATGCAACCCAGGAAAATAAAGAAGTTCATAATAGTTGTAAAAGACTTACATAAATTCATAAATTCAACTTCTGTTAGGGTTTATGTGGGTGTTAAATATTTGTCATGTACAGTATTCATCACAAACAGCTCTCGAGCATTAGATTAGACTAAAACGTTCTTGTTTTTCTTACATATATCATGTTTGTTCATTTACAACATTCATATTCCAGTACGTTCAAAAATATAGTGGAGCAGAAATTATGCTCTTTACCATGTTCAAAAATTGTATATTGTTTTGATTCTTAAGGTACAGTCACATTTACCGCTGCTCTGTGAAATTTTATGTATGAAACGAAAGCCATTTCAATAGGAATCTGCGTAATTGGAAATTTTGCGTAGGCAAGCGATTTCCCAGTGCAAAGTTCACAACGGATTCAAGCCTGTCACACGTATTTGGCAGAATTGAAAGCTGTTGGTTTCACGGTAACTTCTGTGAGCTGTGCTTCATACATCACTACACTATTGACAACAAATGTTATATTTTACTATATAAAAAGAATGCTCAACAGCGTCCTATTTGCGCCACTGCGCCCTTGATTTCACACTAGACTTCACAGCGGACTACTACCCAATAGTCACAGCTGGGTAGATTACTTACAAATTGTAATCCGTTACTGATTCCAGATTACATGACAAAATTTGGTAATTTAATTTTAGGTTGACATTTTAGGTAATATAATCAGATTACTTTTAGATTACTTTTGATTTATCTTGTTTGTCACATTGATTTAAATAGCATTATCTTGTACCATAATAATGTAAAACATGCAAAGAGTAAGAAAACGTGTTCCAGTCATTGTAATTTTCAACATGAAGTGCATTAAACATTAAATTACATCAAGGTTTCCCAAACTAGGGTTTGTAAAAACACTGTAGGGGGGTTGTGAGTTCAATGAAAAGCTGACAATTAATTAAATCATAAAAGCCTAAAATGAAAATAAATAATTTTAAAATAAACTCTCTTTCGTGGAAAGTCTCTTCACTTGGCGGCCATATTTGCAACGCCTCCAGGTAGCTGGTACAAGGCCTATCTTAATGAATAGGGGAATCCTGAATTATCACAAACTGCTCGCTGAACTCACAATTACATTACACATGTCAAACCAGCAAAAATCTTAAATTAATTGCCCCATGAATGTTGTTTCTCATGCTAAAATAGCGTTTAAAAAGCTTATTTTTTTCAGGCTAGACCAGCCAATGTGCATGCGGAGTCATAACGTGCTTATACTGTGCATTGGCTGGTCTAGTCACGTTTCTATGGGAAATTTGGCTCTTTCATTTAGAAGGTGGGACTATTCCTCCATATTGATTTTTGTAAATCCAGTGTTCAAATGCTGTTGCCACCTAACTAATGGCTGATGTTTGTGTCAATGTCCACAAAACTGGACTATATATAAAAATATAATATGTATATAATCGGTAGGCTATTTTAGTAAGGACAATATAAAAGATGAAAAACAGAAATTAGGGAGAATCAATTAATTATGAATAATGTATTGCTATTGTGTGAATACTATGTAATCCATGAAAAAGTAACAGTAGTCTGATTAGGAGTATTTTAAAATTTAACTTACTCTAATTACAAGTACTTGATTTTTGGAATCTGATTAGATAATCCAGATTACATGTAATCAGTTACTACCCAGCTCTGCCAATAGTCTACTTGCCATTATGTGGACTACATGGGTTCCATTTGGGACAAAGCCGATGTTTATTTTACAGATAGATTTGTAAAACTAAAATACTTGCTTTACTTTAAATTTGTAACAGCGACAGATGAGAGTATAACAATAAACTAATATATTTTCTCACTAGTATGTCAAATTTTTATTCTCAGTTTAGGAGTGCTGGCTCATCTTGCATGCAGAGAGGAATTAAACATATTGTTGTGTACCTGTTACAAAGCCACATGAAAGTTGTGATCATCCTCCGAATGAAAGCTGAATCGTCAAATCATTTCTGTGTGCCTATAAAATCCTGATGTGATCCCGTAAATACAATGGCTTTCTTTTGCACACTTTCAACAGCTGCACTCACCATTCAAAGAATCAATAAAAGGCCTTGAAGAAATTATGCCAGCTGATATGATGTAATCTTGCATTGTTGGCTAGATAATGCCTGGGCTGTACGTGACTGAATCACTCAGTACTCTTTTATTCGCTCTCTTTCTATATCTCGTTCTTTATCTCTCTCTCTCTCTCTGTGCTATGGATGTCCTAGCATGTCTCAAACAACCAGGAGACACACTCTGCCTCCTCTTTTGCTTCGGTTTCATCAGCAGTGCCGGATAAAAGGGCCTTAGAGGCAGAATAATTAGATCAAACAATAGATTTAGGATTCAATACAAAATAAGAATATCCTCTGTGTTTTGGAAAGGTTTACCCTCGTTCGGTGGCTACTCAGAGCTTCCCCTAATACCGGTTAGTGCTGGCTTGACTCACAATGGTCCATTGCTTGGTTTTAGAGAAAGTAATGACAGCTGGAAGCCTTAAAGTCTTTAGGAGGGATGCATGAGCTCTTGCTTGGCTGTTTGAGGATCCAAGAATAGCCAAATAACGGTTTGAAATCAACGGCATGAACAATTCTGAAAAACAAGGCAGAGTTAAGGTTAGCTCAAGGGTACGAAATACTCTAGTCTACACAAGTGCAAACACGTCTAGCTGTCTAATCAAAAGATTACATTTTTAAAGGGTTACTCCACTCCAAAATGAACATAATCCCCCATGTCGTTCCAAACCAGTAAAAGCTTTGTAGCGCCATTTTGGAGAATATGTGCGGCTGACACAGAACAGCGTACGCAGATGATACAAATTGTTGAATAAAATTGTTATTTTTTATTTTATTTGCGTACAAAATGTGTTCTCGCCGCTTCATAAAGATTCTGATTGAACCACTGATGGCAGATGGACTATTTTGGCATGTCTTTCATACTTTCCTGGGCCATGACAGTGTTATTTACTTGGCAGTCAATGGCGACAGTCAAAAGCCTCCTGGTTTTCATCCAAAATATCTTAAATTGTGTTCCGAATGCGAACAATGCTTTTACTGGTTTGGAACAACATGGGGGCAAGTGATATAATGACAAAATGTTCAATTTGGGGTGGAGTAACCCTTTAAAATCAAAGATTTAGACTTACAAAGTGTGAGCGAGCAATAAAAGAAAAACAACTAAACCTAATGAAAGCATTTACCCCAATAATTCCATATTAATATATATTTAAAAACCCCCTGACCCCAATTGTACAAAGTTATTACAAATCACTAACCTAACGCTTCCAATTTGTGTTTCAATAGCTTGTCCTTTTCTTACCCAAATTTTTTCCAGTTAGTGAATGTATTGCCTAAATAGATAAATTATACAAGCAAGACTAAACTTTTAAACATTTTAACTTCTAAAAACCTCATGCGCGAGACGCAAACGGTCAACAACGCAGCAGTAGAACGCAAAAACGTTTTCTGTAAATTCTGTATGAATTCCCAGTTCGTGCTCGTTTTGATTCAGAGCAATTCGGGAGATGATAAACAAGAGACTCGCTCCGAACAGATTATAATCAGTAAATTGACCTGCGAACAGCTGCAAAAGAATCAGTTCAGAATCAGATCGTGATCGGATCGTTGACTGATTCGAACCGAGTTTTTATAAAAGAATCGGCTCATAAGAATGATTCATTAGCGAATCAGACTTTGCTATTGCTTCTCTTAGCAGGTACGCCACTGATGTCTTCATCTTGAACTTATGAGGGCCGTTTGTTTTTAATGAAATGTAGTAGCTAAGTAAAACGTCTCGGTTACGTATGTAACCCTCGTTCCCTGAAGGAGGGAACGGAGACGTCACGTCGGATGACCGACGAATTGGGATCTCGCCAGAGAGACCTATCCACTTCGAGTGTAACTAAACGAGCCAATGGACATTGGCATGCGATCATTGCATCCAGCTGCCGCTGATCACAGCGTGAGTATAAGAGGCAGCCGGTGCACCGCATTAATCATGTTTTCGCTGAGGAGCCGAGCCGGAGACCCGGCCGCCTAGCGGAGGTACAGCAACTGTGGCGACGGGACGTGACGTCTCCGTTCCCTCCTTCAGGGAACGAGGGTTACATACGTAACCGAGACGTTCCCTATCAGTCGGTCACTCCGAGTCACGTCGGATGACCGACGAATTGGGATCCCTACCAAAGCGCCACAGGAGCTGCCCCTTCCAGCGCCCTGTGTAGGCCTCCTGATCCTTCCTATAAGGCAGACGATAGGACCGGGCTACACAGAGAAGGTCGACTACTGCTGTCCCTAGAGCAACCCAAACAGTAGGACTTGAATAACACTGGGAAAGTGTGCCCTTTCCACTTGGAAGAGGCACACTGCGGAGTCATCTCCTCCCAGAGGGGTTAAATGACATTACACACGTGAAGTAACCCCGTAGGGCCCTAATACACATGGAAGTCTCTGTGATGGCTCAGGCTGCATCATTAGAGACGGCAGAACATGGTCTACCTGGGGAACACGGTTCTAATAAGCATACCGTGGAAAACACATATGGGATCCCAACAGGGTCACTCATATGGGCACTAGCCTCACACCAGATTTCAAGAATTCATTGGCTGAAAGGCCTGGCGCCGTACGTTCCGCCACGTCTGGACACCGGAGTGCTGGAGGACTCGACAGGGTTTGCCCGGTTAGGGAACTCTCTGGAGAATAAGGCGTTTAGGGACGCCGCAAGCCGACTCTGAACAGGGCCTCTCAGTGCCACTACCCGTTTGAGGTGAGAACACAGGAGGAAACCGGTTCGACACGCAGGCTATAGAACGTGTTGGGAGTCGCCCAACCCGCAGCTCTACAGATGTCTGCTAGCGAGGCGCCACGAGCCAGCGCCCAGGACGATGCAACACCCCTAGTGGAGTGAGCACGCAACCTGAGCGGGCAGGGCACACCTTGTGCTTCATAGGCCAAGGTGATAGCATCCACTATCCAGTGGGCCATCCTCTGCTTGGAGACAGCCTTCCCCTTCTGCTGTCCTCCGTAACAGACAAAGAGCTGTTCTGAGGTCCTAAAGCTCTGAGTTCTATCCGTGTACTGTCGCAGTGCGCATACCGGACAGAGCAAAGCTAGGGCTGGGTCTGCCTCCTCCAGGGGCAGCGCTTGCAGGTTCACCACCTGGTCCCTGAAGGGAGTGGTAGGAACCTTGGGCACATAGCCAGGCCGGGGTCTCAGTGTTGCACTGGAGTCAGCCGGCCCAAACTCAAGGCACGATTCGTCGACCGAAAATGCCTGCAGGTCCCCCACCCTCTTGATCGAGGCCAACGCAGTCAGGAGTAGGGTCTTCATAGAGAGAAACTTCAACTCGACTGACTGCAAGGCTCAAAGGGGGCAATTTGTAGGGCTCTTAGCACCAACGCAAATCCCAAGAGGGTAAGGAGGGAGGTCTAGGAGGATTCAACCTCCTGGCCCCCCTAAGAAACCTGACGACCAGATCGTGTTTCCCCACCGATCTCCCCTCTAGGGGTCATGGTGGGCTGAAATAGCAGCAACGTAAACTTTAAGGATGGAGGGGACAGCCTACGCTCCAACCCTTGCTGCAGGAAGGACAGCACGGCTCTGATCGAACATCTCCGGGGGTCCTCACGGAGAGAGGAACACCATTCGACGAACAGGTTCCACTTCAGCGCATAGGCCCGTCTTGTGGACGGTGCTTGTGCTGAAGCAATAGTGAGAGCTACCTCCTGGGGTAGGTCACCTAGAACCTCCGCGTCCCATCCAGGGACCATACGTGGAGTTTCCACAGGTCCGGACGTGGGTGCCATAGGGTGCCCCGTCTCTGAGAAAGCAGATCCTTCCTCAGAGGAATTGGCCAGGGAGGGGCTGTCGCGAGGAGCATGAGTTCCGGGAACCAGGTCCTGTTGGGCCAATATGGAGCCACTAACAAGACCTGCTCCTCATCCTCCCTGACCTTGCACAGTGTCTGTGCTAGTAGGCTCACTGGGGGGAACGCATATTTGCGCAGGCCCCGGGGCCAGCTGTGTGCCAGTGCATCCGTACCGAGCGTTGCCTCGGTTAGGGAGTAGAACTCCTGGCAGTGGGTGGTTTCTGGAGATGCAAACAGGTCGACCTGAGCAGCTCCGAACCGTCACCAAATCAGCTGAACCGCCTGGGGATGGAGTCTCCACTCGCCTGGAAGTGCTGCTCGAGACAGCTCGTCGGCTGCCCGATTGAACACTCCTGGGATGTGGATGGCACGAAGGGACCTCAGATGCTTCTGACTCCAGAGGAGGAGGTGGCGGGCGAGTTGCGACATGCGACGGGAGCGTAAACCGCCTTGCCGGTTGATAAACGCAACGGTCGCAGTGTTGTCCGTACGGACCAGAACGTCCTTGCGCTGAAGGCGCCCTCTGAGACGGCTCAAGGCAAGGCGTACTGCTAGCAACTCGAGGCAATTGATATGCCAATGCAGTTGGGGACCCGTCCAAACCCCTGATACTGCGTGCCCGTTGTACGTGGCTCCCCAGCCTGTGGTCGAGGCATCTGTGAATACCACAGCATGTCTGGATACCTGCTCCAGGGGCACTCCTGCCCGAAGGAACGAGGGATCTGACCACGGCCTGAAGGTCTTGCGGCAGCCGGTGTAATCTGAACCCGGTAAGTGCCGCGTTTCCACGCCCACCTCGGGATTCGGCCATAGAGCCAGTGCTGAAGCGGTCTCATATGGAGCAGACCGAGCGGGACTGACACCGCAGCTGCAGCCATATGCCCCAGGAGCCTCTGAAAGAGTTTCAGTGGAACCGCCGTCCTGCCTGATAAGGTCTTGAAGCAGTTCAGCACTGACTGAGCACGTTCCTGGGTGAGGCGTGCTGTTTGGTTGACCGAATCGAACTCCATGCCGAGAAAAGAGATCCTCTGCGTTGGCACGAGTTTGCTCTTTTCCCAGTTGACCCGAAGGCCCAGCAGGCTGAGGTGCTTGAGCACCAGGTCCCTGTGTGCAGACAACTGCCTGTGAGACTGTGCGAGTATGAGCCAGTCGTCGAGGTAGTTGAGAATGCGCACACCTTGTTCTCTCAGGGGGACAAGGGCCGCCTCCACGACTTTGGTGAAGACGCGAGGCGACAGGGACAGCCCGAAGGGCAGGACCTTGTACTGATACGCCTGTCCCTCGAACGCGAAACGCAGGAATGGCCTGTGTCGCGGGAGGATCGAGACATGAAAGTACGCGTCCTTCAGGTCGATCGCTGCAAACCAATCTAGGGGACGGACGCATCCAAAAATGCGTTTCTGCGTCAACATCTTGAACGGCAGCTTGTGAAGTGCACGGTTCAAAACTCGCAGATCCAAGATCGGTCGTAACCCACCACCTTTCTTGGGCACAATGAAGTAGGGGCTGAACAACCCTGACCTCATATCGACTGGAGGGACCGGCTCTATCGCGTCCTTCGCCAGTAGGACTGCGATTTCCGCACGCAAGACAGGAGCATCGGCAGGCTTGACTGAAGTGAACCGGATGCCCCTGAACTTGGGAGGACGCCGGGCGAACTGAATCGCATAGCCGAGTCTGATGGTCCGTAGGAGCCACCGAGACGGACTGGGGAGCCAGGCTCCGAGACCGTGCCAGCGGCACCAACGGGGTCACCGACGTACCCGTGGTGGGGCAGCGATGTGGAACACAGGGACCCGGCCCGGGGCCTGTGACGGCCTGGCCTGTGATGGCAGGGGGCGGGGTCTGGGTGTGTAGTGTAACACTCACCTGATTCCTCCTCGTCTGGGGGGAAACACAGGAGCCCGGCTTGCGTGTGACGACTTGTAGCGGGGGCTTGAGTGCTACTGCCCTTACCCGGTTCCACAAATGGGCAGGAGGGGTGCTCTTGGGCAACCCCCCACTGCCTGGCGAGAGAGGAGGGGAGTGATCCCGTGATGCACGGTACACCACTCTCCTCCTCTCGAGACCCAGAGACTGAGGAAACTGCTCTTCATTGAAGTTTCTGGGTACCGCTGGCTGCTGGGCCAGCGGCGGAACAAAAAGAAACAAGGATTCTCCACCCGGCCCTCCTCCGGGGGAGGGAGTGGTGCGGTCACCATCTCCCGACAAGCAGTTCCCTCCATCTCTGGGTCGCCCGTCTCAGGGCCTCTTGCACTTGCGCTTGCCGCCGGGTTTGGCGGGGGCCTGGACGGGCTGGGCGTCCTGCCTGTGACCGGCTCCACGACGCCGCACGGTGGAAGGCTGCTGCCGCAGCGTGGGAGCGGGGGCGGCCACAGGGGGCGCCCACGGCGACGAGCAGGCTGTGGGGCTGCAGCCGGAGTGGAGCAGCAGCGGGTTTCCTCCGGCGCATGATGCCTCAGTCTGCTTCTGTGCTGCCGAAAACTGCTGGGCACAGCTCTCAACAGCGTCGCCGAAGAGGCCGGTCTGTGACACGGGAGCATTCAGGAACTGTACCTTCTCCTGCTCCTTCATGTCAGTGAGACACAGCCAGAGATGGCGCTCCTGGACCACAAGCGTGGACATCGCACGACCCAGAGGCTGCGCGGTCACCTTCGTCGCTCGGAGCGCGAGGTCCGTCGCAGCACGCAGCTCATGTAGAACCGCCAGGTCGTGACCACCCTCGTGCAGGTCTCTCAGTGCTTTGGCCTGATGAACCTGCAGTAACGCCATGGCGTGTAGGGCAGAAGCCGCCTCCCCACAGGCTCTATAAGCACTGCCAGTGAGGCCTGACGAATACTTACAGGCCCGTGAGGGGAGACACGGTTCACCCCGCAGAGTGGAAGCGACTGTTGGACACAGTTGCATGGCCACAGACCGCTCCACAGAGGGGATGCCCGTGTACCCCAAAGCGGCTCCACCATCGAGGGTGGTGAGGGGGGAGGAGCCACAAGATTTATTTCGGGCAGTAAAAGGTGCCTTCCATGATCTTGTAAGCTCCTCATGCACTTCCGGAAGAATGGCACCGGAGGGGGGCGCTGAGAACCAGCGCGACCCCCCCCGAGAAACCACTCGTCCAACCTTGAAGGGTCGGGACGCGGTGGAGGATTCCACACGAGCCCGACGTTCTCGGCGGCCCGGGAAAGCATAGCCGTCATCTCTGGGTCTGGCTCGGACAACGCTACCACACCCGAAGGGGGCAACGCAGCCGAGTCGTCATCCCCGGAGAGAGAGAGCTCGCCCTCCGATGCAGCGATCGACATCAGGTCATCAGGGGGAGCGCCGAAGGAAACGGGTGGGGTACCCCACTCAGTAGAGGCCCCAGTCCGAACCAACGGTACCCCCACCGGCTGCGGAGTGCTTGAGGGGTGAGGAACTCCACTTGGGGAAGCCCTCACCGTAATCCTCAAATCACCTCTGACTCCACCGGATGCTGTGCCGCCCCGAGTGCCAGGGCGAACGCCAGATCGCGGCAGAGGCAGAGGGACTCCGCCATGTTTGACACAGCGGAGTCTATTGCGCAACTCCGAGATGGTCATGTCCCCACAAGAAGAACATGAACCATCCACGAAAGCCTCCTCAGCGTGCTGAATGCCCAGACACGTGAGGCAGCGATCGTGACCGTCCTGAGGCGCCAGAGATCGACCGCACCCAGAAACGCACGGGTGATAAGACATCTTTAAAAAGACGCGATCACCCGTGTTATGCAGAGAAATTTGCTCTTTCAGTGCTGAAGCACGCAGGGGCTGGCCACCGCACACTCTTGTGTGACTGTCTTCACGGACCGTTGTTCTCCCGTGAGACCGCGACCACCGCTGCTGTGCCGTAACGCCCGCACTCGTCAAGCTTCTCACTCGTAGCGTCAGGAAGAGCAGTAGTGAAACACCACCGCTCGGCTCCGAAGCGAAAGGATGATTAATGCGGTGCACCGGCTGCCTCTTATACTCACGCTGTGATCAGCGGCAGCTGGATGCAATGATCGCATGCCAATGTCCATTGGCTCGTTTAGTTACACTCGAAGTGGATAGGTCTCTCTGGCGAGATCCCAATTCGTCGGTCATCCGACGTGACTCGGAGTGACCGACTGATAGGGAACCAAGATATTAGGCTTTAACAGAGTACTCTCATTTTAAGAAAACGTTTACTTTAATACATTTTAAAGTTAAATGTTCAGTAGGCTAGTGAAATACTGCTTTCTTGCGTTTGTCAAGCATTTGCGTGTTCTTTTGCATACTTGCTTACTGCGTATTTCCGGTTGTTAGCAGATTATTACATATAACCACAAAACATTTTATATTTAACATTTACCATGGAGGTCAATGTGTTATTTTAGGAATCAGGTGTCATTGTGGAATTTCCCCAGGGGTCCCAGAGTGTGCTGTAAATGAATGTGGCATCTCATTAACAATCAACATGGTGAGTACAACCTGGCCTAGGCCTGTTTTACATTCCTGACACTTTCATACTTCACACATTTACTTCACACTTGTTTATTCCTCACTAATCGTGAATGATTTTACATTAACACAGTATCGTGGACCTCTGTAGCTCACACATCATACTGAAACAAAAACATTGTATGCAAACAAGTGAACACAAAACAGTATTTTCTATTTGAAAATCACCTTGTCTGTTTAGGCTCAAATGTAACGGATCCATATGGAAATGACATGATGTCCAATCCATCAGCACAAACATCAAATTACCATGCAATTAACATCTACAAACCAATAAAGTACAATTTTAACACTTTCAAATAAATATGAATGCATGCTCACACACAGAGACACACACATGCTGAAGTGTTCCCTTGCCAAAGCAAACACACTCCGGAGAGCAGCGCAGATTACCAGAGTTCAGTGTCCCGGCATCATGATGAAACTTCACAGAAATAACCTGCAACATCTACACCGTGGCCACTGCTGTGGAGCAAATGCATCTTTGCCTCTCACTTATCGCCACACTCCCTTGCCCCAATGCATTCTGGGGGTTTGGGTGACAAAAGGCACAAAGCAGCTTGTCAGTTAAGCTTAGTCCTTTATGAAGCTGTCATGTTAGGCTGTGCTCTAAAACCTAGTGAGCTGCCTACCTAGACAGCATTTTGAGATGCTTTTAAGATACCTCATTTTGGTATTCTGTTGCCTGATGCTTGGAAGATGATGGAAAAAGGCACAAGATCATAATGCTAATGTTAAGTTTGCAGATGCTTTTCAACAATATGCCCCCAAATTGAGGATAAAAAATGCTATGCAATCAGGTTTTATCTTCATGTAACTTCATTTATAGATATCATTTATGTGGGAATGTGCCTTTCTGTTGCACTTGAAATTCAAGCTTTTGAATAGAAGGCAAAATTGCATGAATAGACAAAACAATCCTAGAATGAATCACAACAAGCTTGGTGTACAAATAAATGTATTATAGAATATAGAAATGCATTAAAGCATAAATATATTTGATATTCTATCTAATAAAAAAGTATTGATACAAATAGTATGGAAGCCCATTTCCGACCAAGGTCAAATACATAACTTTTTCTTATGTTTCTCAAACTTTAAGAATGAAAAATTAATCTCACAATTTTTAGCTTATATCTCATAATTCTGACTTTTTTCTCTGAATTCTGAGTTTACATTTCGCAAAAAAGTTTTTCTGTTTCCACCACAGAATAAAAAATAGAATTGAATTCTCATAATTTTGACTTTTTCTTCCTCACAATTATGAATCTATCTCATAATTCAGACTTTTCCTTGCAGTTTTTAATTTTCTTATTCCTTGGCAGAAAGTGGATTCCATAACGTAGTTCTAAATATATAAATAAGTATTTCATGCACGTGAGCGCTTATTAGTGCAACACACTAGCATAAAATTCTGTTGTAATAAATTGGAAATAAGTTAGGGCTGTTTCACACAGATTGTGTAATTCCATTCCTACTTTATTGTTTTTCTGTGTAAAACTATGCTATATGGAGGTTTGTCTTTTGCAGCGGCTCGCACATGATGCGCCACTCAAGTTAACATAAGTTCAAATTCAAAACAAATGCTTCTCAAGATCTTTTGTTTTCCCCATTTTCCCATTCAATCAGTTAGGATGTCGCCTTTGGAGACAGCTGCCTATGTAGACGGCAGCTCACTCGATTTCAGAACAAAGCTATTATGTGGAATAAATGTATCAGTTATGAAAATTTGTCTGGGAGCTTCACGGGTTCCCGAGGTGTACACTTTAGTCACATAATGCCTCAGAGACCAAAGAAACTTTAATTACAAATCAAGCAGCACGGGCTGTTGCCAATGAAACGGCCGTTCTATGCACACACTCCAAAAAGAAGTGTTATTCTTAATTGCGGGTCAGTGTAAAACTGATGTGTCAGCTGCTGTGACTGCTAATTAATTCTGCTCACAAACGAAGCCAGAGACTATCTCCATCTGCTGCTGTTTAACCTGGGAGAGAGTGGCATGTCGGATTGTCATGCTCTTATTATGATAGAGTGCTCGTCTGCGATTATGACTTTTAATGGAACAAGGAACACTGACGCACATGCTTGTTATCACAGTCTAAAAGGTTTGCAATCCAATTATACAAATGTGTGTTTTCTCTAGCAGTGTTTTTGTAGGTTTGTTTCAAGCATCTAGTTTAAATTATAAATAATTAATAAAATAATATTTAAAATAAATAAAATCATTGTAAATCAGAATAATTAAAAAGCATATGTTTTAATTGCATGTATGTTGGTTAAAACAGTGCTTAAATATATTTTCTGTTTGCTGTATACTACTGTTGCCTATTTGCTGTAACGGCCTCTTTGGCGCCATTCTATTGAGGTTGCTTTATTTTTTATAATTTCTTACATTTGGATTGACACTATTGGCACCCCCCTCCAACCCCCCAAATTATATGTGTGCATATATATATTTATATTCTTTTCAGACACCAGTTTCTTGTCACATTCAAATTGGTTGTCATATTAGCGACACTAATTTGTGGAAATTCAGCACATTGTGAGCATTCCACAAATCTGAATGCATTATTTGTAAATTGACTTAAGATAAACATTTCATTATATGTATTATCATTGTGTTGCCACTAGATGCCTGTATAGCCATATGTAACAATCCCTAGTAGCTAAGACATTGCACATGATTTACACATAAATCACACATAAATACATTTTATTACATTTGGATTTGGATACAGGTTTAGATACTATCAATTGCTACTTTTTGTCCTTCAATGCAGCTGCTTAATCGTTTGCTACTCATTAACGCGTGAACTTCCCCTTTAAATAACGTGACGCTCTGCCCTCTATGTGTATGACGCTGCTCCTGTTAAGTGCTGTGTTAGAAGTGAATGAACTGATTCAGCATTTCCACACCTCCGTGATCTCGTGAATTAGCGAATTTTACTATACCAATATTTTTTAATTGTCTGTTTGGGAATATTACATGACACGCTGATCCTTTAACAATGCATTGGCGCAAAATCGCACACCTTTCGGACAAATCTAGCAACATGATTTATCAACTGCCATAAATACTGCCTAAACAAAATACTGACTTTGTCCACTTTATTTACTGTACCAATATTTTAAATTGGTCTTTGAACTTAGTTTTATTGCATGAAAAAAAAACATTACCTTGCCAAAGCACTGACAGAGCTTGATCTAATTACATTGATGAGCGCTCCAAATACAAGCATGCAACAGCGCTCTGATCCAATGGCATAAAGGCATCGTCAGATTGACAGTACTCTAGCCCAATGATGTCTTTATCACAACCCTGCTAAAATGTAGTCCCAGTACGTGCGCTCATTGGCGCCCCTTCAGCTGGTGGCGCCCTAGGCCACCGCCTAGCACGCCTATGCCTGGAAACTGTGATGGTAAGAGAACAACTATGGTTTTGAGAGATTTGTGTATTCTATATGAGGTTTGCCTTTTAAAAGTGTGTCATTTTCTACTTCTTGTTTTTCAGAGAAGACATTTCTGTCACTAACAAAGTGGATGGTGAGCAAAGGTGGAGGCCACGTTTTGGAGCAGTACCTGGGTTTTGCAGATGGCTATGTATTCTTTGGCTGTTTGTCTTTTTACCCCATTGTGTTTCTGTTGCCTAGGGATTCTTTGTGAGGATAAATCCAGAGGACACAACATAATGCACTGCAAAACGTCCAGGAGAAATGGTGAAGATACACTGTTCCAGCATTTTGAAGTGTTATACATGCATGCATATTATACATACACGTTTTAAATAAAGAATTTGAAACATTGTTGCCAGTAAGTTACTGTAAAAACCCTTTGAAATGTCTAGCAGTGTATGCTCAGCAAACTGTATCTTTTCCCCAGAGCAATAATGGAAGAAGAGTGTGTGTACATACACTGTACATATATATGTGTTTGTGTAGAAATATATTTAACTTCTGCAATACAACCAATATTCAACATAAAACTGAAAATTCAGCTGGAAATAATATAGGATATATTGGTTTTTTACAGTATTTCCTGCCCATGCAGCCTTTGTTACATCAGCAGAAAATACTAAATCATAAAAGAGATGGAGAAAGATATTTAATGTTGAGAAAAGAACACACTTTAAAATAAAAAAGACTGTCTGCATTCTGTTTTTTTATAACAATAGTGGAGTGATTCAAAAATGACTCTTTAGATTAATATGCACAGTGATGAATAATGCACAGTCGGACATTATCTTGGAACATTTATAAATTATAACGTTTATAGGTTCAATTTTTGATTTCATGTTTGATTATAAATGAGGGCTGATCTTTTAATTAAATCAGATGTGGGGTTCGCTGTGTGGACACGTGGTCTTTCAGAAGAGGGAAAATCAGCCCCCATAATGCTTCTGTCGGAGAAAACAGGCATCATCAATAATGAATTACTAAACAAGGCCATCATTAAGTGCTTCCCACTGTCTCTGTCCAGCGCAGGGATGGGGTGGGCAGACAGCATGACTCATGCACGGACTTGCAGAGATTAGGCTGAGAAACAGAGAGAAATAGAGATAGATTTATAGAGAGAGAGGGGGGGGGGTAAGGGGTCAGGGTGGAGGCAGTGAAGGAGAGAGTGGGCTGCTATTAGTATTCATTCTGAAGTTAAGAGTCACAATGACAGTCTCGTGTCAGCAGAGTAGACCAAAACTCACAACACACTGCGCTGTGTGTCTGTGCACGACTCTAAATGATCCTAAGGCTGAGAGACCGAAGAGATTTCGAAGTGATTGTTAAATGTTATTTCATAAAATAAGACCAGGATGAAGAGGGAAAAATAAATAAAATGATCCAGATCTTTTTTTTTATTCGTCTTTCCCTTATTTAATTGTCTGTCTGTCTATCTTCCATCCGTCTATACATATTTCATCCATCCATCCATCCATCTATACATTTTGTGTCTGTCTGTCCATCTATCCATCCATCTACACTGTAAAAATGTATGCTAACTTAACTTAAAAAAATGAGGAAACATATTGTCTTAAAATTATTAAGTAAATAATAATTGAAAAAAAAGTTAAGTGACATTTAACATTCACTTAACTTATACTTTTTTATTATTAATTACTTAATAATTTTAAGACAACGGGTTTCCTCAATTGTTTTAAGTTAAGTCATCTTATAATTTTTTTACAGTGATAAGAAGCCTATTTATGAAATATTGTGTCATCAAGCAGCACGCAGACTCAACCAGAGTAAAACAAGCAAAGTTTCACTAAAGTAAAATATTTCATTGTGTTTGGGGCAAATATCTGCACTCCTTGAATGCTGAATTTGGGGGCTGTAGCTAACTGCTGTAATCACTGTAAAAAAAATGTTTTTCAAAATGTTTCATCTTAAAATAATTAGTTACCCCGCTGACTTTTTTTTTTAGTTTAGTCAACTAAAATATTCCAATTATCCCTTAAATTATCATTGAGTATCTTAAAGTTTCAAGTTGACTAAACAAAAAGTTTTAAGTCAGCGGGGTAACAAATAATTTTAAGTTGAAACAACTTTTTGAAAATATTTTTTTTACAGTGTATCTATACATTTTCCGTCCATCTGTCATCCATCCATCCATCCATCCATCCATTTTTCTGTCCGTCCATCTGTCATCCATCCATCCATCCATTTTCTGACCATTTATCCATCCATCCATCCATCCATCCATCCATCCATCAATACATACATTTTCCGTCTGTCTGTCCATCCATCCATCCATCAATTTTCTGTCTATATATCTATCAATCTATCTATACATTTTCCATCCGTTTGTCAATCCATCCATCCATACATTTTCAGTCTGTCCGTCTGTCCATCCATCCATTTTACATCCATCCATCCATCCATCCATCCATCCATCCATCCATCCATCCATCCATCCATCCATCTATCTATCTATCCATTTTGCCTCATTCATCTACCCATCTTTGTATTTTGTGTCCATCTATAATCTATTTATCTCTCTTCCATACATTTTCTGTCCATTCACCCGCATGCATAAATTAAATATAAGAACTAAGGACTAAAAAAGGTTGCTACCTGGTGACTAAAATCCAGGGTCGAAGAGGTGTTAAAAAAAGTAATGCAAATATGTGTTTTCACATTAGCAAACTGTTTTATCACTCATGGTTTTCTATGTATTCAAATGTTCTTTAATTATTTGAGAACTGCGGTAACATAAAAGGCGACAGAATAATGATTAAAGCACCGATAAAAGGGACGAGCGCAGACGGAGCGAGATCTCACAGGGTCAGACGGAGGACAGACGTTCAGAATAACACCTCTGAGTCCAGTGAAGATCATCCCGACAGACAACCGGATATCACAGACAGTTGCTTATCGCAGGACCTTGAAAATACCAGGGAAAAAATACCAACCTCTCTCTCTTTCTCTTTCACCTTCAAAGCGGGTCTAATACGGCCTCAAAGAATCCTTGATATTCTCCTATTGGTCTTTGCAGATGGTGCTGCTGCTCACACATTCATTCGGCGTGGAGGAAAGGTTGTGTCTTGGGACTCAATAGATTAGTAAGTCTGGGGACAAGTGCCTGGATGCTCTGTTTAGCATGTGAATGACACCAGTGTGCATTATTGCCTTTGGTCGGAGGAGGCAAGGAGCAGCAAGAGGGACAGTGGAGAGACCATTCAAGAGCAATTGTATTTGCATTAAATATGTATCAATGAAAAATCATGTTACACGAGGTAGCTGTAATCTCTATTCTGAAGGGGGATGTTCTGCTGCTCCAGGACAACAACAGAACAATCCTATGCTAAATAAAATAGTTTTGGTATTTATATATAAGAAATATTTCAGATTCTTGTTTATGATATTTATAGTAGTTCTGGGTAGATTTTAATTGCGATCTTGATTTGAATGATCTCCTCTAAAAAGCAAATTATCTTAAAACCCAAGATCAATCTTTTTATTTTAATGTTTCCTGTGCTGGTTTTCTGAAGCCACAACTTAACAGATTAAAAAAGATTCATATTTTACCAGAGTTTGCAGTCTGAATTGAATTTAATAAGACAACAAAGATGCGTATCGTGAATTAATAGCAAGAAAACGTTTTTGATTTCTTCTCGCAGGCTGCATGCAATAACTTAAAACCGATTCACCACAAAATGATTATTTTTAGTGAATCAAATACATACAGTACTTCACAAGCAGGGTGGTCCGTTTCATAAACGAATGACTTGAGATTAGAACTTGAGAAGTGCAGTTGATTAATGAGCAAATATTTTTTTTAAACTGATAATTTTAGTGAATCAAAAACAGAGCGCAAACAGTGTAGTCTGATTCACAAACAAATGACTATCTATCTATCTATCTATCTATCTATCTATCTATCTATCTATCTATCTATCTATCTATCTATCTATCTATCTATCTATCTATCTATCTATCTATCTATCTATCTATCTATCTATCTATCTATCTATCTATCTATCTATGCTTCATACAATTTTAACAACAGGGAGTATAAAAAAACATGATCTTTTCACAAAAAATCTTTTTTTCATTCCATCTTTTTAAATGCCATGAATAAGAGTAGCAATGCTTTTGGCTTTCAAATAAATCTTCAAATTATTTTCAAAGACACTCATTCCAGACTGGACAGAATGCAACAAACAAACAAACCAAAAAAACGATGAAATGAAACGCTGCTAACGCTGACAGACAGCGAGCGCAGGAGCCTGGTTATTAAACACTGAGTGCTCTGTGAATTTGTACCGAGGCGAGCAGACAGTAGATGCTTTCCTGCGCTCTGCTTGAACCTAAAATGAAAGTGTGATATATTTTTTTCCCTCTCTCCCTTTGCTTTTGCCAATGAAGCTCTCCGTGAAGATTGAACGCCCTGCGTTTACGGGAGGTGGGGACCTAAGAGCTTCACTCTGAAGGGGCCTCTCTGGGGGGTAGCCAGCATTTAGAAGATCTGATTAATCACAGTCTCTCTCTCTCTCTTTGAGGTGATAGCTCAGAGGTAGCAGGAGGCCTGGCCCTCGTTACGTGTGCGTCCAGGGAGAGACAGCAGTCTACAGAGCTGTGTGTGAGCAGGGAGATGAATGAACGGCACGGTGAAATAATCAATTATCACGCTCGTCACCGCTGGAACAGGCCCACACACACACTGCAAAAAACATTCTTAATCAGTATTTTTGTCTTTGTCTTGTATGTAATATATCTAATATTTCGCTTGTTAGTAAAGCAATATCCTCAAAACTAGTTCACTCAAATAAACACTTTTATTAAATAAGGAAGCAGTACATTTTCTTAAAAACTCATAGTCAAGACATTTATAATGTAACAAATGAATGCTATTCTTTTGAACTCAGAATACTAAAAAAGTTTCCACAAAAATATTTAATAACATAACTGTTAAGAAATGAGAAATGAAGCATATTAGAATTATTTCTGAAGGATCATGTAGCACTGAAGACTGGAGTAATGATGCTGAAACTTTTGCTTTTGCCATCACATGAATAAAATAAATTTTCAAATATATTCAAATAGAAAACATATATTATTTTGTAATAATATTTCATAATATTACTGTTTTCACTGTATTTTGTAGAAAAATGCAGCCTTGGTGAGCATAAGACCTTTAAAAGAGACCTAAAAATTTTTTATCAAGCTCAAACTTTTGAAGTGTGTGTGTATATATAAGAAAAAATTTTTTTTATTAAATATTAGGTCATATTAGAATTATTTCTTACCCACTTTTTTGTGATAATCATTGTTTTGTTAGAATTTTTCCTTAAAACAATCTGAAAAGACAAGACAGTTTGTAAAAGTGTAAATATGCAATATTGCTTCAAGCAAATATATCTGGTCTTAAGGAAGGTAAGATTTTTTTTACCAGAAAACAACAAAATATTGATGAAGAAAATATTTTTGCAGCGCACACCCTTAAAAACAGAAACAAAAATAATTTGTGTCTCATTTTTAAAACAAGACAAAAACACCTGACTAAAAAAAATGCTTTTTTCAGAGCAAACACTTCAGAAACCCCGACAAACCAACACTGTGTGTCTAATATTTAATTTCCTGCTGTCAGTGAAAGCCCTTGACTGTGTTTTCTAGTATAGTCAGTGATTTTGACACCGTTGGGGATTTTTCAAGACGAAAGGGTTTTTACTGAACACTCTTGGAGGAATATAAGACACCAGAGTTTGTGAAGAGAGGAGCGATAAAGGGGAGGAGATGAAGAGAGAGAGAGCGATTGCACCAGAATGGGATGAGGGGTGTCCACTGAGAATTTGGAAGTGGAGGATCTCACTCTGGCGTTCAATCTGCGCCAGCTCCAATACTGTGGAAATAAATTGGTTTTTAAATAGATTGCTAAGCCTCTATCAGCGAGCCACTGATGTGGGTACATTTCATAGGCGGCTATTTAAACCAACCTAAAGCCCATCCATAGTGTAACCTTATTAAAGATATCTAGCTCAGCGTGCTTCACCTCCGCCTGAAACTAATCTCTGAAACGATACACGCGATAACCGGCCTCACACGTATGGAGGAATACAGAGCAGGAGTTTAATTAATGTAACGAGGCTTAGTGGCCTCTCTCAGCTCTCTGTAAGAAATGGACAAGCTGTGAGACTCAACAGGCCTGAGATTGTGAGGTTTAGAGGTGGGAAAGTTGTCTGTTTGAGAGCTTTTGAGGTTGAAAGGTCAAAATGTTTAGAGATTGTACCAACATCGCCACTCAAAAATTTGGACACACCTACTAATTTTCCACACTTTTGAACAATATGACTAAATATGACTAAATAAACATGCACTAATAAAAATAAAGGTTTCAAAGGGGGGATTGTAGTGATGCATGGAAAAAAAAAATTCTTAGTGTGAAGAATATTTAAATAATCTAAATAATTTCAATTTTTTTCCACTGTAAAGAACCTTTTGTGCAGTATAAAGGTTCCAAGGTTTTTAAAGGTCATTCATGAAACCGTCAATGCTAATTAAGAACCTTTATTTTTAAGTGCACACTGAAACAAATGGTGTAGAAGCCGTTTTCACACAGAAATAGCTAATTAATTGCATTATTACATTTTTATTTACAACTTTGGAAAAAAAACTTTTTGTAGTGTATCAGAATTTTATAGAGAACAAAACATGTTTTAAAAAATCCACTCTTCATTTTCTTAACCAGCTTCACAATCTGCTACATCGAGGAAATTCATTGAATACTTTTTGGCAGATTTTTCTTCACTATATTCCTCAGTTTAACAATTAAAAGATAAGAAGTTAAATTCATGGAGGGGGGGGGGTGTCAAAGTTAAAATGCAGGTCAAAAAATGTAAATCTAGTGTGTCCACACATTTGACTGCTCATGTAGCTTCCATTTCTTGTATTGAGGGAAACATGCTAACACAGCACATTTTCAATTGATTAATGCCGCTGATCTTATTTGTGGTGAAAAGCATTATGGTCTTGAGAGAAGTCAGGGGATGATTGAACATCATGACATCATGTATGAGGAAAATCCAGTAAATGAGCTCACTTAAAAAAATGCTGAGCCATAAAAATAAACCCTGCGCGTCAGGTCTTTGTGCTGGGGGTAAATACCAACCCATACAACCATGAAGGGTAAACTAAATAGTCGAATGAATAACCATTAGTCAAAGAATTATCAATTTCAAAAAGAAAAAAATTATACTCCATAAACTGATTTAATCTATTTTATATAATATAGTCTTGTGAATAAATTAATTAATTCATACTTTAAATGTTTCTAAAGCCTACATAATTTGGCTTCCATTCGATGGGACAAAATGGCCAAATTTAGTTTTTAAATAAATAAATACAATTGCAGCCAAACATCCACTTCTTGTCAATATCTCCAATCCTTAAAAAATAATTAAAGTCACTGCAATGTTCCTGTAATTTAAGGCTTTTGCAACTGAGTGAATTCAACGGTCTGAGAGCAGAACAGAGACATCGATCCTACAGCTGAATAATCAGAATATAGAATAATAATGACGCGAACGTGATGATGACCAGAGAGGCATCTATTATGTCTGTTTTCTGTTGTTTGGGGCTACATTTTCTCTTGCTAAATAAACTGCAAGCTGTCGAATGCCACAAGCTCAGACAACAAGAAAAGAGCCTTGAATGGTGTTAAAAGACAAAAAAGTGCTTAAACATAAGTAAATCAAAATTATGATAAATGCTTTTTGAAACATAAAAACACTATCAGAATATACATAAGTAAAACATTATTATATTAATCTGAAATTTCTGTTTAATTGTTCATGATTTGTTTGTATGTGGTGTATATTTTTAATATTGTTTGTAATGTATTTTTTTGGCTTGCATATTTATGACCTACGTTTAAAGCCGATTCTTCACCTATAAAAGGACAAAATATACAAATGCATCATAATTGACTTAAATCAAGCTTTATTTATGATATGAGGGGAGGAACAAAGACGATGTGCACATAAAAATAATTTCAATAAAGAACCATTGAAGACGGGCTGCAGAGGCCTGAATAATTTCATCACGCCATAAACCGCAGACTGATGGAAGTTAATCTACAGCGAGATATTAACTCAACAGCATCGATACAAATTATATCAGAGAGAAAAACTATCAATATGCTCACAACTATGAGAGGGTAGAATATTTTAGTTGAAAAATAATTGTTTTAATCTTAAATACAGGAAAACATTCTAATATAACAGATCATTGTTAAGGTTGCATGCAACCTTTTTCACAATTGTCACTCCTAAGGCACTGTTCAGCAAAAATTAATAAAGGAATAAATGAATTTTGAATGCACATTACCAAGAATAATAAAAAAAACAATCACTTTTTTTTAAAAGCCAAACCTGTTAGATCTAAAACTATTTTCATCCAAACAGATAAAAGGATATCAAAAATGACTTCCAAAGTTAACCAACTGATGTGATTTTCAATTGTGTGGGTCCCCTAGTGGTAAAACATTACATTATTCCTCCTCCACACCTCTTTTCTCTCTCTATTCATTTAAACACACAGCCGAAAGAACGATAATTACAGAGTGATCAAGGACAGAGCGGGCTGATTGTTGCCTTTAGTCTATCTGAAATGCTAATACATCACTTAAATGTGCTGAATGATAATGGAGAACAAATTAAAATGTTTGCACATTTACAAATCGTCCACGTCAATACATCAACAGCCGGTCCGAAAGCAAACTCTTCGTTTTTATGCAAACTACATCTATATAAAAAAGCAAAAGAATACTTTTTTCACATAAACTATCTCATGTATATTTATAAGATTTGATCGTAAGCTTTCATAAGTCAAGTAGATCCTATTAGGTTCCCTTAATGGATTTCATGGATGTTAGAATGCAGCATCATACGCTCGCCTGATACATATTCATGATATACGCGTGCCTACGCGGGAAGCCACGCCGCAGTCAATCTAAAGCCGTGGTAACTGTTTATCTGCAGTGTGCTCCTTTACAATCCGCATAAATTTAGCTGTCAGTGGACATTTCATTCATTTATTTTTTTTTCTTCCATCCATCCCTCCCGGAGCTCCATATGGAAACCCTGCACGATAAATGTCATTCAAAATCAATTTGCATTAAAAAGGTAGAGTGTGTGTGCGGTCCTGAGAAAAGAATATATGGCACAAACCGAACACAATTGCATCTACAACCCCGCCCGGGACGTTACAATATACAGCCTTTGGGGTGAGGACGGCGAATCATAAAAACCCGGTTTTCTCCTTTGCGCTGGTTGAAAAGCAGGAGTAGCCGGATAAATCGACAGTACAAGCATCACACACAAACAGGAAATGCAGCTTTGCTGACTCAATAAATGGATGTGGGCGTGAACCTCGGCGTTAGCAAACGCATGTGTGTGTGCAGGCAGGTGGGCCTTCTGGATTCAACGCTCTCTCTAGTCCATTGCAGTCGCCGCCGACATGACTCTCCTCGACTACGCGTATTCTTAAGCAATAACAACGAGAGCCGTATTATCCACCCAAGAATACCCGTCACCGAAGAGAGTCCTTTACAGAGAGAAACAACAGAACCGCCGGCATCGTCGGAAAACGGAAAGGCCTTTTCAAAACAATTGATTGTAGACGCTTTGTAGCGCAAGGCAAGGGCTTCTCAACGGCTCGTCTGCAAACAGAAATTAACAGTGCATTTTTGTTCAGTAAACGCCTCAGGAAATATGTGGTAAGTGTTTGTTTTGGGTACTATTTCCTCCCAGCAATCTTTGCTCTCACAGGGCCACTCGGGGGAAAGGTGCATTTAATGAAGGAGCGGGGGATGGGACGGAGGTGGTGGATGGGGGTTATGGGTAATCCACCCGCCCCCCCAACAGCATAAACTCACCTGGGATGTAAGGACCCCGCGGAGGTCCTCCGGCGAGCGTCCATGTCCTGACTCCCATCACCACTGCGATGATTACGATGATGATAGTCCACAGTAGCGGGGTTGCCTTATAAAAACACAGACCACCGGGGTTAAAATGGAGCGTGACGCTTGATATCTAAATGCTATTATGGTCCACTTCATCACACGCTGCACATCTCATCTGTCTAAATGATATAGAAACGGAAAAAAAATTGCCAAACAGTACATTAGCACCATGAGGAGAATTCTATATGGAGACATGGACTCTAATGAAGCATGCCGGCCCCCCTCTATACCCCACTTGAGGATGACAGGGGGAGGGGAAAAAAGAAGGGGTGGGGGCTAAACTGTGTGATTAGTCTAGGAGAAAAAAGCAACTTGTAATGCGTATTAAATGCATCGTGTTACATAGAGACTTGTGAAATTCTTTTTGCAATAGGTCTGATTTGGATTAACTTTAAATGCATTAGTAGTGAATGTTTGATTACTAATATTAGGTATAATTCGGTGCATTTAGCAATTTGTGTTTTTTTGTGTCACACTAATTTTAACATAACAATGATTTTCAGCTGACAAATGTAATTGTATAAAAATATTTTATTTGAAAGGTTTGCTTGAATACAAATACCACATTTCAACTTACTCTCTTAGAGTTTTTTTTATGAATTTATGGTATTTATGGTTGTTTCATTTTCCTGCAAAATTTTATTTAGTTATAATTCCCTTATATTTAGCTGATCTTAATTTTCAAAATACATTTTTTATCCATAGAACACAGGCTCACGTTTTTTTAACAAAATAAAACAGATGTTTCTTGAAAAAAGGCATTTTAAGAATATAAATATTACTATATTATCCTATCAGATTTGTCTCCATTTAATGCAAAACTATTCATTTAAAAAAATGACACTTCTAAAAAAAATTCACCTACTGAATTATAGTCTACATACCTACCCAAACAGATTTCTCTATTTTACACCAATCATTCACAAAACGAGAAAAACACAATCAGCTCTCATGCTGAAATCCACACATCTCGAAACCCAACAGAGAGAAAGAGAAGGCAGCACAAGAAACTGGAGGAGAACCTAACGGAGGCAGATGGAGAGGGAGAAGCTGGACTCGAGCACAAACGCAACAAAAGCCACCTGTACGGGCGCACACCGGCAGTGTAGCAGCCGGCTGCTCGCTCGCTCTCCAGACCCTCAGTCTGCAAAACCATCAGACGCACCTCTCACACACACACACACACACACACACACACACACACACACACACACACACACACACACACACACACACACACACACACACACACACACACACACACACACACACACACACACACACACACACACACACACACACACACACACACACACACACACACACACACACACACACAGCCACCCTGACGCAGGGCACACTCCCCCAGTGCTATAGCCCCAGGGCTCTCGCTCTCTCTGTCCATCTCTGAGGCTACACACACACACACAACCCCTCTTCCAAACCCCCAGAACTCCAGGAGTTAATCAATGGCCTCCATGCATGATTTTATGCTTTTTTTGGTTTGTTTGTCTTTACCAAAGTTCCTCTGAGTCCATATCTTCTTAAATTATATATTTTTTTCATGCTTTTTTTAATTCTACTCTCTTCATGCAAGAACCAATTCACTCACTTTTTTTAAATATTTTTTTAAGGAATTCTAAGAATGGAACAGTTTAGAGCCAAAAAATAAGAACATATCTGTATTCTCAACCTGTCTCCACTCCTCCCTTTCTCCACAAGCGATCTGCGCTATTCCACCCCACACTAAAAGAAAAACACACACACACACACACTTCGAGCCGGACCCTTTAGTGATTGCGATTTAATTGAATGGAGCCCATGAATATGGTAATTTCACAAGACACTTGACACAAGCATCAGGAGGTGTGGTGGACCCCACCAGCAAAAAAGAACGACACACTATTAAAACAACGATCAATATATTTGAAAAAAAATAATAAAAAGAACTGGACCGATGTCCACATGTGGATGTGACTTACCCCATCAAACCTTCAGCATCTCATCGTGCCGCCCATCTCAGCAAGGTGGGATGCCCGATCGTGATAAACCCAGGACGGTACAGCGATGTTAGAGAGAGCCAGGCGGCCAGTCCCGTGGTGCGCAGGTGGACACGGTACACACTCGCAGGGGGAACGCTTGACAAAAGGATCAAAACCCATTGCCCACTCCCGAGCCAGTTGTTGCTTGACACAGCAAATGAACTTACAGCACAAGAGCCAGTGAAGCTGAGGGAGGGAGAGACAGACGGAGAGAGAGAGGCAGAGGAGAGAGAGAGAGTGTTTGGCGCGCGTGTGTGTGTGAGAGAGAGATGGAGAATGAGTGAGAGAGAGGAGGAGGTGGGGGTAGAAGGGGGTTCGGAGTGAGCGGGCGAGCGAGGGAGAGAGAGAGAGAGAGAGAGAAATCACAGCATAACAAAACCTATAGCTACGTGGATGGCCACTCTCTCTCTCTCTGTCTCTCTCTCTATCTCTCTCCACCCTCTCCGGCTCAAAGGAAGGGAGAGAATAATTAGATTTGAGCCACACATGCTTTCCAAAAGCACTGACTCGTGGATCCCAGGCACCTAATGTTGGATTAATTGAGGGAGATCTGATGTGCTACATGTACCGTGAGCCCTCGGCTCTGACTCCCTCCTCATCCTCCTCCTCCTCCTCACGACTCCAAAAAACTACCATCGTGATATGACTCCCTGCTCCTCTCTCCCGGCATATGGTGACTGACACGGCACTGTAGGCACAGAGAAAAGAAATAATAGATTGTTTATTTAATTGCGAATACAAACAGACGTTTATTAGGCTGGATTTGTGCTTCTGTCAGAGTGGAAAACAGTCAGTATCCATCTTTGAAAGTGTTGTGAATGCCAGCAGGAAAGGAACAAATGTAGTTTTGGGTTTAAAGACAACAATTGCATCCGATTTCACTTTTTGAGCATGGCGTTTGTGATTAAAAAACCTAAAATATTTAGAAAAAGGCTTTCTTCACATCTGAGATTATTCCCATCGGATAGACATTGAGGAATAATGAACGTATATAACACAATTTTCATCAAATTATAGTATATATAGATCTATATAGAAATATTCCTTATAGATAGTCCTGTAAATATTCCTTACAGTTAGGATATGTAAGAATTTCTACACATTTCTGACTGTGAATAATCAAAAAACATGTAGAAACGGTGAAAATTTTGGTTATTAAGGAAAAATGTTTTTAAGCAAATTATTCTTCTGCTTTCACTCAACTATATGTAATATATATATATGTGTGTGTGTGTGTGTGTGTGTGTGTGTGTGTACTTGTATACACACACACAAATGTGTCTATATACACACATACACACACACACACACACACACACACACACACACACACACACACACACACACACACACACACACACACACACACACACACACACACACACACACACACACACACACACACACACACACACACATATTTATATAAACATGTATGTATATATGTGTGTGTGTGCGTGTAAATGCATATAGATATATACACATACAGACATACAGCTACATATACATACACTTGACTACACCACAACAATTCGCCACCATTTCCACTTCCACCTCATCCCCTTTCATAAAAATTGCATCAATAATATCAATATGATATTCAATATTCAAGGTAAATGGCAAAAGAAAGCAGCTCTGGTAACTGGCTTTTAACAGACCAGCAGACAAAGGAATCAGACATGTTGAATTTCACGCCATGGAAAGCGGTCTACTGCCCCCTGTTGACCGTTCCGTCACGGTCCAAACAGGAAGGCCCAGACAGCTGGACCATATTGCGACGACACACGGCGCAATAATTGCAGGAAAAACACAATTTTTTATCAAGCTATAGTCGTCTAATCAACATTAGGTACGAAACAAAGCAAATCGGTGAAAATGGAGGAGAAATGAAGGGATGAGAGCCGGAGGAAGAGGGGGAGGAGAGGCGCAATTGTTCTCTCTCTCTCAAGGAGAGGTAAGAATTCCTTACAAAAGCCTGGATGATTCTGTTTTCACTCTTTCAAGGCCATATGAGCTCGGCACAAAGATGTAAGCTAGATGAAAAAAAATATCCACTTTTACTTTTTAGCTTCTACTCGTTTGGTCTTTTTTGACACAAAGTAGCAATTAAGGTGAGAGTGTCATGGGGGGAAGGAAGAGGCCTTGTCTGCTAACACCCTTTGTTTGCTCACGCCGAAATAACTAAAATCGACTTTCAGAAAAGAATGAGATACTTTAATTGACATCTACATTAAAGCGCCTCTGTATGTTATTTTGATCAGCTCACCACCGTTTCAGGTCACAAAGTAATAAACGGAATGTAAAGACACATTGACATCCAATGTTCCCTGTGGATTGTTTTAGAACACGTATGTAATGACCGGCTATTAGCATGCTATTTTTTCCCGCGCCGCCCAGCGTGGACACATTAGTTCATTAGCAGTTGTTTCACTGCTGCGAATATCTTCGCCCGAGCGAAAAAAAATGATTTATTTAAAATTGATGCGCTGAGTTTATTTGCCTGGTGGCTCGTGCGAGCTGAAGAGAGAGATATTCACCTATCCTTGCAATAAACAACAACCCCCTCCCCAACCACCATCACCACCTCGCCTGGCTGTATTTCAATTCAACAAGCTTATAAACACACATACGCTAGCACACGCTCTCGCGCACACAAGCATCCGGCAAATAGAATTCCTTCAAACGTACGTGGGTTGAAACACACTCCAGGGATAGAGAGAGGAGAGGTGCAGGGAGCAAAGGCCAGGCGCGGAGCTCCCTGTATCCAAATGGCATTACTCACTCTGAGATGTATTATTAAAGAAAGAAGTACCGCAGGCCATGGCTGACAGACCGTGCAACAGTAAACAAGAAAAAAACAGCAGCGTTTGACAGCTAAAACACCATGCTTTCATTCTCACACTGATACCGACAACACAGAGATGTGTTCGAATGAGACGGTGTATGTACGTACCTGTGTGCGTTTGGGGTAAAAACGTATCTTTGGCACTATTTTAAGTGTTTTGTGGGGTTGCGATGACTTTTGATATTCAATTTGGGCTTTTTTCTTTTGTGCAAGCGCACTGGTGATCCACGGGAAATAAAAAACAAAGATTTCAACAATATCATAACTGTTTCTCCTAGCTTTGAGATTAAATGGAGACAGTTGCAGATCTTTTTCCTGAGAAGAAGGCCACAGGATTCACATAAGACTTTTCTGGAGGCTCACAAGAAATTTCAACTTATGTCTCAAATTGTGCTTGGATGCAGTCACATTAGTTTCAATATGAGCTCAAACACTTTTCACCAAATCTATACTTAGGAATTTTAAGAAGAATCATCGGTCAATTTATTTTAAGGTCCAATTCTCGTGATTAACAAACCATTAACTACGACTTTTGCTTAATACACTCCTAATTGGCTGCTTATTAATAGTTGATATACTAAAGCCTTTTTTTAACAACGCAGTGTAACTGCATGGCCATTGGTTTGTGCAGTGCGCTGAAAATGAACCAATGCCTCGGCAGCGGAGCTGCAAAGCCTATGGCTGGAAAGCCCGCCAGAATGGGCGGGGCATCTGGCTATATAATGCGGGCATTCACCAAGGCTCCTCAGGTTACTTCGACTGAAGCGACGACTGAGTCGTGAAGCCGCATGGCACGGCAAAGTATGCAGTACTTATTCCGTATCTCAAGGAACGCTAGGGGAACCAGTATAATCCTGCTGTGTCTATGCTATGGGAACGACCAACACTTGAACTTGCCTTAGGCACCAAGAGGGGCCAGAGGGACCAAGTATTGTACAGGGAAGCCCTGCAGAAGGTAATAGGGTCAAACTCATAGAGGTCGACCCGGCCTTGAGTAATCATTCCAAATAAGTCTGTACAGCCTCGGAGCTCTATTGAGGGCCAAGAGCGTACAAGAAGAAGGCAAACGCCCATACTGGTTTGTCATATGACAAGAGTGAGCCCGTTATGCAGAAAGGACCTGGGCCTGTAAGGCCGGAACTTCCAGATTATAAAACCTGACAAATGTGAACGGCGAGGCCCAGCCGGCCGCCGCACATATCTCTGCAATGGACACACCGCTAGGCCACGCCCAGGACGAGGCGATGCCTCTAGTCGAGTGGGCTCTTACTCCCATGGGGCATTGTTGGCCGAAATAAGAGTATGCTAGCATAATTAATCATCTGGATAGTCTCTGCTTTGTGACCGGAGACCCTTTGGTCCGGCACATGCATTGCTCTCAGCGAGCACAAGTTGAGCTGAGCCCACCTCAAGAGACGCTCTGCTAGAATAAAGAGGCGCCTCGAGGAAAGACCGCCCTGGCGATAGACCATGCCCAGGGGCACCCCCGTTCCATCCACTGATGGTTTTTCCAAGGGGCCAGAGCTGCAACGCAGGCCTGGTTCACCTTGACATGGAGGCGTCCGTGACGCCAAGCGTGTGGAGGAACTCGAGGTTTCGGCCAGTAATGAAGGGTTTCAGAAGAGATCTCAAACATGTCTGAATGTGTGCTCTAGTTTGCCAAGACACCAAAGTCTGCGGAAAAAAATTCAAAGATCTCAAAATGAGTCCTAAAATTTCTCATCAAATTCTTCAAAGACCACATTCTGAGCTGCTATCCATGTTAATTATACAACTCTTTACTGTATGTCTACAATTGTCACGGTAACATTTAGAATACTGTTCCATCATTAATGAATAACTACGCAGGAACAAATGACTAATGCACAATTAACAGTCTAGTAACTACTATTAGCTAACAAGAAACTCTGATTAACGATTTAGTAAGTAATAGCGCACAGCTGAAACTGGTAGTTCACTATTTGCTAATCAATAACTATTTTGTTTCATATATCCAGGAGAACTACTACGAACTACTGTATACAGGTTCATAATTAATGTGAATTATGCATAATATATAATTAATGTGTATAATGTATAATTAATTTTAAAGTGCACGATCATGGTAACCCACTAGTAATGACTCAAGTACTAGCAAATCCTTCTAAAGGAAATACTAATTACTTGGATCAGCATTCTAAAGTGAAACCGTGACAACTCTCTAATATTGGCTGACGTCATTGTAAGCTTTTGAGATATATGTAAGGTTTTGGATAGTAATGACTTAAGTTTTACTACATCCTTCTGAAGAAATTATTTGGATTTTGGGGAATTTTAGGAGAATCATCTGAGACGAAGTTGATACTTAAATGAAACATAAGTCAAAAACGATATAAAAGGTGTAGTTGTTGAGTAAACACAGAAGCACTGTCTTCAGGATACTGAACTGACAGAGCGCTGGAGACCCCTAGATGCTGGCCAAGACCCCAAAACACCACCCTGCCATTCCTATGAGGACAATCTTTCAAACACACACACACACACACACACACACACACACACACACACACACACACACACACACACACACACACACACACACACACACACACACACACACACACACACACACACACACACACACACACACACACACACACACACACACACACACACACACACACACACACACACACACACACACACACACACACACACACACACACTTGACTATACCTACCAGGGACACAGTGAGGAGGAAAGCGTATGTGTGAGCATTATGATGAGAGTGTACCTAAATCTGTCTATTATTACCACTGTAAGATCATGTGACTCCATTCACATGCCAGTAACAATCATATAGAGGGTGGAACATAAAATATGAGATATGATGTGAAAGACAGAGAGTGTCTAACCTTATGTGGCTTTTGTAACACTATTATTTGTCATTCCAATAAAACCCAGTGAAACCTGAAACTCGAGTGAGAGAAAATGAAGTCTACAATCCAAGCTCCTCCAACTAAATCTGTTTTTAAACACTCTCTCCCACACACACATGCATATACACACAAAGGCAACTAGGTATGTAAATTGGATGCTCTCTCATGCAAATTATTTTCTGGTTATTAAAAACCAGCAAAGGTTGTTTGGAAAATCTGCCACTCTAGTGGGTTTCACTGTTTCAGAGCGTGGTAGAGAACATTTAAAGGGATAGTTCACCTAAAAATAAAAACTCATTATTTACTCACCGTTTCAAAGCCTGTTGATTTTCTTTCTTCTATGGAACACAAAAGGAGAAGTTCGGCTGGGTGTTCATGCTGCTCTTTTACCATACAAGTGAATGGTGACTAAAATGACCTAAAATCTTCAGTAACAGTTCAAATGGCTTATTAGATATATTCCAAGTCATCTATATTCATATGTGACCCTAGACCAACAAAACCAGTCTTAAGTCGCTGAGGTATATTTGTAGCAATAGCCAAAAATACATTGTATGGGTCAAAATTATCGATTTTTCTTTTATGCCAAAAATCATTAGGATATTAAGATCACGTTCCATGAAAATATTTTGTATATTTCCTACATACATATATTAAAAACGTATTTTTTGATAAGTAATATGCATTGCTAAGAACTTCATTTGAACAGCTTTACAGGCAATTTTCGCAATATTTTGATTTGTTTTGCACCCTCAGATTCCAGATATTCAAAAGTTGTATCTCGGCCATATATTGTCCTATCCTAACAAACCATACATCAACGGAAAGCTCATTTGTTCAGCATTCAGATGATGTATAAAACTCAATTGAAAAAAAATTGACCCTTATGACTGGTTTTGTGATCCAGGGTCACATAAGATAACATTGTCATTTCTCAGAGATGGATTGCTCCAGTCACCATTGACTTGCATTGTATGGAAAAGAGCAGCGTGAACATTCTGATAAATTTCTCCTTTTGTGATTCACAGAAAAAGTCATACAGGTTTGCAAGTCAATAACTAATGACAGAATTTGCATTTTTGTCTGAACTATCCCTTTAAACCGAGGATGTCAACAACTCAAAATCGGATTGAAACATGGGTTTTCTTGCACTCAGAATTACACAAAGCATGACATACAGCTGAGCATAAAATGCTCTGAAACCTCCCTCGCTCTCTGTTGCTGTCACATATCAATTGTGAACGGCTCGCTGTCAAGGGACTCCACCAATCTCATCATGGTCTCGGTCTGTCAGTGCTGACAAAGCAAAATTATTGCTTGTCACTGGATATTTATGTCCAGAATGCTTAAACCAGACAGAGCGCTTCCTTTTTTATTTGTGTCTTCTGTCCATAGATTGAGCATTGACCTCTATGTGCCACTATAAGAGGAAACGTTCAGACACATGACAGCTCTGGAAGGATAATGTCTATAAATCCGACACCTGGACAAAAATTAGAGCAACAGACCAATGACTTACAACTCTCTCAGATGTAGTTCCCCGCTGTGTTTGTAATTAACCAATCGCATCCTTCTGCAGAGGCTGATGATGAATGTACAATGAATGTTGACCTATTTATTTATTTATGTTTATTTATTTTAATAACAATAGTAAAAACATACAAACACATATACATGCATAGGAAAAAAAGGTATAATTTAAATACATACAGTATATGCACTATATTTAATATATCAGTTATTATATATTTAAAGAACAAATAATACATATTTTACATACACATATAAAGTATTATATATAATACAAGTAGCGTGCATGTATAATATTTTAATATATATAATAACAAATACTTCAAATAAACAAATCAAATATTTGACAATTAAACAATTAAATATTGGTGATTAAATAATGAATATTGAATTAAATATTTAATGAAACACATGTATAAATAAATATTAAAAATAACTATTAAATATGTATTTACTATAAATATATATTTAAGTTTATTTGTGCAGCAAAGTCATGTTTAAAAATATATTAATGTTATTAAATGGTTACATTTCATTGTTGCACTGATTTTGAGTATCTTATTGCTTCAGAAAATCTTAAATGTTAATATCTAAATACTGAGCTCAACATTTGTGTCAAAAACTGAACAGCTTTTGATATTAAAATGTTTTAGTTTGTTTGTTTTTTAACAAACATGTATGAGGATGTGTGGGAAGGGGTCAGTAGTCAGTGCCGTTTTGCATTAATACAGTTTTATGAAACTATGTTTACATGGATATAAACTTTAAACAAAATCTCCAAAATGTCTTAAGAGCCTGAGGTCCTTTGAAACTACATTAACAGAGCATCATGCATTACAGCAGATGTGTCGAATTCTTCTCATTCTGCTTTTTTTCATGTGGAAAGGCTTGTAGATGAGTGGCACATTTCTATGCAGCCTTCGCTCCATTACAGGATCATATCATTGGACATGTCACCCATCTAAGTGTGTGAAACCACAGCGGCGCTGTGACATTTTCACAAGATGAACAGAATCAAGGCCCTGAGCTTCTCCTCAAAGGCTCTGACTCAAAACCTCTTCCACATTTTAGCATGTGTTTACCTCAGGAAGCTGCCCGAGGAAACGAAAGCAATGTAGTACATTCACTGGCTTTGATTCATCCCAAAAAGAAGTTAATTAACTGTCAACATCCTCGTCGCTCTTTATTTTTCTGGTTTCTTTTAATTTGCCTGATTCTTTCTGCTTGGTTTGCTGGTGTGTCATTATATCTGGCACTCGTTTAATGTTTACCCCTGAGTGATCCGATGTTTACGTGGTTGTGGAGAGTGAACTGAAGTTGCTGCGTTGCCAAATCGATGACACATTTTCAAAATGTTCTGGCGGTTTCTGCAGCACATGACACTGAGGGAGTGGGCTGAGCACGAGTGCACACACACACACACACACACACACACACACACACACACACACACACACACACACACACACACACACACACACACACACACACACACACACACACACACACACACACACACACACACACACACACACACACACACACACACACACACACACACACACACACACACACACACACACACACACACACACACACACACACACACACACACACACACACACACACACACACACACACACACACCTTTTGAATACTGCCATCTGCTTTCAGCACTACGGTGTCATCCAACTAATACACGTCGATCAGTATTGCAATGTTTGTACGATGGAAACATGTCAACAATGCAACACATATCCATAAACAGAAATAGTACCGAGGCTGATTCGCTTGAATCACTTCACAGCAAAAATGTGCACAAATTCAAGGACCCCCACAGTCTATAAATGTCTAATGGACCGATGTATGCAGCCAGCCAATCAGCAACCAGCAGACAATGGAGTCCAGGTAGTACATTTGTATGACAAATGAAATGTCTATGTAATAATAATGCATATAATGCTTGTATAAATGCTATAGTTCTGAGAAACTGCTTGGATACCGACTTACAACATAAATGCTCATTTGAAATAAGGGAAGTTGACAAACACTTTTGGAAAGTGTATGAATATGAATATGTTCTGTGGCTGATGTGGTATTCCATCTAAAACAATTTTAAACAACAGTTTAATATTACTGGTTTAAATAATATTATTATACATTCAGACTTTCAGTAATATATTTAAATTACTTAAACAGTACATATACACATATATATAATATATATAATATAAACACACACACAGAGAACAGAAAGACATAATATATGATTTTTTAAATCTATAGTTTTTGAAAATATATAATTAATACAATATAAAATGTATACAATTTTATAAATATTAAAAACCTAATAAAAGTGTAAACAAATGTAAACATTTCAAACACATTATACAAAACAGATCATTTTGACTTCAAAATATAAAATGTATGGACTTCTAAAACTATTAACTAATTAAATAAAATCTTAATTCTTTGTTTAATTATTTTATTATACATTGCATATACATTGTGTATATTTTTAGTATTTGTACAAATTATTCAGGTAAGTCTGATGTATACTTACTATTATTAACAATACTATATACTTTATTATACTAAAATTATGTACAATAAACAGTTATTTACAAATAAATAAAAAAACAAAAATTGTAAACAAATGCAAATATTTTAAACAGATTATATAAAACAGATGACTCTAAAATGTATTTAAATCTGAAATTAAAATGAACCAATTTAACTAAAATGATCTGATTGCCCTTTGAGGGCAAAAAAAATATTGCAATGTTTTAAAATAAAAAATAAGAAAAAAGGCCAGGCACATAGTATGTGTTAACTGCCTATACTCTGATATCATTTATCAAGGCTGCCTGTGAACTTAAAATGCAAGGCTTCCCAGAAGAAATGTTCTTTTATTGAGTTTTTGACACCACTGTAAGATAGCATTGCCTTTTTAAAATGCACTTACTTTTGTTTTCTTCTCAGTCAGGATTAGGAGATTCTATCGTTGCGATATTGGATTTTGAGGTGAATTGGGTTGGTTTTTGGGGCGAGATGTGAGTGAGTTCTTAATGGAAGCTGGGAGGAAGTGCGGTAACGGCTGTGTGACGGTCCTTACCAGAACCCAGTCGTGACTCACTCAGACAAGGGGTGACAGAAACATGGCACCCAGGAGACTAACACACACATCACCCTCCCTTACCGGAGCGCCGCTGACGCATCGCCATCGCTGCCTGCCCAGACCTGCTCTCTTTGAGCTTCTCTCCATCTTCCTCTGCCGTCTTGGAGTCGGGAGTGTTCCGGCATCTCCATATGTCGGCTGTATCTCTGCTGCTTTACTCTTTCAAGCAGGATCTGGCCTAGAAATGAGCAGCAATTAAGTTTACTCTGAAGTCAATTTCAGGAAGCACTCCTCCCGTCCTTGAGTGAACTCTGACCCCACCGACCACCACCACCCACCCGAACACACACACACACACTCACACTCACACTCACACTGAGACAAGCACCGGTTTGTGATTGGACCTCATTCAACACCTCTTCTGAACTGAATAAAAAAGATCGCACTGAAGCTCTTTGCACTACACCATTTATACACTGTTTGTTGTTTGTTTGTTTAACTCAAAGGCCACTTTATCCATTTTTTTATAAAGTATTATTTTTTTTTTTTTAATTTTATTTTTTTCCTTGCTTATTTGTATATTTGTAATAGTTCATTTTTGTGTATGTTTGTGTGTATATATATGTAGTATATATACATATATACTATATGTATATGTATATATATATATATAAAGTACTTATCTCTAATGTTAGTGTTTAGTGTTAGGAGACCAGGGAGTAAGAGAGTAATGCAATTTTTTCTGTATGTATGTTACAGTATCAACTTCTGGATGTTTCAGATGTTTCTCCTAAAATGTGTTCAACATTGAAGCAAATGGGAGTATAGAGATGAAAAAAAGGTGTGGACAATTTAATGTGAAAATATTTCGTATGAATATTGAAATTTGACTACTGATTTCATATATCTGCATCTTGGCAAATATTAGCATATTATAAAATAAAGTCTCTTAGAAGACAAATCTGAGAAGCAGGAAATTAAAAGACTCCATTTACTTACTATTTAATAGCTCTCATTTTATGATCTCTTATTAAAGGTATCTATCAATAGAGTTGTCTTTTTATGTATGGAATGGAAAATATGAGCACATTTTGAAACATTGTTGAGATCTCGTCTGAAAGTCTAAAAGAGACTAAGAGAATATTAGGATATTTTTCTCAGGATTGAAATCTGAGAAGCAGTAGAATTAAGCAAAATCTACATTTGTGATGTTCATCTCATTATAAAACGTCTGAGATTAAAAATGTCCATCAATTAATTTTTATTTATTGTGGGTTAGCAATTTTAAACACATTTTGAGACATCGTTGAGATGATTTTTTTGAGGATCAAAATCTGAGAAGTAACAGAATTAAAAAAAAATTTGCTTTCAATTTAAAGGGATAGTTCACCCAAAAATAAAAATTCCTGTCATCATTTTCTCATGAAGATATTCTGAAGAAAGTTTGTAACCAGGCTGTTTTGGGGCACCAGTGACAAAAAAAAACTATGGAAGTAAATGGTGTCCTTGAACTGCTCTGTTTCCCACATTCTTCAGAATATCTTCCTTTGTGTTCAGCAGAACAAAGACATTCATACAGGTTTGGAACTACTTGAGGGTGAGTAAATGACCACAGAATTTTCATTTTTTGGTGAACTATCCCTTTAACTTCATATTTTAATAAGAGAAACAATTTGAGATGTTCAAGAGATCTCAATTTATGAGGTCTGAGATCTCATATTAAAATATCCATCAACATATTGTCTTCTCTCTTTAGTATTGGATGGATATTCTGAGCACATTGAGACATTCCTGAGATGTCTTCTGAAAGTGAAACTAGTCAAATTTACCCTGATCTTTTTCTCAGGATCAAAATCTGAGAAGTACAGTTAAGCAACAAATCTCTATTTGCTCCTAATTTAATCTCATTGCTGTCTTGGACAAACATTTGAGATTTAGAAAAATCTAAATTATTTTGGATATAAAATCATCAAGGCCTTTTCCCTTCACATTGCCTTCTAGGAGAAACATCTCCGACATTAAGGAGATCTCACTTGTGATTTCAAATTTTTACGGTTGTAGTAGTAGAAGAATATCTGTTAATCTCGACCTGTATCGTCTTTGATGCCATATCTTCTACTTCATTCCTGTGGACTCAACAAAGCCCGGCGGCTGCTGGTACAAGAGACGGCAGACGCCTCCCAGGGCTCTCATTGCTGTCAGTGATTGATCCCCTTGTTTTTATCTGCCGTAATTAAACATTTAGAGCATGCGCTCCCTGTTGCTCAATGTAATTTCCTCTGAATTCAGAAGTCTCGCAGCCCAAGAAATCTTTATTATTGGCAATGAACCCAGCGCGATAATGAGCAATGGGATGAAACACCCAGTTTAGCACACTCTAGTTACCATTTCTAGGGAGAGAAGGGGACCGCTCGATTTGTTTTGCAGCACTACAGGCTCGTTCCCGAAAGAAACAGACGTGTTTACATTAACGCAAACAATGCATGGGGAAAATACTTTTTTTTCTGTGCATGTTTTGCTTTAAATGGACAGCTGGTTTCATAGTAGCAATCTGCACGATAATGACCTAAGTGAAATGAAGTAGTGCAGAAAAAAACAAAAGGTAACGAATAACAACTTGAGGACCAGCTGGTGTCTCAAATTGTGTTTTTTTTTAGAACAGCACACGTATTGTCTCAAACTGCATGTAAAGATGCAATACCCTTCAAACATGCATGAAACCAAGACCAAAGCCCACAAATTATTTCCCAGTTTCCTCCGCTGTGTCTTTTATGGAAACCCGTTTCCGCCACTGAATAAAAAATAATAAAAGATTATTGCGACCTTTTTATCTCACAATTCTGACTTTTTTCTCAAAGTAAGAACTGCGAGATATAAAATCAGAATTGTGAGATATAAAGTCAAAATTGTGAGATATAAAGTCAAAATTGTGAGATATAAAGTCAAAATTGTGAGATATAAAGTCAAAATTGAGTTATAAAGTATATAAAGTCAAAGAGATATAAAGTCAAAATTGCAGTTATAAAGTCAGAACTGCAAGATATAAAATCAGAAGAATAAAGTCAGAACTGAGATATAAAGTCAAAAAAGATATAAAGTCAAATTGTGAGATATAAAGTCAAAATTGTGAGATATAAAGTCAAAATTGTGAGATATAAAGTCAAAATTGCAAGTTATAAAGTCAGAACTACAAGATATAAATTCAGAATTGTGAGTTATAAAGTCAAAATTGCACAATGTATTTATGTAAAATAAATACATAAATAAATTAGACCAAAAACTAAAATTATATAAACAAATATTTACATTTATATTTAAGGCCTTTAAACTCTCTGGATGCTTTCTTTTAAAATATATATTTTTTTAAATTAAAATAATAAATTAGCTTTTAGACTTAATTAAATATAATAGTTGAAATTATTGATCCTGTGATCAATATTACACCACAAATACTACTGTAGTAAAGCCAAAATATTCCTAATTGCGTCGTTCAAAAGTTGGCATCTGCATTTGCATAGAGCCAAACCTATTCTATTGAAGCCACCATCAAGTCAGACAAAACTTCTCTCATAAATGATTCACTCAATGAACATTTGAGTTGTTCATTCTACTGGAGCTGAGTGGATCATTACGTCCACTCTACAGCGGCTAGAGTCATCGATGGTTTATAAAACACATGTCTGCTGGAACTCCACATGTCCACGCTTCTGTGTCCCACCCAACACTGCCCTCCCCCCATTGCTTATGCATTAATAATATTAGGGCAAATTTGATGCTTCAGTTCAGGGGAAGCATTACTCATTTAAGGAGTGCATGGCACTATCTGTCTCTATCTTTCTCACTGTGGGGCCTAATGGCTCTGATTGAACTCCAAATTCAATTTAGACAGGATATTACTGTTACATGAGCTCTCCTCAACAATGCCATTTCCCTTGCTTACACAGTACATTACCCAGTGAAGCTCGGCCTTTCCTGCTAAAACAAAACCAGAAAAATGGGAGAACGAAAAGAAAACGACTTTTCCATCTCGCAATGGCAATGATTGTCGATTTCAAACTGTCTTTAACACTAACGCCTTGAAATATGAATCTATTTTCATTACCAGAGCCAGTGTCCGTCTCTCAGTAAAACTGCACATGTCCCTGACACAAATCATGATTTTACTCCTCATATTCTTCTTCCGGCGGCAAAATAACTTTCAGCATCGTACACAAACTTCTGATCGCTTACATCAGGGTTTGACCGTCATTCTTACAATCTGATTTAAACTGCATAGTGTTGCGGTTCCTAAAACCGTTACCGGCCAACTGGTGAGTTGAGCTGCATGATATCGCCAATCCATGAGTTCACATGTGCATCTGATCCTTCAAAGTGGTAAAGGTCAAAAGATTAGTATGGGTAAAGAGATTTGGCTTGCGGTCTATAAAAAAGGAGGGGCTCATGAATGAGATGTGACTCAAGCTTTATGATGCCCTGTCTAGATTGATTAATTAAAAATAGGTAATCTAAAATATAGTTGTTAAAATAAAGGTGGAGTAAATTACAAATTAATACAATAAAGATTGTGATTAACAGGTCTAGATGAACAAGCTCCTCTTAAAATTTGGTATTTTTTCTGAAATGGCGATGAACAGCTATTACTCAATATATATATATATATAAATAAAAGTAAGAATTAATACACAATAAATGTTTTCTACTTTGCTTTCCACTAAATTATTTAATTCATATTTATTTTATGATTTTTTTGTTATAATACATATATTTAAATATTGTATTATTTTCATGAATTACAACCTGAATTCCGGAAATGTTGGGATGTTTTTTATATTTGAATAAAATGAAAACAAAGACTTTCAAATCACATGAGCCAATGTTTTATTCACAATCGAACAGAACATGCCCCCGTCCCACCCTTTTTGAGACCTGTAGCAGGCATCACATTTGAAATGAGCTCATTTAGTGGATAAAAGTGTAAAATCTCTCCGTTTAAACATGTGTTATGTTCTTTATGTTTTAGGAATAAAACATTGGCTCATGTGATTTGAAAGTCTTTTAGCTTTCATTTTATTCAAGTTTAAAAAAAACGTCCCAACATTTCCGTAATTCGGGTTGTATTAAAACAGTAATAACCAGCAGGAATTTTTTACATATTTTTTATTTTTATCAATTAAATGCAAATGAATCAAACTTTTGAATCAGTTCATTGAAATGAACTTAGAAAAGAATCCAACTTAGCAACTGTAATTATGCTTTTCCACAAAACAAATATCAAGCAGCACAACTGTTTGCAACATTAATAACAAGAAATGTTGGTAACACTTTAGAATAGGGAACACTTATTCACTATTAACTACGACTTTTCCCTCAATAAATTCCTAATTTGCTGCTTATTAATAGTTAGTAAGGTAGTTGTTAAGTTTAGGTATTAGATAGGATTAGGGATGTAGAATGAGGTCATGCAGAATAAGGCATTAATATGTGCTTACCTAGTACTAATAAATGCTAATATTCTAGTAATATGCATGCTAATAAGCAACTAGTTAAGAGACCCTAAAATAAAGTGTTACCGAAATGTTTTTGAGCAACAAATCAGCAAATTAGAATGATTTATGAAGACTGGAGTAATGACTGTTGAAAAATGCTGCTATTTTGTTAGAGGAATAATTACATTTTAAATATACAGTAAATTTAAAAAAGAAAACAATTATTTTTAAATTGTAATATTTAATTTGCCTATTGATAATATCGGCAATAGAGACATCAACATTAATGTTAAGTAAATTAAAAAAAAAATAAAAAAAAAATCTAATGTGTTGTGATTAACACAACTAGATGAACAAGCGCTTTAGAAGCAGTTATAAACTTCATTTTATTTATAAATAAATATTAAATAAAACCTAAAAATGACAGCTACTGACAAACACATTTAAAACACTTAATGTAAGAGCTAAAATACAGAAAAACAAGTTATGCATAATATAACCAAGGAATGATTTTTACTAAATGGATTATATTTAATTAATTCAATCTATGATTTTTTTTAATTAGAATTATATAATTAAATATTTCATTATTTTGTGCACTAATATAACAATACACAGTAATAAACTGCAATAATTATGTACATAATTTTACATTTTAATAAATTCAAAATGCCTTGTGGGATATTTCTGAGGGATGATACAAATGAATCAATCTTTTAAATTGATTCAAAATATTTGAAGCTATGAATCATCAAATCAGAATATCAAATAAAATAAATGTAATTGAATGAAAAAATCAAACTTACTGTAAGTGTAACACAGCTCACCAAAAATGCATTATAAAATCATCTAGACACTCGCAATGTTAATTCATTTGAGTAAAATCATAATAATATATTGTGAATATTCACTTGAAGACCAGAAGACACAATCTGACCTGAATTAAATAAAATTTGAGAGAAAAAAAAATTCCACTTTGGGATATACAGAAAGATTTGCAAACTGTATTTAACAGAAACATAGTTCAAATCATGTGCTGAATCTCTTTTCGTTATCCAGCTCTCATCACAGAGGTGAAAACATGATTAAGAGAGATTCTGGAAAACATGATCCATCACGCAGAGAGCAGATCATCACACCGCCACGTTCCTTCACAGAGATGTGAATCCAGAGAGACTAACGGGTAATGAGGGGAGATATTTTTAACACCGCGGGTCTCCTCGTGTGAATGTTCTCTAAAGGCCGGTCACACCGCCACGTTCTCTCTGGACATCAGAGATGTGAATCCATTGGCTGTTAGCTGGCGAACCAATGCGCGAGAAAAAAAAATGTGTCTTCATTTTTCGCGGGCGCTTCTTTTTTCCCTTCCCACACACACACACAAGCAGAAGACCAGGCACACAGTGCCATTTGCAGTGTCACATTTCCGAAATATCATGATCCGTCTATGGTGAGTAACGGGCTTTTTCAGGCACCTTTGTTTATGTTTTGTATCCCTTTAGCTCTTCCGGTTTCCAGCTTTGGAGTAACAAACACAGTGATACGGAAAGGGATTTTTAAGCGGATGTGATACCGCGGGTCTTGGTGTGTCAGGGCAACTGCGGTGGCGTGTGAATGAGGCCACTAGTTCGTCGGCTCTTGGTGTGTCTAAGATCACCACGGCACATTGTGCTGGCCAGGCCCGGTGAGTCGCGTAGGCCAGCCCGCCACTGATTATTTTAACAAATAGCATTCCTATTCAAGTCAACAGAAAGGTTTCCAATGACAGCTCGCATGACAAAAGGTCAGGGGCAGGCTGCTTGCCGTTAATTAAGTAAAATTGGTGAATGTCAGAACTACAAAGGTCAACGTTAATCCACGGCATTGTCTCATCTCCTCAGGTTTAATCCAATGGGCTGGGGGGGGGGGGGGGTCCTTGGCAGATATTAAACTAGCTAAATTAATTCAGGACTATTTAAAGATTAATGCAGCTATGCAGGTCTAAACACAGTCAGCACTTACTCATCGACACAGACGACGTGCTGAATGCTGGCCAGAGATGTTTAGGTGAAGCTGCCAACCTGATCTTTTAATTATCTGCTTTGTTTGCATTGGCTTGGGCGTGTGTGCGATTCGAGCACAGCATACTCAGTGTAGGAATGCATCAATATAGAGATGACAGACAACAATTATGGCCGATAACTAATATATAAAAATCATTTAAAGGGGTGTTCCTGTGTGGTCAGTGGTAAATGCTGCTACATGCACTTTTACAAGTTGGGTTCGATTCCCAGGGAACACAACTGATGAAAATGTGTGTTGGCACACAACCACCCAATGATACAAATCTACAGTGTTTTACAAGTTGTTTGAACTGAAATGTGTGTTCTGTTTTTTTTATCTACTAAAATCTTTATTCCTTTCTCAAGTCTAGCCGCCTCGCCTCAAGTCACGAGGCCCCTCCCACGATTGTTGATTGACAGTAGCGTTTCAGCACAGACTGCACTGGTGTCTTACCTCAGACCCGCCCTGAGCAGTGTTGTCAACTTAGCAATTTTGTTGCAAAACTTTTCAGACTACCCAAGCAACTTTTTCTTCGAAAAGCACCTAGCAACAAATTTAGCTATTTTTTAAATGTATTTGGCAACTTTTAGCAAGTTTTGATAAGTGACTGAAACAATAAAAGGCACACATTTTCCGTCCAAATTACACAAAAAGAGGAAACCAAAGATACCAAGCAGTACACACATCACGTGAATTGACTTAGCTGCTATTTGCAATTGTTCAATTTTATAATAATAATAATAATTTATGATACACTTTGTTAGTAGCTTGTACCTGCGATTGTTGATCAGTTAGTACACCGTAAGAAAAATAGAAATACTAGTAATTTTCCAGGACATTATCCATTATCACCCTGTAACCTGAAAACACAATGCTTAGTTATAATGCAGGTAAAAAAAACAATATGGAAAATGATTTCATATTAACATAGTAGATTGCGCCCTTTTTTACATACATTTCTTAGAGTATAGCATACTAACTACTAATACACTGCTTAAAGCCAAAGACTATAGAAATTCTTGAAAGGGACTTTGTTAAAGCATAATTGTTAAGAATGTGAAATATTACTAGTAAGGGTCAATAATTCAATGTATTAATAATACTGTTATTTTTTATATTATGAATATTATTTTACAAAACAGATCTAAATTAACAAATAGAAAAATATATTTTTTTGCTGAGATTTGATGCTGTGACACAATTTTGCATCATGATTACGCATCACAACGTCATTTAGCAACTTTTAGCAACAAATCGACCTTCCTTTAGCCATAGTATGGAAGGCCGTTGGGGCCAAAACGTGTGGTACTAACGCGTTAACACGTATTTACGTTTCCAGTTTTAACTGTTTTCAGCATTAATGATAATAAGATAATAAGCAATGATAAAATACACAATACAGAAAAGAAAAAAAATGTCATCTAATAAAAATTGTAGTTAAACAGTAAATTTTAATTTAAGATGTTAAATTTGGTTATATTTAGTAATAAAGTTGATTACAAGTATCTAGGTCTGATCTAGGTATCCTAAAGTTATTTAAATTGTTCTACTTTGTATATAAAATAAATAGTAAAAAATTAGTAATCATAAAATTACTAATATATATATATATATATATACACACAAACAATAATATCTTACATTTCAGCTGTTTATGTAAAATATTAATACAAAATCTGTAAGTCTAATGATGTACTGTAAATAAAAAACAGCAATAAATTACATTTTAAAATATATTACAATAGTAAGCTGATTAAGTGTGATAATAATTCACAATACTACTGTTTTTACTGTATTTTTGATCAAATAAATGCAGCCTTGGTGAGCATGAGAGACTTTCATAAATGAATGAAAGACCAACTTACTGACACTCTGTGCAAACAGAACGCTGTTTGGTTGTCGCTCTGGACGGATACAAACCTCCAGCTGTGATATTACAGAACAGTGATGTCATCAAAACAATACCTGCGGCTTCAGCAGCTGTAGATGTGACACTATACGGTATGTGGTCAACTAGGAGCGCGAGAGTAAAGTGAGAGTAAAGTCAAAAGCAGCAGCCGCTGATAGCACGTATAGCTGCGCTGCTCTAAACACACTGTCGTGCTGCTACAGCTGCAAGCAGCCGCTGCCTTTGAGGACACCGTGCATTAACTTGTCAGGAGATCTGACAATCGTACAATGGCATCGTACCAGCTGCCAGCGAGCTCTTCCCAGCAAATCTAATTTCCATTACAATTAAAACCTTGCCGATGGATTGAGGATGATGTTTGCGCTGCAGGGGTCTAATACGGCCTCTCTCACAGTTTGATAATGTGGCGATCCAGGTGGCTTCATACAGCCCCCATCTCTCCACCAAAGCAAACACAAGCACACCGCAGGGCTTAGGTGGTTCTAGCCAAATGCTTTAACTTTCCCAGAAGGCGTGTCTGTGTTTGTATTCTCCCAGAGGTTGTGTGTTCATTGCATTCATTAAGAAGCTTTTTACAGTGCCAGAGCTTGAAGGACCGACATGGTTTAGGTATCTCACCGCTGTGCATCACATAGATCCTGCTCTGAATATTACTCCTGTTTGTCATGTTCAGTCAAAATATTCCGCCTCAGACGGCGATTCTGTGAAGGCTGCTCTTTCAGACATCCACGTTGGATGCGTTTTAATCTACTTTGTTGGTGCTAGAATGATATTTCTTTAAACCAATCAGAATGTAGGTTTAGGGGGCTGAACAACACTTCTATCAACTAATCAGATTTTACCATTAGCTTTGCAGTAGGAATGTGCATATTAAAATTAAAAAAATAATTTAATGCTATTTGTTTATACATTAAGTATATACACACACACACACACACACACACACACACACACACACACACACACACACACACACACAAACATAACACACATGCACACACACACACAACACACACACACACATGCACACACACACACACACACACACACACACACACACACACACACACACACACACACACACACACACACACACACACACACACACACACACACACACACACACACACACACACACACACACACACACACACACAAATAAAACAAATTATGCTGCAAGTGAATTTATGCATCACAACCTTATAATGTACATATAATAATAATACATTTATTGTGATTACCGATAATCCATAAATGGTTTATAGTAAAAATACATACTATTTTGCCTAATAAATAAATAATTAAACACTTAAACCTAAAATCAAACAGTTTAGTACAAGTGAATTTAGATACCACAACATTATACAGTACAAATAATTATTAATTTCATGTTATGGCCGATAACCGATTAATGGTTGATACTAAAAATCTATGGGTCTACTGTTTTGTCTAATAAATATAAATACATAAATAGGCCTAAAACACTAAAATCAATCATTTTACATGCTACAAGTAAACTTTGGCATATCAAGAATAAAAATATAAATACATTTTGAGATTTGCAAGAGATTACATTTACCAATGACATTTACATTTAACTTTGAGTGAGTGTTAGATGACTTGAGAAATCAGAAGTGAATATAAAATAAGGGAAATGTGCATGCACTTCAAATCAAATCAAATATACAATAAAATATCAAGTGTTACTGAATAATCGTAATTATAAATAATAAAAAAAACTTTAATATCATCTTATATGTTACAGTACAGGTCAGAGTCATAGTCAACATTCCTACCAACCATCAGATTTGATCAGATTTTTCTATTAGGTTTTATTTTTTTATGTTATGGCCAATAACCAATAAATAACAGATATTAAAAATGTATACTATTTTGTCTAAATAAATAAAAAAATTAAAATGTAAAACTAAAAAAAACTATTTTTTTCAAATGCTAATAGCGAATTCAGGCACCACAACATTATAAATGTATTAAAAAAATCATATTTATTTTGAGATTTGTACATTTGGTTACATTTAAAGGGATCATTCACCCATACATTTAAAATTCTAAAGTCATAATTTTTTATGTTTCAAGCCTTAATTTTTATTTCAAAGATTAAGCAAAGTTTAAGAGTTTTTGGGTTTGGAGCAACATGAGGATGAATAAATGATGACAGAATTGTCATTTTTGGGTGATATATCCATTTAACAGTCTTACTGCAGTCTTTTTAAAGACAAGCTTTAAAGGTCCCAAGTTAATTACAAATTACTATATATAAATCATCAGTTTGTTGTTTTACACATGCACACAGATATTATTTCATACACAACATATTCGTGAGATGCAAGAAATCTTCAGACGCGCCCATAACAACAAAAAGACAATACTTTATTGAAACCTTTTCTGATAAGAAGTGTGCGCTGCAAACGCGATCATGTTTGACTATGGTTTCTGTCCAGTCCGCTCGTTTTATCTCGTTTAACCACAGCTGTCGTTGGTTTTTTGTCTGGCAGAATTTCTAATTTGAGGTTGTATTACGTCGATTCTGGCACCCAACATCACAACAAGATGATGTTTTAAGCTCATTATGTAGCCGAATCTGCGCTGGTTTGACTGGGCAGTTCTTCCTTTGTTTTTCTTACAGCTTAGCGCTGTGACGTAATTGACCTATCGGTAAGCCCCTCCCCTCGAACACAGACTAGCCAATGGCAGTCGAGTATCAGTTGCACGGGGAGCGGAACTCGGACATCTTTAGGTACTGGTAACACTGATTCCAGGTATCCTCAGAGGATGGGCAATATCATTTATTTTATTACATTTCCTGAATACAAACAAATCAGAGCAAAATGTCCCTAAGTATTCAACCCCAATACAAATGAAGACAAAAACTTTCATTTTCTGGTTGTCACACTCATTAAGTTACAGTTTTCATCTGCTCAAGCATAACGTTAATGTTATCTAGTGCTTTAGCAAGGTATCTCTGACTAAAACTAGCTAACGTTAAAGTTAGTGAGTCCATGCTAATGTACAAACCTAAATAACGGACTGATCGCGTCTTGTACAGTGTGGGTCAAAAACACATAAACGAAGGTCTACATTTCAGTGCCTCTCCATATTAAACTGGTTAAATGTGCATTAATTTAATCGTACCCTACGATACATGAACAGTGTTGATCATGCATGTTGTTGATCGTGATGACCGACCATAATATGAGACTTCTGCTTGTGATCTGTAAACCCTAGCTTCGAGTTTCCCACCGTTTATTTTTTTATATTTTATAAATCCCTCCATGGAATATTCAATTCCCATTTGGTGGCCTTCTGTCTCCAAATTGTGCAAAAACATCATGGGACAAGGTTTTCACACTGCAGCTGTCATTGTAAGACAGTGAGCAACTTCGTTTGTTTGTCCGAGGGAGCAACAGTAACTAAGGGAGGCGGGACTTACCGATAGATCAATTGTGACATCAACCCTACATGACCCTAATTACCTGTGGTTGGCCTAGCCATGCATCACTCATAAAACAACAGGCCAATTAGAAGAGAAGCTCATGAATATTAATTAGACAAATCGATCTGTTTTCAGCAGAGCTCCTGAGAGAAGAGCTGTAAAAATATATTGAGATATATATTTTGGTACTTATACCGCAGATAAGACGCAGACATCAAAACCTAAAATAAAACTTCAGAAAGGTGTACAATATGGGACCTTTAAATTACTTAAAGATGGCAAAGGTAATCTAAATGTTAAAGGCAATAAAGCATGCCTAAAAAATGACTAGCTAATGACTGATTTGGTACCAATACAAATCAAGCATCACAAGTTTACAGTTAAGGTCAAAGGGATTTAAGAACATTTCTATCAAACGAATCAGATTTCTGCAGTAAGGTTAAGGTTATGCTTTTTAAAAGCATTCCTATCAGCCAATCACTTCTCTCTACGCCTATGATTGGTTGAAACGAATGTAGTAGCAGGACCACCACAGGAAACCATGTCATGTCCTTCAAGCTCTATCTGACCTCTCTGAACCTTCAAGTGAGCTTGCCAAACAGACATCGAGGGCGATTTACGCCCCTAATGGCTCAAAGAGACGGACTGACACCACATGTTATTTACAATTACAGCAGGGACTCTCGGGAGAGCTGCGAAATCACTCCGCACGCCACCCTTTATGACGGAGGTGTCGCAATAATACGGAAAAACGTTTCTGTGCTCGCGTACTCGGCATTAAGCATGAATTATTTATGCAGGTGCCTCAATGTATTTTTAATCATTAGACAAATTGAACACAGAACAGGGTTGCTTTCATTAATATCTGTCTGCTATGTGAGTGTTTCCTGTGCTCCTGTGCGCATTTTTACCCAAATTGTAATTGCTCATTTTCAGGAAATGATTAGAGTAAAAGGGGGCCGCATTACAGCGGGAATGTGAAAAGAAAATAATTAGCAGTGCCGCACAAATCTCATTTGGAGGCATACAGGAGCCTTTTAGAGGGAGTTCACCGCATGCATTACATTGTTGATTAGCTCTGATGCTCTGCCAGGGTGACGCTGGCCTTCCCCTGCCAATGATCAGAAGGGTGAGGGCTTTTAGTTTTTTATCCCGACGGCCGCTCGCATCCCAACCGTGGCAGGAAGATTAAGTGCGAGCCTCTCTTGGATGTGAGGAATCATCACTGCGCCCTGAATGCTCCAGCGCCCGGACCGGCTCACCGAACACACTGGCCCGGAACAGAGAACCTGGAGGAGAGCTGATAAAACTAACGGAGCAGGAGAGGAAGCGAGCGTGTCGAAAAGTCCAACTTCCTGGGTCAGCTTCAATTTGTATTCATGCATTCATTTTTTTTTATGATTTATTTCACCCAAGGCTGAGGAATCAGACTTGGTGGGGGTGGACCAAGTCCAGTATTCACTGATAGAGGGACAGGAAAAGAAGGAGAGAGGGGGGAAAGAGAGAGGGGAGGATCACTGGGGCGGAATGAAATGAGTGATAGCACCTGTGATGCGTCTCAAAATATATACAGCTAAATAAGACGGACTGTAAATCTTTAAGTGAGAGAGCCGAAGCCAAGAGTCTGAGGTCTCGGCTATACTTAGCACCAGTGCTTGAAGTGGGCCGGTACGCACCGGTACGCAGTACCGGCACTTCTATGTTTTAGCCTTTAGAGTACCTGCACTTTTTTTTGCCGGTACTCAGAGTAAAATCGTCAGGGTCTGGGTGATTAGGCTATATGATCCCATATATGATTAGAAATTATATAGAAACTATGTAAAGCACACTACCCAGGCGGGATCACCTCTCATCTCGACCAATCACGTGAATGAACGCAAGCAGAGTCGGTCTAATTCATTGTGTCAGGGGAGACGTGCGGAGTTGTGGAATAATAATTAATTATTGATTACTAATTTTAATCAGTACTTTATAACGAAAATCATATATTAAAATGAAAAGAAGCAGGCTTTTGCAATCACATCATTTTAAACCGTAAACTCCTGGAAAGTCCAAGGATCCAGTGAACGAATTCAAACAGTAAGCTCAAAACAGCGCTAATGCAGAGAAAACATGGCCGATTTCATCAGCGATTACAGAGAGAATAGTGACTTACGTCCAGATGTCAGTAAAATTAGTATTTTCAGCGTGTATTTGGCTTAAAGGCAAGAGTGTTTATAATGAACGCTGATTATGCGGTGGTCAGAGATTTAGCGATTCTGAATGGAACCGTATATTAAAGGCAGGCGATTTAGGGGTCTTTAGCGTCTCCCTGTGGTTCTGTTTGGTATTGCAGCGTGACTTGTGCTAATTTGTATTGAAAACCTTTATTTAATTATTGATTGATTGATTGTGGCACTATACATACATTGTGAATTATTAAAAAGTACTTATTTATTTATATAAATAAGTAAATAAATAAATAATTAAATGTGTGGGGGGGGGGGGGGTCGGGTGAGTACCGACACTTTTTTTTCCACTTCAAGCACTGCTTAGCACTGACTGACAGACTCGCAGTAATACTGTCAGACATGTATACATTAATATTTAGCATATTTTAGTATCATTGATATACTTTTATAGGTTTTGTTAATATTTTGAATTAGATTTTTATTTTTTAGAATTTCCATTTTAGTAATTTTTTATGTGTTTTTGTCATTTTTAATACAATACTAACTTTTTACAAAAATTATATTTGATTGAGGGTCGTGGTCCAAAGTAAATGTTGCATTATATCCAATACTGTGTTAAACTTTATTAAATTTGTAATATTTTTAAATATAAAAAAAAAAATTGATTCAATTATTTTAAATCATATTAACTTGTTTACATTCAATGCAAAAATAATAATATATATTTTTTTAAAGGAAATAAATAAAATATAAATAAGAAACAAATCATATGCTTAAATGGTAAATTTTTCCTATTTTTCCTTCCTCTTGTGATGTGTCATGGTGGGCCAGATCAAAGGTCACCATGGGCCAACTTTGGCCCACAGGCTCTGGTTTGGGCATCTTCGGTCTATATATCAGCCTGTTTATTAATGTTTTATTTACTTTTATTTTAGTTATATTAGTATTCAACGTATACTAAAACAAAATAAAAAATTTTGCTTTGCAATTCAATTATTTTATGTTTTATTTTATTTCAAGTAACATTTTTTGTATGGTTTTAGTTTTGGTTAGCAATAATAGCCCTGAAACGAACATTTACAAAGGTGCCATGATTTACCATTTGAGAAAGATGCAGTATGGAACGGTGTGTTTTCAGCTAAACTGACATTCTTGTTTATAATGGGAACCATGCAACAAGATACTGATTCACCCATAGGAAAGAAAATCCATAGCTGAGATATCTTTAGTGTCACAGTTGTTTTTACCAGACATCAATGAAATTAAATCGAGAGCAAATGATGTCTCTTGCTCCTCAGATTTTTCCCCTGAGAAAAAAGATCCCCGGTAATATCACATCTCCTCAAGACTTTCCGAAAATGTCATAAGAATTTCACAAACTGCTCAAAGTTAGCAAATCAAAAGTCAGAGATATCAGATTTACGACCAAATCATTTGGTTTAAGTTATCCACATTCATTTTCTCTCTAATTTACGGTCCCAATACTATCATATCGTTGGCCATCTAATCCATGCTTTGCCTCAAAATTAACACTATATTGTTTTTATTTGAGTGAAATGACATTTCAAACACACTTCCTCTTGTTTGGAGCTGCTGCTAGCTTTAGCATGTTAGCTATCCAGAGTCTAAGTTGGATATGGGTATCCAAAAATGTATTTTTAAATGTCTAATTTTTAATATCCTGCATGCTCTAGCAGACACTGCTGTATCATTGGTAAACAAGGATATACACATAAATCACACAATAAATATTAATATGGTTTCATTCTTCTTGTTTTAAAATAACCATTTTAAATTTATCATTCATATTTTTAAAACATATTTTCTTAGTTTATGATTGAAACTCTCGGTCTGGGACAAAAATAAAACAAAATCTATAGGACATTTGAAAAGCAATCCGTTCCCCAATCTGTTCTACAGGCATCAAGAGGCTTAAATGTAAATATCACAGCCCCTGTTAGTGAAAAGTAAATGACATCATGAACAGGACTCATCATGTGGAGATTTCAGATGCCCCACTGACCTGTGGGTAATTCACTTCGTAGAGAGGACTAAACCCAGTAGACCTGTGCACGTCTCATGGGGCAGTTACTCTGGATAGAGATATGGGATAGACATAACCCCATGCATGCACAGGCGTGATTGCATGATCTCATGTTCCATTGTGCATGCAGTTAGCGGCCATTGTCTGGGTCGATTGCGAGCCGAGCCGATGTCTGTTTCCAGGCAGATGCTTTCAGTGCACACTGGGATATCTAAAGACTTGTGAGGTCTGTAAAAGAAATACAAAAATGAAAACTTCAGTCAGAATTTACTCACCCTCATGTTGTTTCAGACCTGTATGACTGACTTTCTTCTGCGAAACACAAAAGAAGAATGTTAGTGTCCAAACAACATTGGACCTCCTGGACTTTCATTATGAATCCAGGCTCATTGAAAAAACATGTCTATGTTGACATTTTTGCTAAATGGTATTACAATGTTTCTTGCACAACTGATTAAAATGAAATGTTAATTTGGCAACATTGGTTGTTGTATGTTGTATGCATCAAAAAAAGGAAATAAAAACACATTTACCTTGCTAAAACAATTGTTTAAGGTCTTTTTTTATCATAACTCATGTTTCATGGGACTCGGACCACACCTATCACAACATTTTCAAAGTGAATCGTCCATTTAGTGGCACTAAAAGTGTGTTCAGTTTTATCTGAAACGGATTAACATGAATCTTGCATCATCTTATTATAGTGGTTGCTATACGTATGACAGAAACTTGGCGCTAAATGTCACACTGCATTGAAAATAACATATGAAACCCTACCTTAAACTTAACTGATAGTGTTAACACAAATGGCAGATACAAATGCATTTTCTAACGTGACCCTGCAATTTTAGCTTGCATTTACAAGTCTTTGAGCTTTTTTAACATGACCCACATTTCACAGGACTCGTAACCAAGTGCACTGCATTGCAAGTGCGATACTGTACCAGGTGCACTACTGAGCAAGTTTACTATGTCAGAAAAGGCATGCATATGGCATATGGCTTCATAATCTGCCCTGTACTAATCATAATTTTGTGAAAATGAATAAAAGCTGCTCGTGTTTCATTACCACCAGTGTTTAAACTGCAGTGCATTGTACGTATAAGTACGTTTTTGGAGTTTAGCAAAAATGTAGGGTTGCAATTTCCAGAATATCTTCTTTTGTGTTCTGCAGATGAAATAAAGTAATACAGGTTTGGAACGACATGAGAGTGAGTAAACAATGACATAATTAAAATTTTGCATCAACTGTCATGTTAACTTCAGAATGCAACTGATGTTCTTAAAGGGACGGCATGTGTTACACACACTAACACTCTCATTTCCATCCGAGACAGCTCTGGTGTTCTCTCAAGTGCGACCGTATCAAGTTAATGACTTAACTAATTGCAATAAAAAGCAGTGGTGTTTACCGAGCATGAGGAAAACGTGTCTAATTAGAGAGCGGTTGCCTCCAAAGTTCTCGGATAGTCGGTCCGGAGGAAAGGAAGGGGTCACGCGAGACCTCTGATCATCGGTACACTCTCAAAGAGAACGGTTCCTCCATTGATCTAGTGCACTCTCTGCTACCAGCTGATATATGGAGCCTGTTCCTGTTCGTTGCAAACAGCTAGTCACCACAACACACACATCAATATGAGCACAGAAGCACACACACACGCTCTTCTGTGCCTTGATCCACTCATACACTCCCTCACGTCAACACGGACACACTTGCTCAGACAGGACACCCTCATGCACAAACAAATGCTCAATAATGATGTTGAATCCACTCTCATTGCTTTTTGATGAGAGTGTGTTGAAAGAGCAGGCTGCTATGATGTGGTCTAACAATCCCGTTCCCTTATTTGCATTAAGAGCAAGCAGGTAGCCCCAGTAATGGCTTTGTGGCTCTCCAGAAGATGTCTTTGAAGCCGGAGAATCGATGCACCTCTTCAAAACTTCATATCCTTCCAGATACGACTCCTCGACCCACTCAGGCACTGCCGTGAGACCAAAGCAAAACAGTCTTTTTTTTTTAAACGAGTCAGAGAAAGGAAGCCAGTGGCACTTTTTTGTAAGAGAAAAAGCGGATATTTGCACTTTCGGGTCCCTCAATGCGACTCTGGCGAACATTACAGCGCAGGGCTATTTGTGTATATCTTGCTAAATGGAAATAAAGAGAGGAATCATGTTGCCAATTTGCATCATTCAGGCGTAAAAGTCCGCTTGGCATAACGAAGATAATAAAAAAGTAGCACAACTCAATTTTAAACATCCGAAATGAGCCTCATTTCCACAAAACCCCCAGATTTTCAAGGCGATGACAATAACATGCCATTTTCAGAGACGTGTACCAAGTTTTCCACAGGCCACTGAGGCTGAAAGGCCATTTTTATGGAACAGGCTGAACCTTCTGCTATTGAATGTGACTGCAATGATAATTTGAAGAATGGGAGGTGATGGTTAGTCATTACAGCCGTCACTGAAGGTTCTTGAAAATGACTCCTGGCAGGCCCGACTCCTTCCCAGATGCAGGCTGTCAAGGCGCACCAAAGCAGAGGCTAAGCTGATTAAATAGGACCTTTTCCAGTGTGTTTGTTTATTTAGAGCTCGTACGAAAAACAACTCTCGTCGTGATGAAACCAGGCACTTAATTGGGATTCAGGTTGCATCTTTTAGCGGACGGTGACCTGCGGGGAACGTCCCGACAGACGTGTTGGGGTCACGCGATCGAGCTGGATTAACATAACGGAAGCTACATGCCAACTTTGGGTCGTTTCAAAGGATGCTAATTATGGAGGCAAAGTTGAAATCAATACCTCAGAGAGAAAATGGCGACACATGTATAAAAACACACAGGAAAAAGCAGCCAAATTACTTTTTTCCCCCTCCACAAAGGCCTCATTAGGGAGCAGGCAGCATTATCGCCGGCTAGCCTCCGTTTCTGCGGTTAATGCCACCCAATTCCTTCTGTTTACTGAAAAGCCTCTGCTGTCGCCTCATACCTAATGTGCCGCTTTAAATTTTAATGCTCCGAGTTCACACTGGAGCCTTCTAGGGGCCCATCAAGGCTCAAGCGAACAGCCAGATGCCCATCTCATCCCAGAAGGATGTGGAAGTATTACATTAGACAGTAAATCCACACTGGCCTTGTTAATTATTTAGGAAAACAAAGTGCTGCAGTCATAGATACTCCACTGTACAGCTGAGCAATGTTTAATCTACATAATGTATCTGGAGGTGGATGAAGCCAGGAGAGCGGGGATAAAGCGAGAGGGAGAGAGAAAGATGCAGCTGATAGAGAAGTGGAGAGCGTGCCAGGCTACAGTAATGGCAAGGAAGGGAGAAATGAAGATGAGAAGCGCAAATGAGACAGCACGGACCGAGATTGTGAAACCGCACGCATAAGGTGCAAGAAAGCCATGGAAGATAAACACGGCGAGGACAGAACAAGCAAACGATCTGAAGCTTTGATAGGGGAGGCCGGGGCTAGTTGTCACATGAGGAAGCGCTACGGTATATCTCGGTAATTCTAATTACACAAATGTATGTTTTCTCTAGCATTGGCTTCATTGATGTCAAACAGCTAGTTCAAAACCGCTGAAAATTAGGTACTTTTCTGTCTTTCAAAATATTTGTTTTAAGAGCTGTAAGGTAAACATAAATAAAATATAATTATATTAAAATTATATATAAAATATAACATAAATACACGCAAAAATAACACTTTTAAAGTAATGAATACCAAATTGATCGTTAAATTGATAACAAGGGACGCATAGACATTTATATTATTCTATTTCAAATAAATTCTACTTTGAACATCAAAAAATGTTTCACAGTCTCTACAAAAATATTAAGCAGCACAATTGTTTTCAATATTGATATTAATAATGTTTCTTGAGCAGCAAATCAGAATGATTTCTGAAGGATCATGTGACATTGAAGACTGAAATTCAGCTTTGCCATCACAAGAATAAACTGCATTTTAAAACAGTTATTTTAAATTAAAATTATATTCATAATATTACTTACAACTTTTTTTATAAACTTTTTTTTAAATCAAACACAGCCTTGGTAATGCTTTCAAAAAAAGCTTTTCTTTTATTTGATTGACCCTAAAACACTTGTAATAATTTTTTTTTATTTGTAATCCATAATTAAACAACAATATGTATATAATTTATATGTATATATAAATACATAATGAAGGAGTACCAAAAGTTAACACAAGGGCATTTTTCATAAATGCCTAGATAAGTGCAAGTAAAGTTGTCACATATGTTTTAATTGTTCTAATTTTATACACTATAACATTACCATTAGGGGTCGACCGATTATTGGCCTGGCTGATTATCAGTGCCGATATTAAGTATTTTTATTATTAACAGTATCGGACATTTTCAAAACCAATTTGCAAACATTTAAATATATACATATATCGACATATATATATATCAAAATATCTGTTATCTGTTTACCTGATCTGTAATAATCGGTACTGGCCTACCCCTAATTACTATATTATACTATATACAAATTTGTATACAACCATACAACTAAAAGTCTATAAGGTGTGAGTCTATGCAGAAAATACCACAATAGACATATCCTAAGAAATGTTTCTAAAAAGTGTGACAACCGGCTTTGGTCTCCCTGTTTGATTTCAGGGACAGAGAAACACAGAGAAACTGGGAAAACAAAGTCGACAATACTCAATTTTCTCCATAATATGACGTTCTATCCTCAAATCCTCTACATTTTTAATCCCGTTATTGTTCAAAAGCCCTGACTCCTCGCTACACTGAACAAAGACACGTAATTTCCCAAGTATTTAACTTTTATACAAGTGCAACAAAAGGACATAATAACAAAGTCATAAATCTCACCGTTACATGCTTTTAAACTTTGAAACATTTAAGTTAATGAGTGAAAGTCTTTACACAGGTCTTAAGAAACATTCCCTGCATACATTTGTGTTTATTAGTGTGATCTATTATGCATTCAGAGGAAGCAAAGGCCGGGTGTGTTTCACCATTCATCATTATAACTATACTTGAACCACAATGCTAATACTGGCAATGCATTTGAGGACATGATGAAGCATCTCTAAGAGATCGTGATCGTCATTATGGCATAGACACTGAGGTAATGTGGTGGTTATTGATGAAGCATATTGAGCTGGGCTGGAATAGTGTGAGAGGAATAGCATGTGGAGGTGTTGGCAGTGGGATGATGATGTTGAAGCTATAACCCTAATCATTGAATTCAGATGAATGCTGTGTCTGGCTATATTTATATGCAGACCATCCCCCGTCTGTTTAGAGCCATCTATCTGTATCTCCTGACCCCAGATTTCTGTTAGATGCTAAAACAAGACTTAAACGCAATATGGCACTCTGGATGAGCATATGTCTAGAATATATTCTTGTATATTTCATGATACATGTCGCTCAAAGAACCCATTAAATATTAAGGTTTGGTGACTTTTAGTCAATGTAATGAGCTTTGAGGTCATCTCTGTGCTAGTGTATGCAAATGTTTAAACGTATGAATTCTCTTCTAAAAAATTGATTAAAAACGTATTACTTTAAAGCTTGTATTATACTGTATACTTATTTATTGACTAATTTTGATAATAATAATAATTATTATTATTATTAAATGGTCCATAAAAGTTAAACATTCCATAAAATGGTCCTAAATGAATGAATGAATGAATATTAGCTTGCAATAACACAAGCTTAACAACTGTATCATTAAAAGTAGTTTAAGATAATAATAATAAAATAGTCCATAAAAATACATTAAAATAATACAGAGCTTGATAATAATAATAATATAATATTTTGTATATATATTTTTTTAAATATTGAGAACATGTTTGGAATATATTTGAACTTGCATCACCACATGAGCTGTGTAGCTAACAACTTGGCCACAGCCTTAACAACATACAACAATTTACAAATGAACTCATAATTAATTTTAATTACGAAAAAAAAAAAACTGAAATCTCAAATGAGGCTCTTTTACCATTTAGAGGATTAAAAGAAAGCTTTTTATTGTGTGAATAGTCTCTTTTGAGAAGTTTGGAATCCCTTTCATTAGGGGTCCTTTAAAATACTAGACTTCACATTAGTTAAAAATGGACAATGAATGCATTGAAAAGCGGCCACACCTTTTGCTCGGCGTGCGTTCGCCGCTGTGATTTGGAATTGTGCAGAACGCACTTGTGCTTGTTTTCACCTCTGCTTATCTCCCCCTCTCAGCCCTGTATCTCATGTGCCCCTCCTCTAATTTATCTCCTTTCTGGCTGATTGATTAGTAATGCCTTTTTTTGTTTGTTTGTGACTGAGACTTAATTAGATTTCACAGGTTAGAGGTCTACATACTGAAAGTTCAAGATTATTATTATTATTTTAATTAGATTGTGCCATTAAAGCAGGTTATTGTGGGACATTTCGGAGAAGGGAAGGGCAGCGCTGTGGCTCCACCAGCAGTCATTAAGTCTGTGATGGAGTTCCGCACGTGCTCCAGAGGCCTGGATGTGTGCGGTTACAGCCTAACGCCAGAAATGAGAAGTGCTTCAGCGAGCCAAAAACGTGCTGTGTAAATGGACATTTTTAGTGCTATGGATTCACCTGTTGACTCAAAGAGAATTCTGGTCAATAAAATAATATTAAAAATCTCAAAAGGCTCCAAACATATCTGTAGATTACATGCTCTTAAGCGCAGTAAGCCTTCAGAGCTTTTTGTTTGAGTGCAATTAGAAACGGCCTTCCATCAAACACCACATCCAGAAGGTCTATAATACACTGGGAAAGTGATTTTTCAAAGTTGTAAATAAAACACCATACAAGAAAATGCTATTTCAGTCAATTCACTTTGTTACTTGCCATTTCTTTGTGATTTTTGGTGAAATTTACTAGCAATTTCTGAGCTAAAATTGGTTCTCCGCCAATTTTAGTTTCAGTGGACCTGGAGAAATGGCATTGCTGTTCATCTCAATCGCAGTTTTATGGCTGGAACAGGATGTCTGCGGTCATTTTTGCTCAGTTGTGAGCATTTCTGAGTCAAAAATGTCACTGCAAGATCCAGTTCCAGACCCTTCACTAGCAAAAATCCGGAGCGGTAAGGTCAACGTCAGCTTATAGGAAAAAAAAAAAATCCATTTAACTCTATCCTATTTATTTGCATTCCTCAAAGACTCATTAAAACCTTTTTGAAATCATGTAGATCTGCAGAGGAAGTTGAAGCTTCTAAAGGCATTTTAAAAGATGAATTAAAAGACAAAGTAGTGTCCAGCTGCTTGGCCACAAAAAAGAAGTGCCTTATAATGAATAGCCATTATTACGGCACGTAGTAGTCGCTAATGAGAGCGATCATGATGGCGCAGTTGTTGTATTGGACACCTGGTAGTTATTGAACAGCAGTCACATTTAAAATGCATTTAGAAGCCTGATTACAACCATATGAAATAAGGTATAATGGTCCTCGTCAGAATTCAGTGTCTCAAACAGAGAGTAGAAAAAAAAGCGAATATCGTAAAAGCGATAATAACTTTTGCACCCGTCTGGGGGGTAATAAATAAATAAATTCGTGCTTTGCAACTGTGCATCAGCCAGCAACGAGAGAGACTCGGCTGTGTGCGGATTTAATTAGAAAGCAAAGCTTTTTTGACAGTAAATTGATTTTTAATTGTCTTCTTCTGCATTCGCTCCAGGTGGCTCAAGTCTTCTCTATTTGATGTTTTGTGTGCTTTATGTGAAGGTTTTTCCTCCTGCCAAAACACAGTTTATTATGGCACGCTGCAGATTAGCAAGCGGTTCTCCCAAATCAAGCATATTCTACATCTGAGGGACATCCAGTGAGGTTTTAACTGAACTGTCGAAATTCTCTGCGGCAAATGCACTCAGAAACAACGGCAATAGAGGATTTCTTTTAAAAAACATGGTCTGGTCGACATCGCTAATGGGCCCAACAGGAAGGAAATGTAATTTGAAAGGAGCTGATCTATGTACGCCATTGTTGTGGGGTAATGCTGATGTAATTATTATCTGCCGTTGATGGAGGTCGGTAGAGGAAGGATTTGGGACCGTGCCACAAATTTGTGCAGGATGCCAGGATGTCGTTCAATCACAGATAGTCGCACAAAACACTATATATATGGTGCTTTTTGTGAAGTAAAAAGCTCTGTGTGATTTAGCCATGACTAGCAAGTCAGAATGGGTGTGGTCTGCACTGAATTTGATCTAATGAGGTTACATCAGTAGCATATTACATAACACATTCCGTTTATTCTGCCTTAAAAATGATTTTCCAACAGGCTATTTATCATTTACATTAAAAGCAGTTTTAATTAATAGCGTGCATTGAATATTCTCACTGCAACGGCTAAATAAAAATTGTTCCACAGTAACTCATACATCATACGGTGAGATATTGTGACACGGTTATGAAAGTCTTTGATCGGCACACATCAGAATGAGAAAAAAGGGTCCTATAGATTCAGCTTTAAACCAATTATGAAAGCAAATGATATAAAATGACAGTACGCTAACGTGATCGGGGTGGGGCTGACCTTTTCTGTGCTTAGAGCTACAGCTGCATGGTTCAGACATGCGTAAGGCCTGCCCTTTCTACAGATATTCTAATAATTTATATGCTTTATAATGCAATCTATGCAAGGTTTCAGAGAGTTCTTATGCAGAAGGGATTCAAGTTTGAAATAGTATTATTTTATCCTGATGCATGCTATAGAATAGCTCTTGATTTAGTTTCATATCAAAATAATGTATATATATATATATATATATATATATATATATATATAGCCTAGCTATATCTAGTACGATTTTCACTCAATTCAAGAACGTAAAGCATTATAATTCACGATAATATAATGGATGAAGTCCAAATTCAAAGAAATATGATCAAGTCCTACATTCATTATATCCAAGGGGTTGGTCTTTATTTGATTAAATAAATGAAATAACTGACAACTAATGAGGAATTCTGTGGCAGAATATTTTATATTAATGACTAGAGCGGTCTCATGATAAGTGCTTAAATTTAATATAGTCTGACTGGCATGTACCCAATTAGATGTTTCCTAATAAGTCTCTTCTTAGATATGCCTGATTTTGTCCTATAATACAGTCTCACACAGAAAAATAGTTGAGTGTTTGCACAGCTATATAGAATTGTAATTGCCACTGTCATGTGAAGTCTTAATTATGAGATGTGCCACATTGCAAAGGCATTTAAATTGAGCAACAGTAGCATCTGCTGGTTGGAAAAGATCATAGCAGGAATTCAGTGCTAGTTGTACAAACCCAAACTGATATAGCCTACAGCTCATGGTGATGCAAATGAGAATTTAAGTTCTTAGATATATAGACTTGAGTCACTACAGTGATTAACAATGTATAAAGTATTTATTCTGATATGTTAAACACATTATTATATGCTCTTTATTATTTAAATATATATTTGTGTTATTACTGTAGTTTTTATAGAATATACTGTATAGTTTGTACAAATAGTACATTAAATTAAACTAGGTATTTACTGTTATAGCTACATGGCCACATGTGAAATCCACGCAGGTAAATGTTAGTTTACACACGTTTTAGTAATCTTAGGTTACAACAAACTGGACTCCAAAACCCATAATCATAGAGTTTCATACCCAAAGGGCATTAAGAATTATGCAAAACACACACGTATAAGCCTTTTAAACTTAATAAAAACACTCATTTGATGGTAATCACTATTATTTCACGGTTCAAACCTGAATAACCTTTAAAGGTAAAAACCAACCATAACACCAAGCCAAATACTAAACACACACCTTCACGTGGGCGTCGCGCAGAACTCAACTCGGCCCATTCCTAGGCGCGCGGTTTCCGATTCTGCGCAGTTGAGCCTCATCCGCCTCGGCTGAGCTTTTGAGGGTTGTGCGGAAAAACCGATGAAGTCCAGAAAACTTGTAACAAAGTAGCGATTTGAGCAACGATGAGTGGATCTGTTGTCGACAGCACCGTGTCATCGGGCAATGCTTCGGTTGCAATTCCGACAGACATCAGCGGGCAAATATTAGATCTAGACGAAGACGATGACTTGGAAGTTTTCAGTAAGGTAATTTATAATCAACTGGTTTCAACTGAGATCGAGCGCAGGCTGTTCGATCCGTAGTGTGATATAGACGCATAACCAGAGTTGATATCTTTTGATTCTACATAATCAATGGCGTAGAAATCTCAACTTCTCACTAAAATCTTGGTGTTTTGCTGTGATCTGAAGTTCCAAAGGTCAGCGATCAGGCGCTGTCATGCCATGTTTTTTTTCACTTCCGAGTTTTACTTTTACTGTTGTACTTTCTGTAGACTATTTAGACTGTAGACTCGTTTGATGCAAGATAATTCGTTTTAAATAGTCCGAAACTCGTCGAACAGCTCTGTACAGATGCAGCCTGTGCGAACGCCTGTTATTTGAGTTTATCTGTCTGTTATGAATCTGCCTGACTATATGTCTATCTTGTCTGTCTGTCTGTCAGTCAGTCCGCCTGTCTGTAGTGCACTAGCAGTCAGTCCATTCCCAGCAAGCAGTTACAATACCCTAACAATGTCTGGCAAATGTTAGAATACGTAGCAACACCTAGTAACAGTTAAAACATCCTAACAGCTGGCGAGAACAACCTAGAAACCAGGAAGAACACCCTAACAATTCCCAGTAAGCTATTAGAACACCATAACAACAGTTAGAACACTCTAACAACACCTAGCAACCAGCCAGAATACCCTAGGAACTCGGCATAACACCCTACAATGTCTGGCAACAGCTAGAACACCTTAACAACAGTTTGAACACCCTTACAATTCCTAGCAAGTGGCTAGAACACCATAGCAACACCCAAAAAGTGTGTAGAACACTATAGAAATGCCTTAAAAGAGTTAAAATACCCTATCAACTAAACAGAACACCCTAACGATTCTCAGCAAGTAGTTAGAACACCCTAGCAACACTTAAACCATTAGAACACCCTACCAACTAGCACAACACCCTAAAAGTTAGAACACCTTAGCAATGCCTAGCAACAGTTACACCATAACAACTTAGAAGAACACACTAACAATTTAGAAACCCTGCAAGCACAGTTAGAACACCCTAGATAGAGTTGAACACCCTAGCAATGCCCGGCAACATTAGCAGAACACCTAGCAATAAGCAACAGTTAGTAGCAAGGGCAGAACACTAACAATTCCCAGCAGGCAGTTAGAACACCCTAGCAATGCCTGGCAACAGTTAGAACTCCATAGCAACTGGGCAGAACACCCTAGCAATACATAGCAACAGTTAGAACACCCTAGCAATGCCTAGCAACAGTTAGAACACCCTAGCAATACCTAGCAACAGTTAGAACACCATAGCAACCGGGCAGAACACCCTAACAATTCCCAGCAGGCAGTTAGAACACCCTAGCAATGCCTGGCAACAGTTAGAACTCCATAGCAACTGAACACTAGGCAACAGTTAGAACACCCTAGCAACCAGTTAGCTACTGGGAGAAACCCTAGCAATGCCTAGCAACAGTTAGAACACCCTAGCAATGCCCGGCAACAGTTAGAACTCCATAGCAACTGGGCAGAACACCCTAGCAATACCTAGCAACAGTTAGAACACCATAGCAACCGGGCAGAATACCCTAACAGTTCTCAGCAGTTAGAATGCCATAGCTACCACTCAGATGCAATCTCTAAACTGTTTCAAACTGCAGATAAAGCTTTATCAGTCTGACATCAAAGTTATTCTTCTTGACAAACTTTCATTTGTAGTCGGAGTGTTTATAATTCTCTTTAACTGTTGGGTTGACGTTGTAGTCAGTATCAGCAGTGAATGGTTATGAATGGAAGTGCTGTGTTTGTTGGGTAAAGCAGCAGCACAGTTTATGCTGACTACAGGCCAGTTTGTTATGACAGGAAACAGACGCTCGGGCTTCTTTCCCAGCAGCTGCGGCTAAACGAAAGGGATTTGCATGCGTCAGTGTTTGGACCAGTAAAAGATAGCAAGACAGTAGGACAATCAGATGTTTGTCTCTCACTGTGATCAAAACAAACACAAACACAGCTCTCAAATCAAGTTCATGGCAATATTACGGCCAGTTATAATGACGTACACTGTTATGGCATGAGACTGTGGTTATGTGGCTTAGTAACAATAGCATAACCGTTTATATATATTTTTGGGGTCAGTAAATATATTATGAAAGTTTAAAATAAGTACTTTTTTAGGTACATATTAGTCTTAATATAAATATTATCAAAAGAGCCTTTAAGGAACATAACTTATTTGGTTTTAAGCTCAAGAAGCGGATATTTTTAGGATCAAATCATGTTTACAGCACTTCTCACTTTCAAAACAATGTTGTTCTTTTGAACGTCCTATTTATTAAAAAATCTTGTTTTGCACAAAAATAACAAGTAGCACACCTGTTCTCAACATTGATATTAATAGAAATGTTTCTTGTGTGTCAAATCAGCATATCAGAATGATTTCTGAAAGATCATGTGACACTGAAGACTGGAGTAATGATGCTGAAAATTCAGCTTTGCATCACAGAAATAAATTACATTAAAATATAGTCATAAAACAGTTATTTTAAATTAGAATAATATTTCACAATATTACAGTTTTAATCTATTTTGTATTAAATAAATGCAGAGTTGGTGAGCATAAAGCACTTATTTTAAAAATCTTATGACCACAATTTAAGTTATTTATATATTTTTTGTTGCTTTTTAATTTATTTATTTGTGATTCTCCAAGGTATTTTAAAGAACACCAGGGTTATGGGTATTATGACTTTTATGAGCATTGTACCATACCAGATAAATTTAGTTGCAAGCCAATCCACGTTAAGTTGGTTGAAAACACATAAAGTGCACGTGTTGTTTGCTTGATGTCTAAACACTCAGTGTTGCCGGTCCCTCACGTGTCCTGATGCACGTTTTGTTTTTTGTGTAGAATACGACTCTAACAGAAGGCAGCTCTTTCAACGCCTCCATGCAGACCTCCCCTGCTTCAATGATCAACCAGTACAAGTTTGAGGAAGAAGAGGAAGACGCTGACACTATAGATATTTTTGTCACAGTCGATAACCCAGAGAGTCACGTAACAGCTATTGAGACCTACATAACCTATCGGGTTGTGACCAAGGTACTGATCGGAGCACAAACTCACTAAGTCAGGTTCTGTGAATAATTCTCTCATCTTTTCCATCGTTCTCCCTCACGTCAGACCACACGGAGCGAGTTCGACTCGAGTGAGTTTGAGGTGCGAAGGACGATACCAGGACTTCCTGTGGTTAAAGGGACGTCTGGAAGAAGCTCATCCCACGCTTATTGTTCATGTATGTGAAGTGTGCGAGTCTCCTGCTTGTCAAACCTTCTGGAGAATGAACACATTATGGAAGTTTATGGGATGAGGAGAGTCGAAATATTAATTTTTCCAAGTTGTTTTAAACTTTAAACTAATGCCATAATTTGATATAATTTCACACCCCTGTCAAAATTATTATAAAGGTCTGGTCCATTTGAAAATGTCTTTGGTTGTGGTGTGCTAAAACTCTCATAAAACATTGATTTGGTTGCGTCCCATCAGCCACTGCCTGAGAAGTTTGTGATGAAAGGAATGGTGGAGAGGTTTAATGACGATTTCATCGAGACGAGGAGGAGGGCGCTACACAGGTTTTTGAACAAAATCGCAGAACATCCCATTTTCTCCAGCAGGGAGGATTTTAAGATCTTTCTCACAGCAGCATCTGGGGTAAGATTGATTTATTTGATTTAGTTATCTATTTATATATGTTTATACATTAACATACTTTTCATTCATTCATTCAGTTATCTATTTTTATACATCATTATTCATTTTTATTTAGTTATCTATACATCTGTCCTATACGTTTTATACACTATTGATTGATTTATACATTATTTATTTATTCATTTTTAATCATTTATTTATTTATTTTTATTTATTTATCTATTTTTGTTCATTATGTACAATTTATTTTTATACATTTTTATAAAAATAATTTATTTATTTAACCTTTATAGAATTCATTTATTTTTAATACAATTTATTGATTGATTAATTTATCTTTATTTATTCATTCATTCTCATTATTTCAATTTTTTTAGTTATCTGCTATTTATTAATGCATTTATAAAATGTATTTATTTTTGTATTATCATTACTATTATTATGTCTAGTTAATTTATAATCTAGTTAATGTGGTGCTAGTCATTTGTAATACTTAAACATAACTCATCCCAAACCATATCTAGAAACCAAAATATCATACAAACTAAGAGCTTGTTTGACCTGGACTGGAAAGTGATCACCCAGCAACCACCCAGAATATCCTAGCAACCATGTAGTGCTATATTAGAATTACCATTTTTTTGTTGTTGTGTTGATGTTCCATTGGAAGGTTTTACTTGTCTGCCAGAGACATCGTTTTCTTCCTAATAAAGACATTAAAACCTGTCTGTGCACACACACACACACACACACACACACACACACACACACACACACACACACACACACACACACACACACACACACACACACACACACACACACACACACACACACACACACACACACACACACACACACACACACACAGTCCCACATTACCCTGATAACCACTGACCTTCTGTGTGTTCTCTATATGTGATCTCAGTTTTGCTTTATAAGAGGATTATGTTAAATGCATGCAGATAATGTGACAGTTTCTGTGTTTAGCCCCGGCTGAGTGACCTCTAAGATAAGTACTTTAATAAAGAGCTCCTCACTTCCCTTCAGTCATAATAAAGGAAGTTTTGCTGTTATGGATATTTGACGCTTCGAAGGCTGCTGTGATACACGCTTACAGTTTTATCAGCTATTTGCACTGGTGTTGTCATTACTGGCCAACCATGAAAATATGCAGACATTTTCAGCCATTAGAGGCTTTTGCTGAAAAAAACAGTGGAGATGAGAATTATTTTGCTGTAGTCTCTTTTCAGTAACATCATGCACCGTTCCTATGATCCTCCGCAGGAGTTCACCTCTCATAAAAAACAAGGTCCAGGGTTTCTGAGCCGGATGGGGGACACGGTCAAAGCCGTCGCTGCTGCGGTCAGAGGGGTCAGAAACCGGCCTGAGGAGTTCACCGAAATGCAGGAGTACGTGGAGGCCTTCAGTCAGAAGATCAGCTCTGTTGATAAAGTTACCCAAAGGATCGTCAAAGAGCAGAGAGGTTGGACTTTTTGTCTCATTCACACACTTTTCAGTGAATTCTCATCTCTAATTGGTTGACACTCAAAGGAAATGTATTTGTATGGACTATAATTGCTATAGTTATGGATATGCTGCATAAACCAGCTGCTGTTGTTGTCACAGAGTACCTGGAGGAGCTGAAGGAGTGCGGGCCGACATACGAACTGTGGTCACAATCAGAGGAGGAGCTGGCCGAGTCCCTGAAGAACGTGGCAGGCAGTGTGGACAGATGCTGCAAGGAGACAGAGGAGCAGGTCAAGCATCTCAATGATCACCTGATTCCGGTCCTTCATGAGTACGTCCTCTGTGCCGACACACTCAAGGTAGAGTGACCAGATGCTTCTGCTTTGTCTTTCTTAAAGGGATAGTTCACCCTACATTTTAAATCAGTCATCATTTGTTCACCTTTATATCATTCCAAGCCTGTCTTTCTTTCATTGGCAGAACACAAAAAGATAATATAAAAAAAAATCCAAAGAAATTAATATTTGTTATTCAGTAAGGATGCATTAAATTGCTTAAGAGTGATGGTAGAGACATTTATAATGTTACAAAATATTTTATTTCAAATACAGGAATTTATTTTGAACTTTCTGTTCGTCCAAGAATCATAAGAAAAAAATGATCACGGTTTTAACAAAAAATATTAAGCAGCACAGCTGTTTTCAATGTTGATAATAATAAGAAATGTTTCTTGTGCAGCAGTTCAGCATATTAGAATCATTTCTGAAGGGTCATGTAATACTGAAGACTGGAATAAAATTCAGCTTTGCATCACAGGAACAAATTATGTTTTAATATATATTCAAATAGAATACTGTTATTTTGAATTGTAATAATTTCTCACAAAATGTGTTTTACTGTATTTTTTATCCAATAAATGCAACCTTGGTGAGTATAAGAGACTAAAAAAAAAATACCAATCCCACATTTTGAACAGTAATATATGAATTTATTTACATTTTTTTCAAAAATCGTATTTTACTTTAAAAATAAATAAATAATTAGAAAATAAAAAGGGTTTAAGAATGACATGAGAGTGAGTAAATGCCATCATAATTGTCCTTTTTAAGTGAACTATCCCTTTAAGTGTAGAATGTTATTGATTGGTTTTGGTTAAATAAAATGTTCTGTTCTATTTTGTTCAAGGCAAATGACCTGCTCGTATTAAAATCATGTTTGAGTTGATATGATGTTTGCTGCATTTCATCCTGTCTGATATAAACCTTGAGGCAAAGCTATGATCAATACAGCCAGCATTCTGTTTTTCTGAGGCTTATTACATATTTCATTCAAATATATTGATCAGAATTTTCATACTTCATGAGTATCGATCATGGGTTTTCAGGCGGTACTAAGGAGGCGAGACAACATCCAGGCAGATTTCGAAGCGAAGACTGAAGCTCTTGCTGCGAAGAAGACCGACAGAGACACGGTAGGTCTATTATTGACTCTTTCAGTTCTCCACGTAATCCATCCAGTGCTCCTTTGAAAATTCATGGAGATTATTTTTAATAAAACCCAGCTCTAGCTGTCGTCCTGGCTTTCATTAGACAGCAGCGCTGCTGTAAAAGGAATTTGGAGAGATTACACGACTATCGCTGTAGATGTACTTTAAAGCCAGACCGCTCTTGAAGTGGGACGTTTCAAATATTACTCATATTGCCCAAACTAATATTGCCATATTTAAGTCTCTTTGGCTGTTTGAGTTTATTTTTGTCAATTCCATCAAATATCAGGGGCAGGATGCTTGAACGCTCTGAAAGGGCATTAATGGTCCAGAGAAGCTTAGCAGCATCTCGGCTCTCTTGTCAATTTAATTATGTGCTTTGATTGAGGCGGTCCCTGCTGACTTACGCTGCTTACTACAAAAGGCCATTTCCAAAATGAGAAGGTATCCCCAATGGCATGATTTTTCTGTGTTCTTGTATTTTTTCTTTTTTAACCAATGAACTATATGCTCCAGATTCACACTCCCAGTGTGTAGAAGAAACAATAAGCCATATAATTAATTTGAATATGGTCCTTCCAAATATGGACCCCCTTCCTAAAATAGACACACATTTATTTAAATGTATGATGATATTTATTCTGTGGGGAAAAAGTAAAAATCTTAAAAGTGTGTATACAATATTATGTGGAAAATATTATCTTATACATTTTTAATTTTATGTATATATATATTTCTGTTTATTTTCTGCTCATCATTAAAATGATTTTAAATGTGTAAATCTGTGGAGAAATTAAACTTGACTTTAACTTTTTAATTATTATAATTAATATTATTTATATTTTACACTTTTTAAATAAATGTTAGATGATATTTATTATTGCAGTAAAGTGAAATGTTAAACTAAATATCGACGGTCAGCAGCATTTAACATTTTGCTACAAAAGCACCAATAAAAAAGCTTTGTGAATTGTTTTTTTCAGTTCATTTACACAAAAGAAGCGATTGACTCAAATGTCATTCTAGGTGAGGGCGTCTGTTTATTGCCTTTGTTTGCTGGAGTGTAAAGCGACTTGTAGTTGATGGTTTGCAGGGATTTAACCAATACCCCAATAAAAACAATGTAGCATTTCTGAAATTTCATGGTGTGATGTTATTCCCGTAGTAAACGGGTTTTGTGACTTCAAGTACAGACGTGTTCATATTCATGTGTCAATTGCTCATGTGTCCATTGAAGGAATCTAAGGTGCTGACTTTAGCATGGGACAGCTTGGTGGGACGATCCCCTGAGGAGGTCAAACAGCAGAAACAGCAGAAACTTAAGGGCGAGATGAAGGAGGTAACATTCCCCCTTAGCGCTTGGGCTTGGCCTGACTAGATTCTTCTGGCTTCATCTACTCAAGGGTTCATTTGACATGATACAGGGTTTTTCTGAGGTGACCACACCTTGATATGAGGGTGTGTTGTCGCCTTGTCTTCTGTTTCGCACATTTTTGCTTAGTTTAGGCCAGCATGTGGCTTTACGTTTGAATGCTGTGGTGTGTGATGTCATATCTACGCTTCCTAAAACGCGGTCTAACATGCTGTGGCTAATTGGAGTGGATAACCGCCTAATATTTCACTCTGCTGAGCATGTTAGAATAGTAGTCTTTTACTTATGGAATCAAGGTGTGGTGCATGTGACCTTTTTCAGACTTGTCCCTCCACTTTGTGCTACAGACATGAATGAAACCTTAAATCATGTGGCTTGTTGAGGAGAGGTGTGTTATTACTTTCTTGGAGATCAGGGCCACTTGCAACATCCATCCGGCTGAGCAAACCCTCAATTTTTATTTTATGGGTTTTGTGTTGAGGGATTATTATAATTTATATATGTATATATATGTTTTTATTTTGTTTTTCAATTTAGTTTGTCCTATCATTGTTATTGATAACAATGTTTTTTTATAATAATTGTAATATTTTAGGGCTGCCAAAGTTGACTTTTATTTTTTTAATTTCCCCCATTTGTGTTAGTTTTTAATCTTTATTTGAGCTACCAAAAATACTTTAATTTTAACTAAAATATTTCAGTATTAGGTTTTCATTTTAGTTTTCACTACCAGTTTTGTTTGTTATAATATCATAGAGACCAAATTGGGCTCTTTTGACTTGTTCAAAAATGATCCACATAGCAACACCCTGGCAACCACTCAGAACAGTAAAGGAGAGTTTTGCATGGACAAGCAATGTAAAAATCTCATTGTTTCTGCTTCTGTCATAATGTTTGTTAGCAGCCTATGTGAGTTTTTAGAAGTTAGCACAAATCCTCCAGACAAATTGAGCTGGGATTCCTAGACATTGGTTATGGGGTTCGAACCCGGTCTGCATCACTTTCTCATCCTGCTGCTCTCTCTTTTCCACATCATTTCCTGTCATATCTTTCACTCTAAATTAATGAGAAAAAACTGTAGGATGCTGCCATGTGCTTTCTGTCCAGTAGAGGGCACTAAAGGTCACTATAAACAAGTGGAATATCATCATCCCTTTTATGGAAAACTCTCTCCAATAGGTTTAAATAAATGAGACACTTACTTCAGTGGTGTCGACTCAAGTATGTGTGAATATGTGACTCAAGTTTGCTCAAGATGATTCATTCATTTCTTTAAGAGTGGATGTTGGAGTCAATTTGTTTGGCTTTGTGTATACATGTGTGTGTTTGGGTGACAGCAACATCAGATCAGCAGAACTAATGATCTGGCCTGCTTGTCAGAAGCGAGACGCAGCTGTAGACAACGTCTCGTCCCTAGAGCAATGCGTCCACTCACCAAACACAACTGCTGTTCCACAAGACCGCCTCACATCTGATTCACACGAGCACACGCTACAATGGAAATGAGATGGAGCTCTAACAGACAGCTACCTCTGACCTTCATTAGCTTACCTGTCAATAAGCAGCTCGTTCTCTCTTTCTTAAATGTTCCTCTCATTCTTGGCCCACTGATCTGACATGCCACCGTTCCCACAGGCCTGTCATTTCTTACATCACTGGGCATGTTTACTGTTCATCTCGCTCTGTTTAGACACTGATACTGCTGAGTGTCATCTGGATGTGCTTTCACCCCTAGAGAGCTTGTGCACTAAATAGAGTATGATAGAGTTGTTAACAGCCACCTTGTGAGCCAATCACAGGCTGCGCAGTGACAGGAAAGCTGTTGAGCATTGTGCAAAGATACACAATATGACAGAAAGTTTGTCAACACCCCTGGAATAATTAGAGGGATTTACTACTATTCAGCTACAAAATCTATGTTTAGTTTTAATTGCATTTATTGGATCGCAACTGTAAAAACAGTAATATTGTATAATCACATTGTTATCTAAAATAACTGTTTTGATTTATTTTAAAAAGTAGTTTATTCCTGTGATTGCAAATCTGAATTTTCAGCAGCCATTACGGTCTTCAGAAATCACTATAATATGCTGATTTGGTGCTTAAGAAATATTTATTATTATAAATATTCAAAACAGTGAAAATTCTTTGTTGATTAGAAAGTTCAAAATAACTATATTTATCTAAAATAGAAGTCTTTTCTAACATAATGTTTTATTTTACTGTTCATTTTGATCAATTTAATGCTTTTTGCTGAATGAAAGTTCTAATATCTTTGGAAAAAAAGTCTTACAGTCCTCAAGCTTTTGAAAAGTAGCATAGGCAGTACAGAGGAAGATCAGAAAATTTGGGGGCAGAGTAAATATGAACAACTGACAATTATGATTATCTGGTTTGAAAGCAGATTCAAAGCTGTCAGATACACTTAACATCATTGTTTAAACAACTCGGTTAGACTTTCGAGACAACGTGCAGGGAGCCAAGAAACAAATTAACTTAATTACAGTGACATGCTGTAAGTCATCTAGTTGATATCAAAATATCGAATTCATTCCTGCATGCTCAGCAGGATTTTACATGAGTTATACTCCTCCGTAATTAAAGTTTTTACAACACTCTTAAAATGTCTGTTCGTCAGCAGTCTGATGGCAGAAGAGCTGCTCTGATAATATTAGTGGTGGCATCGTGGTTTTGACTTGTCCATTCAGAGCTACATGACTTGTCATTTCTATGAGTCACAGTTCAGGATTAGGGATCCGCAAAACTACATATTTTCAAAATTGGTTAGTCAGTAGGTCATCTGAAGGATTAGTCGACGAGTCTGTCTTAAGGAAACCCTAATAGAATTAGGCGGGTTTAGGGTTGAGAGTGAGACAACAGACCCGGTTAGATTGGTTCTTAGCAATATATGTTAAATGCTGCACTTTCAATAGAATAAATAACAGATTTTCAACAAATAAATAAATAGACTAAATAAAAACAACCTTTTATTGCATCTTAAAAACAGTTTTGCTGCTGAATATTTTTGTGGAAACCATTATATTTGATCTTGATTCTTTGAATAGAAAGTTCAAAAGAACAGCATAAATCAGCTCACAGCAAGGCGGTTCACTTGCTCGTATCATCCAATTGTGGTTGCATCTCTCTAGTAGTGTTACTGGACCTTTGTGCTGAATGTGACTCTACCGACCACAGTAATCTTTTGGGTAGGTTTGAAAATGATGTTGGCATTAGGTGAATTGCAGTGGCATGTTTCAAATCATACTTATCTGACCGTTATCACTGAAGAGGTGTCATTTTGATCAAAAGTTCAGTATGTAGTACTGCAAGGCTCAGTACTAGGACCATTGCTTTTCATCCTGTACATGCTACCCTTGGGAGATATCATTAAGAAACCTGAAAGTAGTTACACTGACAGTAGTCTCTCTATATTCCTTTGAAGCCCGATGAAACATACCAATTCACAAAACTAACAGAATGCATAGTTAATATAAACATTTTAATGACTCACTTTCTACTACTAAATTCAGAAAAACTGTCTGACTCCTGACTGCGTTTTTCCATATTGACATATTTCTAAGTAACATCTTTTATCTGAATACTTGTCTACTTGTGAATGGCCTTCAATAGAGAAAGAAGCTGATTGGTTCACTGATGGTCTAGTTATGACATCTACCAGCAGAGGTTAACAGGACCATGCTAACCAACCAATCCTTGTGTGTTCAGATGAGAGATGATCTGGATAAGGCAGAGGACCGGCTGGAGTGGGCAAATAATGCACTCAAAGGCGACTGGACTCGCTGGCAAAAGGCCATGAGAACTGACCTACGATCAGCTTTCGTCGACACAGCAGAGAGGAACGTCAGCTACTATGAAAAGGTGAGATGTTTGCTTAGTCCAAAATATTTTTTTCTGATTAATATTCACTTTTTTGGTGTCTTTTTATAAATTTGTTGTTGCCATTTTATAAAATCAATAAGCCGCTTGAGGTCGTCGGTTACTGCTCTAAATTTGATCAAGCTTTAAAATAGTGATGTAATTGAGAAATTTTAGTCATGAGAGATAAACATTCACAGCTACGTACAGTATGAGGTGGTAAAAAACGACTCCCGTTGAAGACTTGGACAAACTGCCAACAGATTTTAGAGGGATGCATGTGGCCATCTGCCTGCATTCATTTGCACAGCCGCCCTGGATATGTGCCAGCAGAGGGTGGTAGTATCTCATTTTTATCCCTGCTTACAAGTAATTGCACTCCAAGTCTATAAATGTTGACATTGCTCGCTAGATTGGATGCGTATAAGCCGGTACACTGCTTAATTTATCTTTTTTAAAGCTCTCTTCCTTTGCTTTTCTGTCTTAAACTGTAAATTACGACCTCAAAGTTGAAGGTCTTTTACAATAGCACAAGATAAAATGAAAGCAAAGGAAGAAGAGTTAAACTTTCAAAGTTTTAGAGATGCTGTGATCTTGGTTACCTGCTGTGCCCTTAAGAGGCTCTAGAGAACAACCTGTTGTTGGACAGAAACAGATGAATGAGTTTATAGTGATAACGAATATGACAAACTCTGTTTGGTCTCTAGAGAGGTTGAGGAGACAACCAATGGGAAATTTCAGATGTAAAAATAAGCCTTGCTGTAGGCGAGCTGTCACTCACACCAGTGTTGGAGAAGCTACTTTAAATGAGTAGTTTGGCAAGCTGCAGTTTTAAGGTAGTTTTGACTACAGACAGAAACTGACTAAACCAAGACAAGAACTAGCAGTCAAAATAGCAGTTTGTAAAAGAAGAAAAATGAATTAACATTCACTATAATATGAAGAAAAGCTAAAAACAAATACAGAAACAATTATTGGAGTTTTTGTAATTTCAAATCTGATTTAGTAAATTATTCTTGCAGGCTTTTTTATTTTGTAATGTGACATTTAGGGGCAGATTAATCTGAAATAATATAGAAAAATAAACCGAAGTGCTTAATGCTGCCACTGTATTTTTTAAAAGTTAAAGAGACACCACATATGAAATTGTCTCATTAACACTGTAAAGAAAAATCATTTTAAAAAGATTATCGGAGTATGTTTTACAAGAGTGAAATTCAATATCAATTTCTGAATGAAAATTGCTTCTACAATGATTTATTTTTCCAGTGTACATGATACAAATGGCCTCAAATAAAGCTTCAATATTATAAAAAAATTATATGCCATAAACTGCCTAAATTATGGTTAATCCAGCAACTAGTTGTTCTAGTAAATCCAGTATACACTGCTGAATCATAACTGCCTTTGGGACATTAGAATAATGGAAATGAAAATGTACTGTTAAATTCAGCAGCGCCACATTTATTATTTCACTGTGCACAAGTACAGCAGTATGTTGTGTTGTTGTGTGTTTCACAAATAAAACTTAAACTTTGATGGCATTATTTTGAGCATGGGGCAGTTTCTGATAAAATATGTGCTGAAATTTGTGATATAAAGCTATTGAGGTATCATTAAAACTAAACTGAAATTGAAAACTAAAAAGCAAGAAATATAAATAAATACTGCATGTTCACAGGGCCCTGCAGAAGCCTGTGCCTCACACGTGTGTTTTTATGTAACCTCCAGGCAAAGAGGCATTTTTATTTCATGTGGAAGGAAGAGTCTGACAGCATCAAACACTGACCTAAAAGAGAATAAGGTGTGAGGAAAAAAAACGAGTAGGTGGAGGAGTGAGAAAATGTGTTTGTGTAAGAGAACTTCACCAACCTTGATCTTTGGGGATATCTATTAATATGAGAAGATCCAGGCTAGAAAATGTGGTCAAAACACAGGTGTGGAAGTGGTTAGTATTGCATAGAAGATGGTCGTATTTTGGGGTTCCTTACACTCTCTGGAAGTCAAATGCTGCTGTATAGAGCTCCATTATGTGGTGATATTTGTGATAGACTAATGAGCTGGCCCAAAATTTGACAATTTTAAAGGGATACTGCACCCAAAAATGACAATTCTGTCATTAAGTACTATTCAATATTTTTTTTTTTTTGCGCACAAAGAGTTTTGTTGTAGCTTTAGAAAATTAAGGTTGAACCACTGATGTCCCATGGACTATTTTAACGATGTCCGACTCCTTACTACCTTTCTGGGCCTTGAATGTGGAAGTTGCGTTGTTGTCTATGCAGGGTCAGAAAACTCTCAGATTTCATGAAAAATATCTTAATTTGTGTTCTGAAGATGAACAAAGGTTTTATGGGTTTGGAACGACATGAGGGTGAGTAATTAATGACAATTGTAATTTTTGGGTGAACTGTCCCTTTAAGATCACATTTTTTTTTACAAATATTCACACTTTCCTTAAGTTCCTCAATACTTGGTATGTATAAGTAAATGGGACTAGATTGGTTGGGTGGCAACATTATACCATTTTGCATTCAAGAGGAATAGTTACAGGTAGCATAGTCTAAATAAAATATTGTTTGCATAAACTGAAGTTAATTGTAAACGGCGTTTTCCTTTAAAGCATGAAGTGTGACCTTTTACAAACCAAAAAATGAATAGCGGTTTTAAAATAACTTGTGGAGCTCATTGTTATGCAGCTAATATAATTTGTTGTGGGAAAGATGTGTGTGTGTGTGTGTGCGTGCGTGCGTGTGTGTGTGTGTGCGTGCGTGCTGTGTGTGTGTGGTGTGTGTGTGTGGGGGGGGGGGGGTGTATTGGGGGGGGGGGGGGGGGGGGGGGGGGGTGTATTGGTCCCAGACTTATACCCAGCTGAAGTAATTTTCAAATGGGAAAATTCACGTTCCAAATGGAAAATTACTGAGATTGAAATGCTGAATGAGAAATTTCCCACCTCAGATTTTGACCCTTTCATTCTCATTTTTCAGCTAGAAGGGTCAACCAGTGTACTTTAAAGGGATAGTTCACCCAAAACTTTCAAATAATTATCAGAATTTGCTGGTAAATTCTGCCATTATTTGTTCCGAACTTGTGTAACTTTTTCTTCTATGGAACACAAAATAATTATTAATTTATTATTTTTACTTTTATTAAATTACAATATTGTTATATTTTATTATAATATTTAATTTGTATTTAATTTATAAAATAATTAAATAATGTATTTTCTATTTATACATTTAATATAATTTCTATAGCTTCCAGGTCTAAACAACACAGTGCTCTACTGTATAATATGAATTATTATTCATTTTCACATCTTGGTTTTTAACCTATCATAAAGACAATTGCATTTGCCCTCCTGTCCACATCATTAAGCTGTAACAGTGCAAGCTCTAATATAAGGAACAGTGTAACCCTGCATACTGGTGTGGGTGGATGTTCAACATTTGCATGCCGCTTAATACAAAAAAAAAACACTGCAGCCATGTACTGCAACATGGCAACTTCAGAGAATTGCCATGGAGATACCATAGCAACAAGGCTGTAGCCGAAACGATAGCAAAGATGAGGAAGCTGTCATTAAACATAAAAATTCAGCCAGCACGGAGCCCTCAAACACAGACCGCAGAAATATTCCTCTTGTTACAACAGCTGATGCAACTGATGTTTAAAAATTCACATCTCAAGCCCTTCGATCGCATCTCTCTCCTCCTGCAGCTGAAACAGAATGATTTTTGCCGTCTGATCTGCACAGCTACGTCTCAGGCGTGTCTGTGTTCAGTGTGTTGATGATTGTTAATATTCATGCATCGCTGACTGATGAGCGCCACATTTGGCTGAGAGCGGTTAGACAGGCAACAGAGCTAATGATTCTCCTGGTAACACAAGAGCCATTACAGACTCCATCTATCAGTAAGTGTGTGTCAGACAGGGACGTGTTGCAAACAAGCCCTTAGACTCTCTAGACTGCTGAAATTGGTACTGACGGCGTTCAAGCCTTGTCACCCAGTCAGTGATCTGGAATGGTCACGTGGGTTTGCACTGTGCCTTTCTGCTTTATTATCGTGTTATTGTGTCCTCATGTGCACTGCATTGCAAATACAGCTTTTGTTGTGGATTCTGAGGCTTGAAGAACATGTTCTTAGTTAGTTGTGTTCAACTTTTCTTTGTTCAGGTTCTTTTTTCCATTCATTTCCACATTTACCGTTTTCTCAGCTTGAAGTAATTTTCTCACGGCAAATGGGAAAATTGCTGACGCTGAGATGAGAATAATGCATTTTCCATCTTTGAATGGAACGGATTCGTTTTGATTTTTCTTGTCCTCGTTGTGCTAGAAGGGTCAATCAATGTACTTTAAAGAGGAACTCCCCCCAAAAATGTGAATTCTGTCATTTACTCACCCTAATGTCATTCCAAACCTTTGACCTTTTTCTGTTTTTGTTTGTTTATTTATTGAACATTGGTGTCTGTTTTTATTTCTAATTTAAATATCATAATTGTACATTAATATAATACATTTTCTTAGTTGTAATAATTATATATATTTAATTAAATAATTAATTAATAATATTTTATATTAATACATTTTAATTATTTAATGTTGATATCTTGTTAATTATAATTTAATAATGTTTTATAACGATCACTTTATATTTATATAATATATTTATTATTTCATATGTATATTCATATAAATGTTACATTTGCTTAATTATACTAATTATAAATTATTTAAATTGTTTATTGGACATGTTTTATGATCCCTTTATATTATAAATATTATTATTATTTCTATTGTTAATTAAAATTAATTTTGTAATGTAATATCAAATTAGAGTTTAAGTTATAATTTTCATTCTGTCTTATTATAAATTAATTAAATTGTTTACTCACCCATTAGTGTCTATTGTTAATTAAAATGATTTGTCATTCAATTAGACGTGTATGATTTTTTCTGTTTTTTGTTTTTTTATTTTTTGTCAATTACTCATTTGATGTCGTTTTTTAATTCTAACTTATTTATAATATTTTTTCTGTTTTTGTTTATTATTGCATTAAATACAATAATACATTTCTTAAACTAATCATAATATTATGTTTTTAATTCTAACTTATTTATAATAATCTATGATTTAAATAATTAATTTTTAATTATCATAATATATGTTTATGATTTAAATAATACATTTTTAATTATCACAATAAGGCTGATGATACACGGGGCAACTTTTGTTGCCGTCAGCGGGCATCCAGGTGAGACACGGGGCCCACGACTGAGCTAAAGTATCCAGATAGAAATGTGTTACCCATTTTCAGTGGAAATGTGCCCAAGCAACATTGCTCAAAAAGTTGCCCCGTGTATCATCAGCCTAAAGTCCTGAGCAACTGCTGCAATTGAATCAATATCTTGAACTTGACACAGATCGACTGTGGGCGGTTTCCCTAAACTCCACTGTTTGCTACGGAGACAAATATAGCCGTGTCCTAGTGTGATTTGGAGGGCGACTGTGGTCCAGCGGCCTCACACACGGCCTGTCCAAAGTCGTTTACCGAGGTCACGTCACGTCTGAATCCTGTGGTGATGGAGTGCATTGATTAACTGCTTTTGACAGTCGGTCAGCTGCAGCCAACGCTCCTCCAGAGATTCTGCTATGAAACATCCGAGCGGTTTGGGCCGAGGGTGTTGAGGTGTTTAGGGACTGACGAGTCCCAGCGAGGACATTTATCAAGGGCTTAGAATCTTGACACCTAAATGGCACTCGGGATGAGGAGCGGCCGCAGCTTGTGAATGAAATTGGAAACCAAATGGCAGCCACTTGTCAGGCCTTACGCTTAATGCTGATTAAATGTCTACATATTTCACTGCAGTCAAGACTTTTTACTGATGTGAGAATGTACACACTCAATCAAATAAAAGGGTTCAATTTGAAAGTATCAATCAAGCATCTGTTCTGATTAATTTGTAATATATATACTATTATAATGTATATTTTTATTTATAGTAGTTATTAGTATATTTACTATTTTGTAGTATATTAATACAGTATATATAAATTACAATTTATTAGATTATGTATTTTAAAATGAGCAGATATTGTATAATTGATATATTTAGAATGATATAATTGAAATGTTTTATTATTTCTTACATTGCTTGTGTATATGTTCTCTTGCAGTGTTTGGCTGTATGGGAGTCGTTCTTGCATTCTCAAAGTACAGACGCTGAAGGAAACGGAAAGGTTGACTTTTCCTAATCTCTCAGGGTGCTTTTATCTGAACGGGACCACCAAAGACTCTTTTATTCCTGCAGAAGCCAATAAGATTCATATTTCGAAACTGAGGCACCAAAGAGAGGGACAGTCGCCCTTTACAATCTCCCAGCTTTCACCAACTCACCCAGAGAGATCGAAATGAAAGGAGAATCTTCTGTCATCAGTACGTTTGGCCCACGGTTGAATTTTTGCTAATGGGGAAAAATTATATTGCCAAAAAAATTTTTATACTGAGAACTATTTTTTATTTTTGTTTATATAAATACAACACTTGAGATGAAAAAAAAGCAATTCCTGGAAAATGAAGATGCACACATTATGGCTTTATTGCATCATCTGACCTTTCTAGGGAGTATTTTATCCGTATGATGTTTGTGATTCATATGTCCTGCCCTTTTGCCGATCAATGCAAATGCTGTTTACTTCTTATCAGAGCTGCCTCGCTGCAAAAACCATTCGATTAGTGTATAAATAAATATAAATGCACTCTGAATGGATGCACTTCTTGCATGGGACTGAATTCATCATTGTGCTACTCCATTCAGGTTACTGCATCTTTATGCAAAAATCAGATATTGAAGAAGATGCTGACATTCCAGAATTGTTTACATATTATTGAAATGCATAAATCAAAATAATTTACTTTTTTTGAAACAAGTGTATTATTTTAAATACTTCCAAATGATTTTGAATGCGGTGCACTAATAATATCAGAAAGTGTAATAAATTGCAACCTGATTTAAAACTATGCTTTTACAGATCAGTAGTGAATTGAATGTCTTGGGTTTATCTATGCATTCTTGGAAAAGCTGTAAAGAAAATTATTGAATTTTTCTTTTATTCTCGTTTTATTCTCTCTCAAGGGAACATAAGCTAAGAGTTCGGTATGTTGGATCCTAAACTGGGTTACCATCACAGCTTGATCACATGAAACATTAAAGAGCTCTTTAAATAAATCTGTGCCATACAATTATTGCTTGCTTTATTAGAGGAGTTAATTAAATACAAAATATATACTGTAAGGTTGTTATTCTGGTGTCTTCAAAGCGGTTCTTTTTGTAAATTAAAAACATATATCACAATCAAAAACAAATGACTCTTGCAACAGGTTCTTTTAAGTGAATGAAATACATACAGCACAACAAGTATAGCCTGATTCACAAACAAATTACTTCTAGTTCTATAGTTACTTGCTAGTTCTTTTTAGTGATACAAAAACAAAGTGCATCTAATGAAGTACAATTCACAAACAAATGACTCTTATGAACAGATTCTTTTTAGTCAAAGATAATCCAACAAAGCATCACAAACAAATGACTCTTATGAACAGGTTCTTTTTAGTGAATCAAAAGTATACAGTGCAAAAAAAGCAAATTAATGACTATTATGAACAGATTATTTTTAGTGAACAAGTCACCTGATTCACAAACACATGCACAATATGAACCTGATTATAACTTCTTTTTAGTGAAATCAAAAGTATACAGTGCAAAAAATGTAGCCCGATTTGCAAATTAATGACTATTATGAACAGATTATTTTTAGTGAATCAGAAGAATACAGTGCAACCAATGTAGCCTGATTCACAAACAAGTGACTCTTCCGAACAGGTTCTTTTTAGTGAATCAAAAGCATGACGATTCACAAACAAATGAAGAACATCAACAGTCCAACAATGCTCCGATTCACGAAATTTAGTGAATCACAGTTCCAACCAATTTAAAACATTCCATAACAACCAATGCAACTGATTCACAAACAAATGACTCTTCCGAACATGTTCTTTTTAGTGAAGCAAAAATATTAGCTGTATCTTAAAGTTGATGAATTTGTGAATTTGGCCAGCTTAGCATTACTTTTGCTTGGCTTAGGAAAAACTCACCCTTTAAGCACCTGTGAAAGATCATTTTGAGAGATAATTGATATCTCACAGTCTTTCATGTCCATTCAGTTTCTCCATCATATCTCTCCCTGGAGCACTGAAGTCCATCCATGTGGACATGAATACTCCAGAAGCCTGGAAGGGAAAAAGGAAAACCAAGCCCAGACTTGTCCCAATCCAAGAGCCAACACTTTTACTCTGTGCATCCTCATACTTATCACTGTTATCTCTGGCAGAAGCACATATGTCAGTGTCTCCACAGCAATATTCATTTACTATTTGGTTTTTAAGTAAGTGCGCTTCGAATGTAAAAGCTAATTTTATTCCACGGCGCTTTCGTTTTTCCCTGCCATTAGCAGCAGCTGTTCCCTGACTCAAGCATCTGAGCCTTCGCTGGCAGAAAGCGGCTCTGCTCTGGGCATTCCTCATGGAGACTTGGAGAAGGCCTGAGTGACCAGATGGATCAAACAGCCTCAGGGAAGCCCACAGTTTCCTTCCACTCATCATGCTTCTATCTTCCAGAGCAAGACTTCAGCGTGACTAAAGAGAAACTGCCAGAGGACGATTTCAAATACTGCCATTTCAACGCTAAAAAGCTTAATAGAGTCCTCTTTGCCTTAGATGTTTCTCCTCAGCAGACTCTTTAGAAGAAATAAAATACCTTACATATATTACGATCAGCTAAATATTGTGAAGTTTTGTTCAGGTATCAGCTGTTGGCAGTGGGAAGGCCGCTGTCAAACGTCACCTTGACCAGTTCCTGGTTACTGTTGTGTCTCTTGTGTGTAATTATGGCGTTGGGTGGGAACATGGCCATGTTAAAGCGTTCAGAAGAGACCACGAGACAAACGTGTGCCAACATGCAGCTCATGGAAAATAAACAGAAAACTAAAAGGTACAGTTATTAACTTCTTTTGACTATTATGCTTCCTAAAGATTAGTGTGTGTGTGTGTGTGTGTGTGTGTGTGTGTGTGTGTGTGTGTGTGTGTGTGCGTGCGTGCGTGTGCGTCTGTGCATGCGTATGAAGAGTTAATTAGCAAAAACAGGCTGGTTAAAAAAAAAAAAAAAATAGCTAACTAACGCAATAAAACACAATAAGAACATGATTTTTGTATCTGTTTTTGCAAATAAACTTCATATATAGTTATTTATATCATATATAAAAAAATATATATATATTTCTGTAGTTCTTCAACATGTTTATATGTTACATACAAAATATTTGTATATTTAATTTATATATATATAATGTATTTAATTTTATATTTTATTTATTTGTTTATGTATTTATTTATTTTTTGAGGTGGAAATAGGCTTCCTCAGATGTTGTAAATGGCTAAATCAAAAATTTTAGCTGTCAGTTCTCTGTTATGGAATCCCACTTTTACACACAAGTTTTTATAAAATGTAATTGTAACTTTGTATATTCCAACTTTGAGTTTTATATCACAATGTGAATATATGTCTTCATTTAAACTGTATACCCTGGGTTGGAAGCAGTTGTATCGGCAAGCCATTTCTATTGTATGCTGCACTGAACACAGGGCTGGAACAGAGAATATTACTCCACTTTGTTTCGTTTCTGCATTACGCTTTCACAAAAAGTGTGCTTTAGAGATGTTAGATGTGGCTTATGAGTAGCGCTGATAATGGAAAACAATAGCCAGGAATAATTATGGACTTCCATGACTCATTGGTCCTGGGCTATAGAGTCATTCTCTATCAGATGAGAGGTTTGATGAGCTACAGGAACATTCACAGGGAATCTGTTAGCATTGTATGCTCCATTCATTTGACTGCCCACTAGACACCGATGTCGTTTTGCTATAGTGAAGAGCTTCTATTGTCCTGCCTGTTGCCATCACATCAGAAACAATTCAACACCAGCCATCCTGCTGAATACAACACACTAGCTGCTGCTTTGTAAAAAGTCTCCTGTCAGTCCTTTCTGTGGAAATATAATTTAATTTTTTACTTCTCTGTGGTTCAATTCAGTTAGCAGATCTCCGAAATTGCATTTTGTTGAGTTTTGAAAGAAGTATCATCTATCTATCTATCTATCTATCTGTCTCTGTCTGTCTGTCTGTCTGTCTGTCTGTCTGTCTGTCTGTCTGTCTGTCTGTCTGTCTGTCTGTCTGTCTGTCTGTCTGTCTGTCTGTCTGTCTGTCTGTCTGTCTGTCTGTCTGTCTGTCTGTCTGTCTGTCTGTCTGTCTGTCTGTCTGTCTGTCTGTCTGTCTGTCTGTCTGTCTGTCTGTCTGTCTGTCTGTCCGTCCGTCCGTATATCCGTCTATCCGTCTGTTCTCTTTCTGTCTTATAAATTAGAATAAAATAGAAAATAGAATAATATAGTTAAAATGTGTAATTAAATCTTTTTTTTGTTTCTAATTACATAATTGTAATTAATTATATATATATATATATATATAATTTAAATTAAATTTAAATCATGGAAAATTAAACATTTAGTATCAATTATTTACTGCAAATAGACAACAACACTGTCATTATACGTCATGTTTAATGGTCGAATGTCATTATTACAGAAACTGCACTCTATCTTCAGACTTCAATGTTCTTCATGACTTTCAAAATTCTGATCTTTTATGAATTAAAATTGTTATCCATTTAATTTTTTTCCACAGAAAAGGTGAGAAGAGGGATCTGTGCTGTGCTTGGGAATGTTCTGATACGGATGGCGGAATCAGCGGTAAGCATTCAAATACATTCATATTCATTAATGGTATATGTGGCTTACATCGTAATGAATCTAGCTAAAAGGAATAAAATGCTGCCAAAGAAAAATCAATAATACTCTCTGAAATAGCTCTAATTCCACATCAGAGTCCTAATAGAGTCCTGAGTGACAGTCCCACTGAGTTCCCTTAAACATGGTTTAGTTCAAGCAGCAGGAGAGGAGATAATGGACGACGCTGGCGTTTTCCTGTGTGCGACCTGCGTCTAATTACACAGTTGCTTTCACCTGCTGCTACGGGAAATTCCTTGCGGGGATCTGGAGGCGTCCATTATGTGTGGCGCAAACATTTGTCTGCTACTGAGTCTAGCTTGCTACCCAGCATGCCTCAGAATCACCTCGCAGTGTGTATCGGGACTGAAAGGCGTGCCTTCCTGCCAATCACTCAGCATGTAGAGGTTTCTCTGCACATGGAGACACGAGGCCAGATGCTTAATTTACTCATGTTTTTCTGTTTTGGCCGGTTATTATGTTTATGTTTATAACTATTGTTTTGACTGGAGGGTGAGAATTGATTTGTCACTAAGGCAGTTTTCGGAAAGACAATAACCAGGCTAGGAGTAATAGGATGCTTGGCACACATTTATGTAAGCAAGATACAAAATTAACGCAGCTTCATCCAAATACATAAAACAATTTAACACTGTGATACTGTGATTCAGTTCAGCAGAGAGAGCTATACACAAAGTTCATCTCTAAAATAGCCGAAGCTGTCTAGATTGGTCTGATTTGTTGGTTTTAGAGGGCACTTGTCATCTTAAGACTACTGTAGTTTCATATACTCAGTATTTTTACAGCATTACAACCGCTCTCTGTTCCACTTGTCCCTATTTTTTTAAATGAATGTAGCATGTCATTTGTTTTCTGAGCAGCTTCCAAGCAGCCTCGTGGAGCTCAACAAGGCCACTGTGTGAGTCACGACCGCCACTGACTATTAGATGCGCAAATGACACCACTCACAACAGCACTCTGGTGCTGAGTCATATGTGCTCAAACCATATACAATTATTGTAACTGATACGATTACCAACCCAACTCACTGCAACAGACCTTTCTTGAATTGACATTTTCACTGTCAAAGATAAAAAGAAGGAACAGTTCACCCAAAAATTACAATTTGCTACAAAATATATATAACCCTTGCTCACCGATGGATCCTCTGCAGTGAATGGGTGCCGTCAGATTGAGAGTCCGAACAGCTGATAAAAACATCAGAACTTAATTCCCAAGTAATCCACACCATTCCAATCCATCAATTAATGTATTGTGAAGCAAAAAACTTCTAAAATTTCTCGGAAAAAACTTCCATTTAAATTTAAACCACTGCTTCTGGGAAAAATACCAGTTCATAATCTATAATAATGCTTCCTCCAGTGAAAAATACCAGCACCTGTTGTCGTCTCACATCAAAATCCATGCACTGACATATTTGTTTATAAGTTTAGCCTTTTAACAATGCTTGATCTGTGCATATTTATTTCTCTCCTGATTCAGAAAACATGACTGGAGAAAGCAATATTTAATTTCCACTAGAGAAAACAACATTCTGGATAGAGGACTGACATTTTAGATGGAAACAACTTTGATTTTAAAAACGTTAATGATTAATTTATTTTGATTAACTTTTTACTGGACAAGATATTAATTCTTGTTGTGTGGATTATAGTGATGTTTTTATCTGCTTGTTTGGGCTCTCATTCTGACGGCACCCATTCACTGCAGTTCAGCCAATTTTTTTGGGGGGGTCAACTATTCCTTTAATGGTAACATTAGGACTTGTTCATTAATAATTTCACACATATTGCATATTTATGTACACAGAAGTTCTCACTCTGAATTTCTGACAAATTCACAACAGGTGCATGTACACAGAAATGTGTTCCTGTCATCATTCATCATTGTTGATGAATCTGGATTATTCTAAATGAGGGCAGGTGTATCTACAACTAGTAATTTCCATAAAACACGCCCAAGGCATGTTCGTATAAAAACTTTCCACTCAAAACCAATTCTCAAAAAACAGGCTTTAATTGCAAATGTACAAGGCAAGCTGCATTTTTTCATGTCATTTTTTTTTCAGAAATAATAAACAGTTTTATTTCACTTTACTACTTTTCACAAACTCCAGTATTGGCATCTTCTCAAAATGTTTTGAATAATAACAAAAAACTAACATTAATGCTGCTTATTATGCAGATGTTTCACAGGAGCAAATATCAGCCAGATGGTGTTTACTCCAATCTCATTATATATACAGCGTGGCCCTAAAGTCTAAGACCACAGGGAAAAGTTGATTAAAAAAAACAAAAGCCAATTTAAGAATAGGAAGAAACTTGTAAGATTTGTTGATTTGTTGATTTATTAAAGCACAAGGTTCTTTTTGCATCATTTTCAAGTCATGCTGGATAACATGATCATCAGGTTTAACTTGTGGAGTTCATAGCAAAAGAGTGACAAAACAATACTAAGATATTCCAAAATATATAGAAACATTTCAGCTTGGTAATTTATTAATTGAAAAATAATTGAAAGTTGTCTCAGATTTTGGACCGCCAATATATCGCTCGCTGCCCTCCAGAGGTTAGATCCACCTTCCACCACTCGCCTTCTCTGGAGCAAACGGTGAGTCGTGGCGAGTCCCACAGCGTCAGTGCAGCATTCTGATAGCCGTAGAGTGGGACATCGATCAGAGCCGGGACACGCTGGGCTCAGACCTGACATTTAAAAACCAGACCTGTGATTAATCATCGGCCTAACAGGGCTCAGACTTCACAGCATTTGTAATGAAGCCCTATGGACACTCAAAGACCCAAGAGTAAGAAAGCAGGAGGGTTTAACATCTCTGTGATAGACATAACCTTGTTAAACAGTCTAAATAGGAATGTTTATATTTATCCAAATATCCTGGGAGGATTCATTCTTGTTTCCAAAGCAGACATTAGATCTTCTCCATATATTTTAATGCAGGTATGAAATCAATATGCCAGCTAATCATGGTGTATAGGATTAGTTCAAAAGTACCGGCAGGTGTGTTGCAGCAAGTAATGGTCCATCCGAATAGCCTTTCCAGAGCGTTAGCAACAATAATACATAGCACAAATAGTGCTAGTGTAGTTAATTGTGTCTATATTGGGGTAGCATTGAAAAATAGCAATAAAACTTTCCAGAAAACACTACTTATTTCGCTGATTCATGAGGACACAGAATTGTGACCAAACTACATTTCCCATCATTCTCTGTGGCAGTTGGGAAGTCAAATCTTTCAGATCACTTTGGTCAGAGCAAGGATTTTAACGCTGCTTCTGCAAAATGATTAATAAATAAAGCGCATCAGGTCCACTTTTTTATTCATCAAATGCTTTTTTATGTTTTATACAATTTATGAATGTGCTGTGCACTGATTCATTACACATTTTATTGTAATTCTACAATATCATTGTATTTTGTGCATGCAATAGCATGCTAGTATTAGTGTAATTAAATAAGTGACACTGAAGACTGGAATAATGGCATTGCAGGAATAAATTAGATTTTAAAATATATTAAAATAGAAAAAAGTTTTTAAACTGTAATAATATTTCACAGTATTACATTTTTTACTGTATTTTTCATCAAATAAATGGAGCCTTGAAAAGGACAATAGTATTCTTTCAAAAACATTTAAAAAAATCTTACATATGACTGTTTTTATTTTAACAGATGATAATGCATTTCACCAATACCAGGAGGCTAAACAGAAGGTTAGGCACAAATGCAGTTACTTGGATGAGAGGAACATCATTTTGTCCCCTCATTTATTTGCTCAGCCCAGGTCATGCATATCCAGAGCAAATGATGCATCGGTTGAAGCAAACTCAAGATGGAAAGCATCTCAAATCAGTAGCGTGCCCACTAAATCTGCCAGCCTAGACGTGAACATTACTACTGAGAGACCAAGTGCACCAGACCCGAGCTGTGTACCCATAAATCCCAGCGTATCTAGTGATTCAGTGACCCAGAGACAAGATACTGTCAGCGAGAACTCACTGCAAGTACATATCGTAGAGGTGAACGGGATTCTGCCAATGATTGAGTGGATTCCGGAATCATCTCATGAGCAAACGATGGAGGAAACCACATCCTGGAGGTGTGCTGGACTTGTCTCAGCAAACAGTGAAACAAGAAGTCCTGAAGCTCTTTGGAAAAAGGCACCTGGAAATAAAATCGAATGGTGCCATGAGAGCCTGGCTAAGGCGGCCCACGTTTGGTCATCATCGCCCACCGCAGCCAGACCCAGAGTGGTGATCCGGAGACTGGCACAAGGAAGAGGTTACAGAGGGACAAGCAGACATAGGGAACAGAAACTCAAACCCTTGGTGAATCACAAAGACCTGCACAATAGCTGCTACAGTCTGTCAACACTGCAGAATCGCTATAGATGTCTCTGTAGCCCTTGCCAACCGCGGTTGAGACACAGTCCAGGGGGAGACCAGCGAGACGCCACGCAGAACCTTGACAGGAAACAGCAAGGACAGCAGAGAGAGTTTTCAGAAGCGATTGGGGTAAGATTGATGTTCTCAAACTACAGACTCCATTTTTGCTGCTTTTGAGATTTGTTTTCTGTCCACTGCTTTCTGAGTCACATCAGCTGATCGATGTCCTGACTCGAACTTCTCGCCCATTTTTACAAGCATGCGAATTGAATGAGAACCAAAACAATGCGTAACACAATAAGGCTGCTTGTTCTCGCTGGGAAACCTGCAGTGCAGATTGATTGTTTTATAAGGATATCGACCTGTTTCGTGGTAAACAGAAATGAATGAATGTCTCGGTTTGATTCCAGATGAATGCTGGGATATGGACTGGTAGCTATTGTTAGCTGCAAAGTATTACAGGAGCAATTTAGACTCTATAGGCTTTTGGAGTGCATGCTAAACACTAATGTAGTAATGTGTAAAAATATGTCAGTGAGCGCACAATGCATAAGACTGACAGAGAAAATGTAATTTATATATTGTAGAGCTGAATTAAATATGAAAAAATAACTATTAGGAATTTTCATTGTGACATAATTTACAGGTCAACGAGGCTCATTTTGACGGTGGCCAAAAGCAACTTAAGAAAACATATGCAAATCGAAAAAAGCACCAGCAAATAAAAATTGAAAACACACGTGCTGCAAATACTCGCAACACAACCAAATACAGAAATGCGCTGCAAATATGCTCAGCACAACCAAATATAAAAAAGCGCTGCAAGTACTATAGACCACACAACAGAAATGTTTATCCAAAAGGGGACCCCAACAACCCGAAAATTAACCATGATTTTATTATTGTAAAAGTGTTTTTTTGGCATATTAATTACCATTTTTATAATCACAGTTGTACAAATTATATGGTTAAAATATGGTTAGTGTAGCAAAACGACGGTTAATTAGCTATTAACTTGCCAACTTACATAATATTTCACAGTTAAAGTAACGTAAGTGTATTTTGTCAGCTTATTTAGGCTAATAATACCCCCCCCCAAAAAAAAAAAAAAAACAACAACTAAGGATTCCTTTGATCAGGATATTAAAATAAACAAAAAATCTAATCTTTCAGAGCAGACATTGATAATGTGCCATATTGCGGTTTCATTTGGTTCATGTCTGTATTGCTTTGCATATTTGCAGCGCGTTTCGTTTCTGTATTTTGCATTTTGTATTTGCAGCATTTCTGCCTATTTGGTTCATTTGCGATAATCATTTGTATTTGGTTGTGTTGCGAGTATTTGCATAACTGATGATGTTGTTTTCTTTATTTGTTGGTGTTTTTTTCTATTGGCATGCATTTTTTTTTCATTTGCATTTGAATGAATTTAGAGGGTAAAGGTGCTTAATTGCTCTGAAAACAGCATTTATTTATTTATGTTTTCTTTTAGATTAGGGGTGAAGTGTGACCGTGGTATCTCTTGACAGATTTCCCCTACTAGCTACTTTAGGCAGAAGCTTGTGACACCACTAAATTGTGTAATGCTCAGTTCCTGCCCAAGAAACTCTGTTAGCAATTTTTTTGACAAAAAATAGAGGTATTGTAAAGGCAAAATGACATGCGGCATTAAAATAGCACAATCTGTTTTACTTACGTAACGTGATGCATTTCCAAGTTGAACAAAACTTGACTTTATCAGGATTTTAATACTATATAACATCATTGCCAAAAGGAAAGTTGTTTGAGAATAAACATTTTTTTAAGTAACTGTTTCCTTTCGAATATCTTGCATTAACTACATTTACAAATAGATCATGAATGCGTATTAAGAAAGCAAATAGAATAAATTTTAATTTCATGTTGAGTTTAAACAAACCGATTAACTTCAAACAGGCCGTGAAGAGACCAAATCAAATAAATTTCCCTCGTAACATCACCCTTTATTAGTGTGATGTTTATGCCCTGCTTCATTGTGAGTCATGATAAATCATTTTTGGCTTTAGATATGACTCTCAAAAGACTTTCCTAAGCCCAGGTGGCCTATTTCACAGCACTTCACCACTGGTTTCAATCTTCACTGAGACGGTTAGCAGCAGTCAGACCAGAGAAAAAGAAAGGAATCTCAAAGCAGAAGAACTGTTTCCCTTCGGAAAAGAATCAATCCTTGTTTTATGGGGAAGGAGGAATGAGAATTCCACTTTGACCCTGTTGAGTGACAGTTAGAAATGTGAGCAGGTCGAATCGCTATATCTTTTCTGATTGCTTGTTTGTTGCTCCTCAGGACATACGGCGTCAGTCAGGATGCCCGAAGATCACCGAATCCCCTCCAACTCCGCACCACGTCACTTTCTCTCATATTTTACAGGTTCTCCAGAGCAAGCCAGCCAATTTCCCAGAGGTCAGGGGGCAGAGATGCCACAGGGCTCTTTAAACGTCGCTGAGAGCGTTCAATATAAGACACCCGTCCTTTCATAGTCTGCACACATCAGTGAAGTGCTTGTCAAAAAAAAACACATGCTTTAGAATATATTTTTTTATTCAAACTTTAAATTTCATCGTCTCTACAATGTAAAAGGTCATGAATTCAAAGCCCTAAAGGACTCAAAGAGATGGATTCACATCGATTTGGTAGGAAATCCATCTATAGTATCCAAATAAACCACTTAGTAATGACTCTCGAGGTGGGATGGGAGAAGAAAATACAGGAATCAGAAGTTAAAAAAGCTTTTAACTGTGCAGGTTATAAAACAGCACATAAATAAATATAAACACGATTAAAAAACATCCATTTGGTACACAGTAAACCAGTGTGATACTACAGCTAAAATTCAAAGAATATCCATGATAAATACAGTACAATATGTACTTACAGTATGCCATCGTACACCCACACATACATGTACAGCACAAACATAAGAAAATAAACATTGATCATCTCTGACAAAAATGATAGTCATGTGCATTTACACTGAACACACCATGTTGGTTTTCACTGTAATACTGCTGCAGGCGCTGATCGCTTTCATTTATATATTTTTATGCATGTTTTTTTTCTACATTATAAAGTGCAGCTATCCCAGACTTCTGTTATTAGTGATCTAGCAATAATATACCATTTATCACACCAATATATTATATATGTCTATATATATCAATACAAATATACTTACCATTTGAGGGGAAGCCTAATGGGAATTTTCTCGAGATATGAAGAATCACATTATTGCTCTTAAGGTTAAGCATTGGTCACATCAGCAGGACATTACGAGGGGAACCATAGATTTAATCAAGCAACACAAATCTAAAACCTTTAATAGAATATTCTGGGTTATTTCCGTAAGACCTCCAGGCCACAAAATAAAAAAGATGAATATTATCATGCTAACAGATGATTTGAGCTTGTGGATAACACGCTACCATTCAAAGGTTTGGGATCAGTGAGATGTTTTTATTTGATTTGATGCAAAATACAGTAAAGCTGTTTCCTATTTCAATATATTTGCAACTGTAATTTATTTCTGTGATGCAAAGCTGATTTTCAGCATCATTACTCCAGTCTTCAGTGTCACATGATCCTTCAGAAATCATTCTAATATGCTGATTTGCTGCTCAAGTAATATTTTTTAATTGTTGTGTTGCAATCCATTTTTAAAGGATTCTTTGAGGAATAGAAAGTAAAAAAAAGCATTTATGCAAAATAGTATTCTTTGGTAAAATGATAAATGTCTTTACTTTTACATTTAATCGATTCAATGCATCCTTGCTGAATAAAAATATTAATAATAAAAAACGTAAAATTCTAACTCACCCCAAAATTTTGAACGGTAGTGTCATTACGCTAAAGACAGAATATTCCTTTAAATGGCACCACGACATGACTGAAACACAGAGCTGGAGATATGAAATATAAATTACTGCATCTTTACAGAATAATGTAGGAGACTAATTTATATCCACAATTTTACACATGAGGTATTTGTTTTTAATGATCACAGGAGGAGAGAGGGCTTTCTGACTCATTATTTCTTTAACATTAACAATATCGATCCTCAGTTAAAGCTGCGCTGGCCATTAAAACAGTGTGAAACAGATGTCTATGTGAGTATCATTATGTTGTTCACTGGATCTGATGGACGGACTCATTATTCTAGTGAGATGGCTGGTGATTGTCTTAGCAGAAGATCGGTCTTTCACAGCAGGGTGACTTCGACTCAAACACAGCTTCACTGTGAAAGCATACTGGCCACGGGGTGAAACTGAATCCTGGTTCATGAGTTCTCTAACCAGTGGACCTGGAACTGGTCCTTTTTTGCTGCCAGTACAGTAGGTAAGTACTTGAATTGATCTGAGCTTTGGTATTTTTTAAATGTGATCTTTGAACAGGTATTTGTAGCTTATCTCCTGTCTTATTTTTGTGGACACAGTGTATTTACGTATGTATGGAAGCACAATTCTGCCTCAGAGTAAAAAATAAAAGACATAGCCATCAGGAACAGTCACAATTTGACAAAGTCACACTGAGATCATAATTAAGATAAATACATTTGCGATTAAGAGATATTAAGCTGCAATGAAGGGAAGTAAACTCATATTGTGAGATAAAATCGTACTTATGAGAAATAAAGATACAGTTGTAGTCACAATTGTGAGATATAATGTTGCAATTAAGAGTCATATTGTGAGATATTAAGAAATACATTTGCAATTGTGAGATATTCAAATCACAATTATGAGAAAAAATATGCAGTTTATAAATTCACAAATTGAGACTTCAGTCACAATTTGATTAAAAAGTTGCAATTATGATATTTGATATTTTTAAGCTGCAAATAATAGAAATTGGGATTTTGAGAAATACAATCACAATTATAAGAAATATGGTTCCAATTTAAAAAACTAACAATTTGAGAAAAGAAAACTGAGTTGCAATTCTGAGAAACAAGGTTGCAATTTTGTTACAATTTTGTAGATATTAAAATCATAATTATGAGAAAAATATGCAGTTGTAAGGTATGAATTCACAAATTGAGACTTCAGTCACATTTTGTTTAAAAAGTAGCAATTGTGAGATATCAAGTTGTAATTAAGATAAATTGTTATACTGAGAGACATAACATCACAATTATAAGAAATATGGTTCCAATTTTGAAAACTAACAATTTGAGAAAAAAATGCAATTTTGAGAGATTAAGTTGCAATTAAAATAAATAAAGTCATACTGTGAGACACAAAAATCCCAATTAAGAGATAAAGTTGCAATTATGAGACACATATGACTTCTGCCACAATTGGAGAAATCACATTGTAAAATAAAGTTTCACAATTCCAAGAAATAAACTCACAAATACCTTTTTTTTCTACTCTGAGGCAGAAATGTGCTTCCATATGTTTGCACTCAACCAATGCAAGCACTAAACAAGAACAAAATTATATAGGAATAAACATTTTCTGGAATATATGACGACGAGATTTTCCACAACTACAAGATTAGACAATTTTGAATTCCAAGAGCAGGTAAACCTGCCAAAAACCTTTCAAACGCAAACAAAGACACGTACGCTCTCCACATACACGAGCAGCTGAGATGTTCTGAGCTCTAGATGTGAGCTCGGTCTGCAAGAAAGCCAACAGAACCGGCCAGGGAAATGTGAAGTGCAGCTTCAGTCTTTAGTTGCGTGATGGTAACAGTTATTAGTTGATAGTACTAATACTTCCACACACACAAAGCAAGGGCAGAGCGATCCAAAACGACACCATAGAGAATATGAGCACTGCGTTAGCGTTGAGCCGGGACTATCGGGACTGGACGGTAAACAGCGTGGATGTCCAATGTGTCTGCCACACCGGAGAATCAAGGTCACGTGATCTCAGCGAAGGCGATGTGATTCTGTTGAGAGAGTGAGACAGAAGGAACAATGTCAGCAAAAACCTGAGAAGATCAAACACATCAAAACTGTTTTCACACAGAGTACGAGGAGAAAAACTCTGTACCTAAATTCACTGCAAAATAACATCTTGTTTTCCAGTAAGAACAGCCTTTATTTCTTTCTCATTAACCTCTTGAATAATGCTTACAGCATGAAATAAATAAACCAAATAATTTATACAATCATTATATGTATCTTACTAAATATTATAATTTAAATAAAGGTATTCAAATTTGATATATTCACTAAAAACAAGTCTAAATATATTTTGAGATGCAATTGCACTTAAGTAAATCATAAGGATGTTTACATATTTTAACTGGAAAACAAGACAAAAATATAGAAATAAAGAAAGAAAACAGAAACTTTTCTTCATTTTTTTTTTGCAATTACACTATACCATGATTAATGCTTTTAAAAGTCTCTTCTGCTCACCAAGTGTGCTTTTGAGCAAAAACAGTAAAACCATAATACTGATTTCATATTTTAGCATATTTTAAAGTGTAATTTATTACTGTAATGCAAAGCTCATTTTTCAGAATCATAACTTCAGTCTTAAGTATCACGTGATTCTTAAGAAATTATTCTAATATGCTGATTAGCTGCTCAAAAAACAATTATCAATGTTAAAAACTGCTGTTTAAAGAAAAACATTTTTATGATTATTAAATGGATAGATTATACATTATACATCTTTACTGTCACTTTTAATCAATTTAATGCATCCTTGTGGAAGCATTATATTATATTATGATAATTTTTACTCAAATTGTTATTTTTGATAAATTTTTAAATGATAAAAATAGAAGCTTTTCACTGAGTCTCAGAATTTAGGACTCCACACGATCACTTCAGAAATGCAATGAAAGCACCCATGTGTGCCATTTTGTAATGATGTGAGTTTAGAGCAAATATATATAGGCAGCTTTGCTTAGGCCCAAATCTCCCAGTATTCCTTCATCTATTTTACACACAGTCAAAGTTCCTGCATGAGGCTGACCGTAGGGACCAAGCAACAGCAACCACTAATGCTTTTGTTTAACCTTCAGCTGCCATATGCTCTCGGTTTACGGGTCCAATCTGAAAGGAAATGAGTCCCGGTCGGAATCGTTCATTTATGCATGGCGAGATCCAGAAGACAGATCGTTTCAGTCAGATCTGAAGAGGTGTGTGACTCTGGTGACCAAAACTATATTAAAAAACGCATTGTTCCGTTTCTTACACATGCCATGCAGATATAAATGGGCATTGAAAGGGATTCTGCTGGAGTTGTGATTTAATAATAGCTAAAATTTAATGGTGCAGAAACTACATGCTGCATTCTAAAATTCATAAATAATACAGCTGGAAATGGAGCGAGTTCATCAGAGAGTCAGCAAACATGAAGAGCGATCACAGAAAAGCGCTCCGCGGGTCACATCGCTGAAATATATACTGTGACCTCGGCAGAGAATATGGGGTGGATTTTGCCAAACAAATTATTTCTTGCTTCCAGTCACATTCGCCGTGATCCCGCAGTCTGTGTGATTTAAAGAGACAAAACTGAGATGTGGATTTTCCTCGCCTTGTCCTCCCACTTTCAACGGCATTATGGTTTCTGACAGCAATCTGTCTGGGGGATATTTCAGCAGAAAGCAAACTGGAATAGTCTGTTTTCCGTCCCAGAAGCCTCACGGGACATTACTGCATCCAAACTTCATCTACAAGGACGGAGGAATATCACAAATAAATCTCTCGAATCGGCACCCTTGACTAAAGAAGATTAGCATTTTGTATTGGTGGAAAGAGCCCTTAATATCCTACACATTTCATTTGCTGCATTTCAATAAACCGTCTGTGAACCGACATTGTTCCCAAATGGTTTTACTGCAGCTGAATAAGCAAACAAGTACAACATTTAATCCCTCATATACTGCAGAGAGAAAATCAACACCGCAATCTGGGATTAAATGATTCTCTTGTTTGCTTACTTGCAGGATTGTGAAACGAATGCATAAATAAATGCGTTTAAAATTCATACTTGCAGCTCAATTACAGTCTGATGGGGCTCAGCGGTGGCATGTGGCTTAATTAAAAGCTGAACACAAGGTCTGACTCTCTGCCATGGAGGATAACGGCTGCTTGGGAGCGCCTCAGGAACGGAGGAATTTCAAACGGGTTTCAAGTCTCTGAGGGCTTAGTAGTGCGTTTCGTCTTCTATTCGAGGTGTAGGATTGCTGACGGTTTTTAGGTCACCCAACACAAACACCAACACCAGGTCTCAGTTCAGGTTTTAAATGGATTCTGGAGCACCGGCTATGAAAGACAACGGACTGGAAGCAACTGTGCGTGCAAGGAATTCTTATTAGATCACAAAAGCTTTGAATTATATGACTCTCAGGTATATTGATTGCAAAAAACAAAAAACAAAAAACCTGATGTCTCCTATCACAGTGTACTAATAATATATAAAAAATCTCAATAAAAGACTCTTATTCTGTATCAAATATCTTGAAAAAAAATCCTTATTGGCCAATCAGTCAATATCAATATCTTGGGTTGTTATATTAAAACTATTAAAAACTTTAAATATTTAAATAAAACTTAAATCAAACACATCAAATTCACATTAAATAAAGTAAATATTACTATACTTAATTCAGACTGTTGCAATCTATAATAATAAATGATCAGACTTTGGGAAATCCTGGATCTTAAAGTATGGTTATTAATATTTATTAAAATAATTATTAATATACACAGTATATTACAATTAATTATATACATATAATTATCGCATCATACTTTTAATACTTTATTATTAATATTCAAAATGAGGTTGTGTGTGTGTAAATATATATAAAATCTAAATATTCAATAATTACTGTAACAAGACAAAGGTCAACTGATTGCACCCTGAAAATGACAAAAAAAAATATTTTTTAAAACATCAACGGAAAATCTACACATTAGCTTTAAGTTCAGAAGAAGACCACATGCAACCCTGAAGATTGAACTGCAAAGGACTTGAAAACATGCAGACGGAGATGCCAAAGCTCTGGGTATGCTTTAATTAGCTACAGGTAATTGGTTTGTTCATTTGAAATGAACATGATTGGCTTTTAACTGGGTTTTAACGACGTGTCGTTGTACTCCAGAGCTGTGGCAGCTTGAGCTCCTCACACAGGTGCGCATACGTTTATTGCCTTGTGCTCTGCAGGTGTCTGAAGCGGCTGCTTTTGCCTGTGATCCAGCTAAAGAAACTCAGGAGACGATCTTTCAGAGAGCGAGATGACAAGTCCTCATCATCCATTCTCAGTTCTGTCACCTGAGGGACAGGAGCGCACGGATACACATCTTGTTGATACGAGCGCTCAAACTGACACAATTAGGACCCTTGAGAGCTGATTCAACACGCAGCACACAGGACATGTACCATGCAGCAGTTCATTTGACAGCATGGTTCCAAGAGTGCTTTTGTCTACTGTGTTCTGTACCTGTGAAGCGATGTACTTCTCCAGTGGACTCTCAACCCTGGGCGAGCTGACCATCGGATTGCTGCTTAGGTGGTCCTCTGGGGGATCCTCGTTCAGCAGTTGTTTGCCTTTGAAGTTATGGACCACACACACCACCTGAAAACATGAAAAGTATAACATTATTTAAAGGGATAGTTCACCCAAAATGGGTAAGCAAACAGCTATTGACTTCCAAAGCATTTGTTTTTCAACCAACATTCAAAATATCTTCTTTAGTGTTTAACAGAAGAAAAACTCATACAGGTTTGGAACAATCTGAGGGTGAGTGAATGATGACAGAATTGTATTTTTGGGGTACTATCCCTTTAAGGGTAAAACAGGATTATTTTGATGTTTTAAATAAAAGTTTGATGAATGCTGACAACACAAAGTTCACTCCTCAATCCATTCAAAAACAGTGTGAACATCAGTATGAAAATCTCAGTCAAGGCATCTTACATTACAAACATGCTTACCTAATCATGCATAAGTTGATGCAAAAATGTAAATAATATGAATGTGTAAACTTGTAAGTAATGTGCAACACCTGCAGAAGAGAAAAAGTGCTGCATGAACGCCAGTATTCAATTAATTCATTTATAAATATTATATATATTAAAAAGCAAAAACACAAATTGTAAAGTGAAAATAAGGGTGAATATAAGGAATTGTGCAGCTGTTGATTGTGTTGCAGTTCTGGAATACAAAGTCAACACAATACAGCTGCACTGTCAATGGAGCAGATAATATTAAAGTGCACACACTTAATACAAAGCTACCATGTAGCGCACAGTCAGGGACAATCTTGTGTCACAGTGGGAAGAGAGAAGAGGGAAATAACAGTAATTTTGTAAGCAGCCATTTGAGAGTACAGATAGAACGACAGATAACACAGTAGACAGATAGAACGACAGATAACACAGTAGACAGACAGATAGAAGACAGATAGAACGACAGATAGAACGACAGATAACACAGTAGACAGACAGAACGACAGATAACACAGTAGACAGACAGACGACAGATAACACAGTAGACAGATAACACAGTAGACAGATAGAACGACAGATAAACAGTAGACAGACAGAACGACAGATAACACAGTAGACAGACAGACAGACAGACAGACAGACAGACAGACAGACAGACAGACAGACAGAAGACAGATAGATTTACATAAACTCATTACTGTGTTTTGCTTGCACAGCTTGCTGTATATAATTCTCCATTCCAAATATGTAGTATGTTGCTGAGAGTCCGTTTTTCTGACTTCTGTGCAAAATCTGTTGATGATATTAATAAAAAGCTCCAACACAGCAGTCAAGGGCCAAAGTAGGTCACATATTCTGTTGGTAGTTTATATTCTGTCGTCATATATGCAGCGTGTGGATCTCCAGCTAAACAGAGCGTGTTTGAATCACTAACCATCGTGGTCTAAATGAGGCCGATATCTTATAGCGGGATCCTTACACGACGAGAAAGCTTAGCACATGCAATTTCAATAATTGGAGCGTGTCAACTAATCACATGATTCTTTGTGCGCTTCCTCCAACAAAACGGCAGCTAAATGCTTTCATAAATCGCCGGAGAGGATTCGTAATGGCCTTGCAGCAGGGCTAAACACTTGTCTGACCCTCAAGATTGGAGGCTCATATACTAGCAACATGAACAGTGGAACAAAAAATATGAATTCAACTTTACATTTGCTCAAGAAAATCTGCAAGGATAGATGATGGGACTATAGAATGATAGAACAATAGATAGAATGATAGAACGACAGAGAGATACAGTGCCTTGCGAAAGTATTCACACCCCTTCATTTTTTTTCGTGTATGAATACTTTCACAAAGCACTGTAAACAAATATAACAATACAGAAAGAAAGAAAGATTATGTTGTATTTCCTGCTAAAATCTGAGTAGTGGTTCAGAATATCTAGGAAAGAATGACAGATTTTTTTTGTATTGAGCTATCTCTTTATGGTTAGATGTTTAGACAAAGCAATAATTAGTTGCTTTAAGCAAGTACCACTGATACTGTGATAAAGCAAGTTTAGTCAAAGTTGGAGAGCAATCTTGGAGCTTTTCTACTCCCAATAATCCACCAAATACAAGAACTGCACTGCCACAGTGTTTGTTCAGCACCAACACGACCTACTCTCAGACAAATTAATAGCTGAAGTCAATCAAATAATCATTAAAGAGCTCAGTCTGACAGTTCATTACTAGAGAAATCTCTGTGAGACCACTCAGGAATACTTTTTTGTTTATCTTTGACAGCGACTGGAATGAAGTTAGACAGGAGTTATGAAGTGATTTTAAACTATTTAATTCACTCTCTGATCACTAATGAAATCACAAGGAGGAAATCTCTCGATAAAGTCTTTTGTCACAAAATCTTCAGATGAAATGACACCAAAACTTTGCCACTGGAATATCAAAGCTCTGTAAAAAGCTCTTGTGTGGTATTGATGGACAAGAAACGGTCTTCATGGCTCTGGAGCTTGTGGGCGTCTCGGCCCCGATGTGGCCTACATCAATGTTTTTATCTATTCTTCTGGGACCATTATCATTCATCCTAAAATCATGCTTTATCTGTACAGAGCTGTACACATTCACATGCAGTGGCCTCTCTCATTAGCAGTGCTTGCTAAGGCAAACATCACTATTACTAGCTCATAGCTTATTCAAATCCCTCGCCCTAAGTACTGCAAGACTAAAAACATCTTGCAACATTTGAGAAGGAACTTGTTCTAAGCATCAAATTTGTGTTCACTAATGGTCCAAAAGTTTGTGATCAGCAATATTTTAAAATGTTTTTATGTCTCTTATGCTCATGATTAGATAAAAACAGAGTACAGTTAAATTGTGAAATATAAAAAAAAAAAATACAAGATAATTATATTTATTAAAATTTAAATAAATATTGTTTTGAAATAAATCTTTCTATTTTAATATAATGTAATTTATTCCTGAATTTTCAGCATCGTTACTCCACTTAGACATTTTTTCTAATGTGCTGATTTGCTGCTCAAGAAACAACTTAATATTCTTTAATTTTTTTGTGATTTTTCAAGATTCTTTAATTATTAAAAATTGTGTTTGAATATGATTAAAAATATAATTTATTTTAACATTATAAATGTATTTACTGTCACTTTTGATTCATTTTATGCATTCTTGCTAAAAAATGTATTACATACTGACCACAAACTTTTGAATGGTATTTTGATAAGTTCAATAATTTTCTAACATCCAACAAGGAATGTTTTAGCAAAAAAGGCTCCTAAGCAAACGTTATAAAACCTTTCAACGAATTGAAAAGACGTCTGGGCATCAGTTTTTTCTTACTTTAGTCTGCAACTTCAGTCATTCCACTGTGGCAAGCTGAACTAATTAAGCAGCTAGCATGAAAGAAATCCTATTCCGGTGTTATTTTATTGCATGTGCCAAGAATTGGTCTTTCCAGGGGTTTCAGCATGCTCAGGATGGTGGAGAGAGCTTGGGATTTGGAACATCACACGCTGAATTTACCGCATGTGAGGTTGAATTTCATGGATTTTCTTACATTGCTAAAATGGGGCATTTTTTGGACTTTGACATAGATCTACAGGCCAAAGTCCAGAAAGTCCATAATGTATACCTGCAGTTCAGCAAAGCAAGAGTCATTGTGCTTGATTGTAAATCTCTAAAACTCAGACACAGCTGTGGTCTCCACAAATGCATTAGCTACTGCTCTGAGCTCTTGTGCCCTGAGAGGAAGCCTGTATCATGACGTGTCCAGATGTGGGTGGTGGAATGAGGGTGAAATCCATCTTCCTGCATTTGGAAGCTCTTACTACGCAACACAATTGGCTTTAAAGGAATAAGAGGCCTGGAGCAGAGGGTCTGCAGCAGGGCTGGATGCTGGCATAAGATTTGGTCCTCTAGAATGTCAGTATGTGAGCGCTTCTTCTATAGCTTCCCACCAGCCAACATGATTCTTTCTCTATCCTGTTATCCTTGCTAGATGAGCTATCTGTCATTTGCTCTGGACTTCCGCCATTCAACTCCATCTTTGTCATTACTGTTAGTTTACAAAAAATGAAAATTGCGTTATTTAATCATCCTCATAGTTTGCTTGTTACAAAACTACTGTTCAACTTTACAATATTTACATATGAAGGATTCTTACACTTTTACCAATGAGTTTCTATGGCTTTTCTATCTAGGTTTACTAAATAAAAAAGAGACTGTATCAATAAAAAGCTATTTCTAGCAGATTAAATATTTTCAATTTTTATGATATACAGTATTAGCTATATACAGTGCTGTTATTGTTAACTGAAACAATTAAAAAACACTTGTTAAATTGAAATAAAGCTGAACAAATTTAATATTTTATTAAAAACATTAGAAATGTTGCCTTGGCAAATAACTGAAATAAATAAGTGTATGTTGAAATACTAAAATTTCAAACTAAGACTGAAATAAAAAATTAATTACCGCTAAACAAACAGGACAAAAGGACATAGTTTAATGAAATTTAAACGAAAACTGAAAATATAATAAATAATGAAAATAATAATAAATACTGTAATAGTATATAAATAATAATACATGACACTGCAATAAGGGAATTTTTATACTTTCAGTATTAATAGTTAATGCTGTAAATTACTGTTTAAATATTTATGTATGCACTAGAAGTATTGAAATAAAATAAAATATATATATATACATTTATTTTTGGTCCAAATGGACAATTTTTATGATGCATTCATGGTGCTTTTTTAAGCTTTAGATCTCCTCACTCCTCGTCTCTAGTCACTCACGCTGTATGGAAAAGATTGGTCAGGACATTCTGCAAAACATCTCATTTTTGTACCGCACAGATGAAAGAAATTCATATACGTCTGAAATGACATGAGAGTGTGTAAAGGATAGAACTATAATTTTTGGCTTTGAAAGAAGCCTAAAAGATGAAAAACTTACTAGAAAGGTGGCGATGGCCACACCGATGATAAAGCCAGCGATGACGTCAGACCAGTGATTACGATACTCTGCCACCCTGTTAATACCCGTAAGAAAGGCCAGGCACATCAGGCCCAAAGACATGACGGGTTTAGCCAGACGAGTTCCTTCGGCTTTCACTGTAAATGTGATGTACATCTGAAATCACAGAGAAAGAAACAAAATATGTTCAAATAATGATTTTGATTTGCAATCATTTGGGGTTGTGGGTTTTTATAGTACACTTGGTCACTTTGTGTGTTTTTTACTAGTTTGATAGACATCTAGTTATTAAAATAACACATGCAAATATCCTCCAAAATACATAGCAATCCGACCACACAAACCTCAGGATTTGAGATACAGATAAGATGTCATTGTTTGATGTCAGATGAATGCATCAGTTTATTCTGGCCTGAAATGTAAACCTTCCACCTCTCAAACCAAACTATGTTGACATCCAGACACTCAGGAACCCCACAATCACGGACATAATCGAACACCAATTGCCATATAGGGCAAAAAGAGCATAAACAGAGTGACAGAAAGCACTTTAACAGCCTACTGTTGTTATGGTTACATCCTCAGGCTAATGTCACTTGTTTGCGAGCATCTATTTGTGACTAGGTGAAAATATTATGTGCTCTGAATAACTTACAATCTACATTTTTTTGAAACATTCTCATATGTAGAATTAAAACTGCTTTGTTAATGTACAAGGCCTCCTGAAATATTCCGACATATTTTGGGAAAAAAAACATAACGCAAGGAGAATGGATGCAAAACTTACTCTGAACTAATATACTCTTACAAATTAAGACTCTTTGTTGGTTTAGATCACAATTCATAATGTCATCAATACAAACCAACCAGATTTATAATATTATTTATATGAAATAAATAAATAATTCACTCATCAATAATAAAACACCTGATGCAGTCGGAACCAATTTAGGAAATTCTGCTCTTGAAAGGAGTAACAGCACGATTGTAAGTTGCAGTCTGTAAGACGCGCACAGTGTTACTAGACAGACATTGCAGAAATATGTTGACAGCGAATTTAATTTGAGGTTCTCTCCAGAGATGTACATGAGGCCTTTTTGCCTCCTGTAAGTCCAGCACTCTCTTCACTGCTGATGCTGAGACATAATGCGGTCCTTCGCTGGGACAAATTTGTCCATTCTGGCTCAATTTTACAAACAAAACATAAATGGAATGCGTAACATTAATTGATCTGCTCTCTGAAAAACAAAAATTTTACATACTTATATTTGTTTAGTACATTTTTAAATAATGTACTAAAACTAATTGTAAAACTGAAAGTTATTTTTGAATTATGTTCAACACAAGACTGTAACATTCAGCATGGTGGGCCGCATTCGGATTCGTGATGGGCCGCGGGTTGAGAACCGCTGGTTTAGATGGTTTCCATGACCTTTATCATCCATAAAACCTTTCCATTACACAAAAGGTGGAAAGGTTATTTTATGAACTGTTCACTGAAAGGTTCTTTAGGAAACCAGAAATGGCTCTTTTATGGCATTTTCTGCAGAAGCACATTGAAAAATTTATTTTGAAGTGCATTAGCATGACAATGTCAACATTGTCCACATTTGCAAGTTGAGAATACAGAGATTTTAGGGTGTGAATTAAAGGCATAGTTCACTCAAAAGGTTTTTCACTCAAGTTGTTCCAAACCTGTATGAGTTTATTTCTTCCATTGAACTCAAAAAGGTATTTTGAAGAATGCAGGCATGCAAACAGTTACTGGTATCCATTGACTTCCATAGTATGTTTCCCCCAACTGTTTGGTTAGCATTTTTCAAAATATCATCTTCTGTGTTTAACAGAAGAAAGAAACTCATACAGGTTTGGAACAATGATGTTAATGATGACAGAATTTTCACTTTTGAAAACTTTCATCCTTTATTGGATATAGGCATGTCCCTGTGTGTGTTTGAGTGTGTATATCAGGGAGGTTTCATGGGCCGGTGAACAGCTATCCAACACTCACTTAGATCAGTCAAGTAAGACAGAGTGGCCAAAACAAGCCTATCCGTCCAGAGAGATCAGTGTTGTGACTTTGTAAGTCACGTCATTGCAAGTAAATGAGAAAATGTGGGACAGTCCTGCCGAGTCATTCTGGAGTATGCCTGTGTATCAGCGCTGAAGGTCGTAGATAATCATCCATCACTCCTGAGGAAACGCCACACAAAGACAGTAATTGTTACCTTGTGCGAGTCGGAGATGCTACAGCGCTGTCTCGCTCTTTCAGAGTCTCTCTCTCGGATTCAAAGGTCATTGTCACATTGTGATCTGATTTTATTCTGTCTCCAGGAAGAGTTGGGGTGAGTAGGCATTTTTGATGTTCTCAAATTTCAATATGCATAACTGTGTATAGAGGACAGATCAGACAAATTAATGCAGACTCAAAAATCTCATACAAAACACAGTTATGCTCTTCCAATGGATGTGTATGTGGCAAGGCATTTTGGAGGTTTTAAAAACAGAAATATGAAGTTCTTATTTTCGTTACAGTATTTACAAGCACTGAAGTCCTTTGTCATCATCTAACGCTCACTTTTAACTCATTTAATCTTTAGAACACTATTTTCAGTATCATTACTCCAGTGTTCAGTCACACGAACCTTCAAAAATGATGCTGATTTGGAGCTCAAGAAATATTTATTATTAATGTTGAAAACAGTTATATAAAAAAAATCTGGATTCTTCGATCAAAAAAAGCTAAAAAGAACAGCATTTATTTGAAATTGAATTTTTTTGCAACAATATAAAAGTCTTTACTGTCAATTTTGATCAATTTAATACATCCTTACTGAATAAAAGTATTAATTTCTTGAAGACAAAAAATCATACTAACCTCAAACTTTTAAACAGTACTTAAATTTAATATCAGTGTATTAAAAAAAAAAAAAATAAGTTTTACTTAGAAGTATGTGAGACTACAAAAATAAAATGGGTTGTGTGAGTATTGTTGCACGCTGACTTTTCTCTGTCCTACATTTTGCATGTGTGATTCAGGAGCCGGTTGAGTCCTCAGTCATCTGCCTTCAGGGCTCCTGTCAAAAACCATGTCGTCTTTTTGAAAGCAACAAAACGTCATCTCACAGGTCAAGGGCAGAGCCTCTGGACTGCCTCAAAGCTGCAGAGAGTAAGTTGTCAAAATATCAATTTTACACACTGTTGCACAGCCGTAAAGTTCTTTCCCGAGAGATACCACGTGTCCAAAATGGTTTGTTAAAATTGCAGTTTGCAAAAATGGATTGGCATATAAAACATAAAACGGCAATGATGCATTAAATTGATCAAAAGTGACAGTAAAGAAATTACAACAGATATTTAAAAAAATTGTTTATTATTTTCAAAATATCCCTTTTATATATTTCAATCTGTTCTTTTACACGTTGTATTCATCTAAGACTCACAATAAAATGTATCACAGTTTCCACAAACATATTAAGCAGTACAATTTTTTCTATCATTAATAAAAATAAGAAATGGTTCTTTAGCACCAAATCAGAATATAGTATGATTATATACAAAATTATAAACAGGTCTTATATGATGCTTTTTTAAAGATCATTATTTTGTGTATTTGGTGTAACAGAATATGTTGGCATGCTTTTACATTCAAAAATCACATTATTTTTTAAATACGGTACATTATTGTAAGTCCTCTATGCCCCGCCTCTCTCAAATGCGTTGTTTTCTACAAAGCCCCTCCTTCCAACAAGCACAGTCTGCTCTGATTGGCCAGCTGACCCAGAGCATTGTGATTGGCTAAACACCACAAGCACGAGTCGGAAATCTAACGCCCCTTACATACGCACACGCACACGCACACACACACACCTGTGTGACCCCCTCTCTCTTGAAATCGCATTATATGACCCCTTTGAATTTTAATAATATTTCACAATATTACTGTTTTTAGTGGACATATGATCAAATAAATGCAGTCTTGGCAAACATAAGCTACTTCTTTCAAATGTTTAAAAAAATCTTAATTTTGAACAGTTGTGTATATATTTTCATTTTAGATATTTTAATCAATACTTTTCAGTACTAAATAAAAAATATTCATAATTAGGATTTTTCAAAAATGCATTCTGCATGAATTTAAAACTGCTTGAAGCTGTTAAACACTAATACACATGACCAAAGTATGGAAATCCATAACTGTGACTATTTTGTCAAATGTAACACACTGAATTAGCCTCCTTAACAAAAAAAAAGAGAAAAGGAACCACCATATTCACTGTGGAGCATTTAGTCCAGATTATGAACGTGTTTAAGAATCGAATTAATCATGATGTTAAATACAAATAATTAGCTAACTTGTGATTCTGCAGAACATGCAAACTAAAACAACATCTGCATACTTCATGACCTACATACAAAGCATGATTGATCTGCTCATTTGATTGGAAAATCATGTCCGTTCAAAGACACCTTGCAGGAAGTCAAAAATTCAAAGTTCTCTGACACGGCAGAGCACATCCTACAGACACTAATCAGACTCCTCTTGTGTCTACATTAATAATCAAACCTCCCGGGACACCGTGATTCTTTCAGAGTTCTAGTCATCAGAGCTCGACTCGACTAACAGCCGGTATGAGATATTCTCTCCCTGCGGAGTGAGATTTCCTTGTGGGCCCGGTGCACATCTGGAGCGGCATCACTGATGAAAAAGAGGGCTAAACCGTGCCAGATGCTCATTACTTGATTTTTGGATTCTGTCCTTCATAGTCTGCTCGCCTTTATGGGACGTCTCGCATCCTAACCGGGTCATTGTGGATAATTAGACCATGAAGAGAAAATTAAGGGAGGCCAAAAAGTGGTGATTATAATGGGAATGAACAAGTAAAAGAGCTGACATGAAAGCTCATATGTTATCTAATTTTTTGGGCTGGTTAGTGCTGGACTCATAGCCCATTTCTAAAATGATCTGTAAGCTGTAACATTCAGTAAAGATAAATAATTAAGTTTTCATGGGTTTTGCACAGACAAGCAGCAAAAATCAGATTTTTTTCCCCATATCTGACTCGGTTTTGCTTTGTTTTATGGAAACTCATCTCCACCACAGAATAAAAAAAAGGTAATTGCAATGTTTTATCTCACAAATCAGACTTTGTCTTTCACAAATCTGAGAAAAAACTATTGTGAGATATAAACTCAGAATTCTGACTTTTTTTTTGCAATTCTTAATTCACAACAATTTTTTTCTTTGACAACTTTTTTCTCTTTCTGAGCATCTCACAGTTCTGCCCCCCCCCCCCCCGCCCTGGAATTACAAAAATAAGCAAAGTGATGTCAGCTTCTCAGAATTGCAAGAAAAAAGAGATAAATAATAGCAGTTACCATTATTAAAATTGTATTCTGTGGCAGAATCAGGCTTCCATAGTTTGTAGTTGAACCGCAAAAACAAGAGTGTAAAAAAAATATGTTTAAAGATATAAGAAATAAACCAGTTTTAAATTGGATTAAAATCTGTTTCAGACATAATCATAAGACAAAGCAAGCACACACTCATCTGCCGCTTTAAATTCTCCAGCTCGTTATAGCAGGATGGATTCTGATTGGGTGTCAATGTTTGTATAGTTCATAAGCTGGAAAAAAATCATTCTGAAAGTGATTCCAACAATATAAAAACTGTATTAAAATCTGATCTGAAAGTGTTTCGATCTGAATGGTGAGATTACTCCGTAAACGATTTTTACTAAATTTTCAGATTTTTTTGCAAAAAAAAAATCTGTAATTTATTATATACAAAGCACAGTAGAAAAAAACCTGTACAATCAGAAAGCTGTGTGCGAACAAGCCTCTGTGTCTCATTGAAAACCAATTGAGCCACCAATTGAAAACCAGCCGTATCCTGTATGAGAAAGGTCCACACACAACCTTTAAATTGTCATTACATCTTTTCACACCAATCCAACTCTCATTTCCTTTCTCATCGGCAATATTTCCTGCTGAAAGATTGCTGACAGACAGAGCTACCATGAAAAAAATACAAAAATCCACTTTTTCTACTGCCTATTACTAGAAAAAAGTCCTTTCCACAAACGACTGTGTTCATGCTAGAGTGCTTTGTGTCATATCTGTACTCGATCAGGCTATGGACAGAATCCAAATGAAGCTCCTGCGAATTTGCATCTGCATTTCAAACGCAGCCCTGCGTTGTGCCATCTCTCCTGGATACACTCAAGATAGCATGCTTCATCATGATCACTATAAGACGCAGAGATATACACTGCATTGCGAAATTATTCATACCCCATAAATCTTTTTTATGTTTTATGTTGCTGCCTTATGTTAAACCGCTTTAAATTGCATTTTTTCCAACACCAATAAAATAATAAAAGTAATTTAAAGCAGTTTAACATAAGGCAGCTACACAACAAAACGTGAAAACAATTAAGGGGTATGAATACTTTTGCAAGGCACTGTTCATATCAATGATCTGCACATGCCTTTAAAAATTCAAACCAAGTAGTCGCTATAAGAAGAGCAGAAATCACCTTCATATGCCTGCTGTATTTAAACATCAGCTCAAAGTCAAAACTAGACTGACGGATGTCACTCTACATCACATTAATTAACGGCGGTAAGTGTGAAGAGCAGCAGAGGACGTGCTTTGAAAATCCTTCTTGAAGAACTTCAAAGCTAATGACTTTCCAATGATGACATTACAGGGTCCATGTTACACATTGCAAACAAAAATAATTGTATAAAGTTCTTATAAAGCTCATGGCATCTTAAAACCCTTGTGGGTGGAACCTCAAGAAACAACACAAGACACAATGCAGCAGCTAAAGACATCCACCTGCATGTGTATAAGAGTGCTTTAAAAAGGGATACATTTAAAGACAAGTAAGTTTTACCATGGAAACAGTCTAACAGCTAAAGCGCAGCATGTTAATTAATCCATCATGCTAAAAATATCATAACTAAATAAAGAAAAAAATCTTGGTGTTTTAAAAAGGGACACATTTAAAGACAACTTTTCCAAGAAGGTTTTACATGGAAACAGACTACCAGCTAAATCACGGCACAATAATTAAACCATCACTGCAATAAATATCAAACCTAAATAAGGCAAATACAATTTAGACGACTCCTGCCATGCCAGAGATTTTAACAATGCATTTGCATAATTTCTTTAGGAAAATTCTTATAAAAATGAATAAACATCATGATTATGTTAATATGGTGATTCTTCTGGTCAAAATAAGCATTGAACGTCTGAACAATATCTATAATTATTGCTGTACAGTAATAAACCGGGATGAAGCCATCACAATTGCACACTGAATTATGATTGGTAATTTTTCACCACCCCGCAATGGATAAAGAAAGATTAACTATTATGGATTTATGCAACACAGTTTCTTTGGAAAATGTACCAACATTTGCAAAACTCCAAAAAATGACCTATTCCTTCAATTAACTGCTGTTTTTAGTGGCAGTAAAAGACCAACATCTTTTATTCCTTTTCACCCAAATTATAATTACACGAGTAGACCATCAATTAGTACAGACTTGTTTTTGCACAGTTCCTTACACAATACTATGTTACGACCTCAAACCACTTTTACCATACTACATGATTTGTTAACTAATACATTTCTATGTTTGTATCACATAACCAACTCCATATGAATGGCTTTTCTGATGTATACATGCTCGTTGACTCACCCGTAGTACAGCACTGCACTACAAATCATGTGAAACACGAGCCACAATAAAAGAGCTCAAATTTAGCAAATTAGTTTTTATCTTGCATTTGCTTTTGTTAACACTATCAGTTACGTTAAGTGTAGGTTGTACATTATATTCAAAACCGATAGAGCATTAACCTTTAACGCCACTCACAAGGCATTTATATTAATAACCAGCATTATAAAACGTTGCCAGATTAATCAGATTCATGTTCAACGTTCCCAGATCCATGTTCATCTCATTGGACTTTTAGTGTAGTGAAACATTCGAGAAACATCACAATATTTTGCAACAATGTCACCACAGTCACATTTTTCCAATGAGGCTGGGTTGGATTTATGAGATACTCACAGCCATATAGACAGCAGCGTACACGCTGAGCGCCGCCTCTTTGGAAGGGAAGGTTTTGCGGGCTCGTAGGATGTCGTCCTCGTTGCCGGTGCAGGCTTCCTGATTGCTGATGTAGCGAAGAGCTTGCTGGCAACCCAGAGTTGTGTAGTTGGGTTTACACACTGTCAGGAAATGAGGGGCCAGGTTCCCCGTTACCACCTGACCAGCGTTCACGAAGATGTCTGTGGTGAAAAGGCCAAACATGTATACACCTATGGAGAAGTAAACAGATACAGACACAAATTACTACAAAAACAAGTGTTTTTTTGAATAGCTACAATCAGTCACAAAAAAAAACAATATGACTATTAAACACTTCTTATATTTGATATTAAAATTCCCTGCCTTCGTTTGACATTAAAAGTATGTAATCCCCTAAAGAGAATCCATCAAGATGGGCTTAAAATATGTATTTGACAAACATGACCTGGAAAATTGGTTTAATTATTCAGCGGTCGTGCTTGGCCTGTTTATTTGGCCTCGGTTAGCACAGCGCGTACCAGAACCCAAATTTCCTACTTAAGCACATTAAGGGGACAGATACGACTAAGACTAGGTGATCTCCACAGTGGCACACATCTCGCCTCTGAGCTGTGAGGACACATTAGAGGAGCTAATGTTCCGAGTTGATGAGATAATAACCAAACCTCATAATTGAACGGAGTCTTTCTCATCGCTGCTCTGTAAACCAAACCATAATACCTCAATTAAAAGAGCTCAAACATTGGATGTGCATGTCATTCTCAAGCTCTCAATTGTATTCCAATTCCAATTATATTTGATTCCAATTCGTTCAGTGTTATATAGTATATGTACCACTACATCTAACAGTATATAAGAACCAATACATAACAATGGATCTTTATCACTGTTGAACTGGAAGTTCAAAAGAACAGCATTTATTTGAAACAGACGTCTTTTGTAATAAAATGTCATATATATATATATATATATATATATTTTTTTTTTTCATTACATTTCATTTGTTTGAGGACCTCGTCATCAAAAAGTTGAACAAAACTATGCAAGGTCAAAGAAAATGAGCTAGACTTCACTGAACATTGGGTAACAGTTTTGTTGGCTCACCAGTTGACGATCCTGAAGCAAAACAAGAACTACTGAGCTCGAGGAACCCCAAATCATGATGGACAAATCACAAATTAGTCTTCTCCCTTCATAATATACCCTTCTGCTCTGAGGAGTTTTACAATGGTAGATATTGGCCGAGGAACAGGAAGTCACCATTGTTTCTTAAAGAGCTCCGTTTTTCTCCTTCACTCCTAAATGTCATGTTCTTTTTGTTTGGAACGTCTTTTCAGCTCAACAGAATGACAGTCTTGACAAGGCTATTATTATAGCCATTGAAAGACTTGTATCAACAAGAAGTCATTTTCATAACTGTTGGCAGACGTATTCAGACAACATTAACAAAGCCCCGTTTAGCATGTTTCCCTCCGTAAATACAGCCACTCAGAGGAACGCCTTGCAGAGTTTTTACGTGACACATATAGAAAAACAAGTTTGGCAGATGGTTTGGAGGGAAAATATGGTCTTGTTTTACTAAGTCTTGAGAATGCAAGTTGAGGTTGGCATAAAAAGGCCATCTTATAATGCCACAGGCTGGCGTCACATCAATTCTGTTTTTTGTCACATTGGCTACATAATAACTTTGACACTGACAGTCCACAAACTGCATTCTGTCTGCAAGCGAACTGAAGCTAAATATGGCTTATTCACACTTCCTCTCACACAGTATCTCAACAACTGCGTGGACACCAAAGAAACATATTGTCGTCTGTGAATCTATATAAATTTGTTCAACTAACTAGCATTCATTCATATCCACTCTGATTTAGGTGAGTTAATTCAGAAAGATTTAACTAATTCAAACTCTTGTCCATGAGTCTTTTTGAATGGTTCATTATAAGGATTGACTCAAATGAATCATGTGTTAGTGAATCAGACAACCCTGGTTGCACTGTATGTTTTGGATTCATTAACGTCAAAAGAGTCTAATTATACACATTAAATGTATTGCATGAATGGCAAAAATGACTACCTGACTGTACATAATGCATTAAATAAATACAAAGACATAAAATACTGACTAAATGATTTCAGAATCTTACCTGTATAATATCCTAAAGCTATACATATATCATTATGGTTTTGTGACATGGATCGATACAAAACATAATTTAGTTTTTGCTCCATTATCTTCATAATGATACTTCCAGCTTGAGTTCAAATTGTTCCAGAAAACACCAGATTTAGCATTTCATTGATATAACCTGAAGGAGGAACAGGAGCTATTTAATGATACTGGCACAGAAACACACACTGCTTTGAAGTGGTTTCGGTTTTCATTCACAATCATTTTTGATATCAAGAGTTGGCGTGAACCTAGAGTTCTTCTCAGGCAGAGCGATGGGGAGATATTACTGAAAAAGCTTGCCTGAGCTAACCGAGAGCGCACCATGACCCAAAGCCGTTTTCTAAATGTAATCTCTCCCAAAGAACATCGCAGCGTGAGTCATTATGCAAATAACACAAGCCAGTGACTCCAGGTCACGAAGCAACTGGTCTCATTTGATGCTTTTCCTCAAACAAAACAGGAAGAAACATCATTCTTCAAAATATTTTAATTTCAAGCATCCACCACTGGCTGGAAACACACATGGCATGAAGGTTGAATAAAACTGTAAAATCATAACCAGAACTCATAAAGAATGAATTCATTTGAAAATATAAAGGATATTAATGGATGATTTGTCTTTTAAGATGTGTAGAAGCAATAAGGAACTCCAGCCTGATCTATATTGTGAATATATTTACATACATAGTAGTGTATTTCAAGCTACATTTATTTGATTGAAAATACAATAAAATCAGTATTGTGAAATATTATATAACTTCAAAATACCTGCTTTCTATTTTAATATATTTTGAAACTGTAATTTATGAATTTTCAGAAGCCATTGCTCCCATCTTCAGTGTCACATGATCCTTCAGAAATCATTATAATATGCAGATTTGCTGCTCAGGAAACATTTCTTATTATTATCAAAAATTGTGCTGCTTAATATATTTGTGTAAACTGTTATTGATTTTTCAGTAACCTTTGATGAATGGAAAGTAAAAAAACAGCATTTACATGAAGATAATTTTTGTCACTTTGGATCAATTTAATGTGTTTAATTGCTCAATATAAGTATCAATTTATTATACGGACCTAAACTTTTGAGCAGTAGTGTTTATATTTTCTTATTGCTTAATTGTTTTATCATTTACACTAATATTTCAAATCTATATGACTTTCCTAAGGTACCAATGAATGCCATTTGGTGTCACTGACGTCAAAAGTAAATGGGATTTGATCATTTTAATGGATTTTCAGGGAATAATGACTTCAATTTTAGTCTCTTTCAACATTTTTTTCTTTTTTTGTCCACAGAAGTCAAACAGGTTTGGAATGATGAGGGTCAGTAAATGATCAGACATACTTTTTTTGGATTAACTGTAACTTTGGAAAAAAGCTGAGCTTGATATAACTTGCTAAATCTCTTTAAAGATAAAAATGTCACAGCCTAATCAATCATGACGATGCTTTCAAGGAGCCAAGTGCTGTAAAAAGATCTCAGATAGATCCGATTTCCTCTAGGCCACATTGACTCCTGCTAAACAGTGACAGATGCTGTCAGTAAAGTAAAGGGGATCTTCTCAGTGCCATGTAGGAGGCTTAGGAATAATTCTGCTCATCTGATTTGTCTTTAAGTCTGCTAATGCCGTCAGATGTCCAACAATCCCACAGCTTGGATGACTAGGTGCAGCAAACTGTGAAACTATGACTAAAGTACTGTACATTCTGCTGGGAAATGAAAGTGTCTGTGGGTGAATGGGAACCATTTAATGCAGAAATTAATAGGAGATGGAAGTGGATTTTCTCTGAGGATCAGGCTAATAATCCATGATGTTGCTGCTTCTTTATCTCCCAAAGACACTAAAGCATTAGAGGGAGAAATTGAGTGAAAAGGGGAAAATTTTAACTGAGAACGAAAGAGTAAGGAAGAGAGACAGAGAGACAGACAGCACAGGTTAAGTCTGGTCTTAATTTGTTAAACTGCATTAAGTGTATGTGACGTGATGTGGCTGGAGAGGCTTTACCATCATGATGTTGTAGATGTAGAGCATTTGAAGTTACACAGCAATATTTTTTACCAAAATATTGCAATAGAAATTAAGGTTCTAATTGACCTGAAAACCAAATCAGAAAATAATATTTGGGTAATTAAAGAGCCATCGGTAATCCAAAACTATTAAAGGGGTCATATAAAGGAGGGCAACTTTTATTTGGCTGAACAGTCCCCAATATAAAATAAAGTGTTTCAAATGCCTTCCTTCACTGGTTATAACCTAAAATATAGGGGGTTTTGACACTAGTGCACTTGATGTGGGTTGGTGCCACCTCTCTTTCTTTTGAGAGGAACAAAACTCTTCCAAGTAATTCTCACAGTTTAACTGTAAATTGAATGCCAGGGCTGAAAGCACAAAGCTCCATAAAAGATCCATAAAATGAAGTGGAAAGGCCGTGACATACCAAGGAAACGGAAAGTCCTCCGTACTAATGGGTTGAGGTAACAGCAGTCCCCGGTCACGATGGTCTTCTCTCGACTGTCAAGATCTTTCGATGTGTATTGTATCAAGAACAACACCATTTCTGTCACTGTGATCTGAAACAGAGCGGAACATCAGAACATGTAAAACATCTGAAATAAAATTAACTAATACATTTTCTGAAGAAAATGGTGTAGTGCTTCTTAGTGCCATAGCGTATTACTAGATGGTTTCTTAACAGCCCAAGTAAAATAGCCCACAATCAAAACATTTTTGATTTTATTTGATATATAACCAGTGGTGTACCGTGGGGTATCAGTCAGGGCCTTCATTAAGCAACTGTAAACTACATGCACACATCTTACACATCTCTGTTACAGCTAACACAGCCAAATGCATATAATGCACATAATTATGCCGCTCACAGGCTCTCAACAACAATAACGGCTGATCAACAATTTTAACAGTAGGGGTCACTATGCACATTCACATCACTCTAAAACGATGACGCGCCCAAAGCAGCAGAACTGTACAAATGCTAGACATCCACACACACCACAAAGTATTATCAACGCACCATGTACACCTCCATAACACTGTGCAAGATACAATACGCATCAAATAATAAAGCACTCACCCGTCACTTGTAAATAAAATCAATGGATCTGTCATTCCATGTCTCTTTACTCGTATTAAAAAGTAAACATGGCCAACAAAACACGTGTGCTAGCTGTTAGCCACTCATAGCACTCATAGTTGCAATCTTTGAAATGGCGCATAAAACTTTTGCTCGCCTTTGTTAGCGAATTCAGTTTATGTCTTCCTTTCTCAGTTATTCTCTTTTGTTTGCAAAATACATTTTTAGTAGATGGGCAACAAGATCTGGCGTAGGCGCCGATGACTGTGGCTGTCCTTTTCTTTTCATTGAGTTTCACTTTCGTACATTGGAAATCCCTGAATAAATGGGCGTGGGGGTAGCACTGGGCACGTAGCTAGACCCAGAGGGCGGGCTGTCATTGAACGTCAAAATTGAAATGGCTAATGGATTCTGTTACGAATGCTTGTACCAAATCAGATGTGGCGTCTTTGAACAAAAAGGTAGCACTATCTGTAGTGCTGGCCGCAGACTTTTTTTTTTTATGTAGGATATTCCAGTTCAACCTCAACGAACCTAATCATAGGCAATTTTGTGGACACTACACAAATTAAAATGATACCTAAATAATCAATGAAAACATTTTTCACACAATTTTATTTTAATAGGGCCAGCAGAGAAGGCCCACCACTGTATATAACCCAGTATAGAACCCAAGAATCTATAAGTGTGCAGAAAGCCCCAACTCAACCCCAATTTTCAGTTGCCAATGGAAAAAGGGAGGGGAGGGGGCAGAACAAAAGACTAAATAAAAAAAAAGTTACAAAAAAGCCTGAAACAGAAGCAAGATATTGATTAGTCTCTGGTTGCATTGTTAAAGCCTGCCGGTCTTGCTTCTGCAAATGACTGTCATAACAAATGTGTTGTGTTTTATTGTGCTGAAGCTCATTATGAGAACGTGCACTATTTCTATCCCATAAATCTAAATTAGAGCTTGTTCTGCCCGTATTTGCATCCATTAGTAGATGAAGTGTTGTAATATTGTTCTAGACAGAAGCCTTGCTTTGACTACAGGCCTTTTCACACTGTATACTTCATCTATAAGATTTAATAATTTGTGACCCTCTCTGTGAAAACCCAGCTAAAGTCATTTTTTGGAGATCTACTGTTTTCTGCATAAAATCATCCTACGTATTGTAAAGAACATTCTGTGAAAACATATTCTTGGTATCTTTAATATTGACTGAGTAAGGCCATGTCAAAGATTGAAATCATAGTGAAATTAATGCTTGTAATCAAACTTTGATGCTTGTTATCTCAGAATTAGATTTTTAGGCTTTAGCCTGGTTTTTACAGAGAGGGTCACATTTTGTCAGTTAGATGGTTAACTTTATTTGCCTATTTGACCCTTGTTACTGCATTAAAAGAAAAAAATATTTCAGAAAAAGAATGAATATATATATTTAATGAAAAACTATGAAAACAGTAAGATTTATTAAAATCAACATAAAATCTAAATTGTTCTTTTACTTTTCTTGTTCTGGTCTTATTGTGAGCAACTAAAGAAAAAGTGCTTAAAGTGTTTTTGTAATTTTTTCATCAAAATGTAATTACCTGCTCTGCCTGTGAAACAATCTTCCTTATTCGCTGATGTCATCAAGCCCTCTCATTTTAGCCCCTCCCCTTCATAATCCATTCAATTCCCAAAGGTTATTTAATATCCTGTTACATTCGGAATAACATCACATAAAGTAACAGACACTTCATCTAGGATTGAATCATTACTTCATTAAATCAAGTGAATTGGGCAAATTCATGTCATCATTAAAAATGGATTTTAGGTTCCATAAAGATTTTAGGTATTTAAAGTAAACTCTATCTGCAATAAAACTAATGAGACCTTTCTTTCTCTTCCTCGGTCCATGAGTGCAGAGATCCGGGTTTGACTGAGGTAACGAGACCAGGATACGAACACGCATGAGGAGCTTGAGGCTCTTCCTGATCTGTCAGAGTGATTTAAGAGCTTGTCCAGCTCCTCAAGGGTTTGCTTTTGGGGCTTATAGATGCAAGTAGGATCTTCTGCTTCCAAAAGCAGAGCGACTTAATCTCACATTCTCAAACTGCATAAACCTCCACATAACAATCTGGGTAGAGAAGAGTAAGAGTTTGGTGGCCTCTTTGCCCCCCTCCTTACTTCAAAACAGTAGCACAACCGCTCAAGGCTTTACACACATACATACTGCAGAATCTAGGTTATGAGCATCCAGCAGAAAAGACAGGAAAAATGGAAGAAAAAAAACAGCCATTTGAGAAACACATTGCTTCTGTCTGATCTCTACATCCATCAGGAAATAGATTTAAACCAGGGCTGTCAAGCTAATTACTTACGCAAGGTGTCGATTAATCAGATTAAATCACATATTATATAATAGCCTATATTTGTTGACAAAAACTAATTTAAGAGAATTGTAAGACTTTACCATGGTGTGTAAAGACAATATACATAGGTGCACTTCAATTTGTTCTATATATTTAATGCAACAACCTCACAGGGGGAAAACTTGTCAATTTCCAAATGAAAAAGGATTTTCAACAGAAAAAAATTACTTGATTGTATCCATTAGGAATTGATTTGGTTGTGAAAAATGGTCTCTATATGACAGGTACTTAGAGGGCTGAAAAATAAGAGAGCTTGGTGATGTCTGCTGAAAAGGAATGCAATTGATTCAATAGATTAATAGATTATGAAATCATATTTTTCTGAATAATGAGATTACTATCATGCTGATATTAAAGGTGATGCATGCCATTTTTGTACAACTAGTGTCATCACCAAGGAGAACTTAAAAAAAGCTATTTTAGAACAGGTTTCCCAAAACATGTTCCCTATCTCCTATTGGTCAAGCAAACCGATAGCCCCGCCCCAAACTCACATCATTGGTTGAGCTTGTTGTAAGGACATGCTGGACTGGATTCTTTCATAGCAACTGCTATTAGCAGCTAAAACAGTATGACTGCCTGAATAACAACAGGTCTAAAAGTAGGTTAACTAAATGTGCTGTAAACGGAGTGTTTATACTGTCAGTGGATAAGCACTAGATTACATTTTAAATGGCCTGTCACATGTACAGAAAACTTTTTTAGTTAAAACCTGTTAATATTCTGAAACGGGTTCTTCAACACCAAACAGTTAAAAAATTATTATAGTACAGATGGTTTCAAGTGCATACGAACACAAATAACTAATCTGCATCAGAATAACGAGGTTAAATCTTCAGGGTTGAGCTCTAAGCACGAGGTTACAGTCCTCCACCTGAGCAGGAATATCTCAACATTACACCATACTCTTATGTTGTATAAGCTAAGCTGCCAACCTCAAGTGCTGCCTGTAGATCTCAAGAAGAGGAAGAAACATCCAAAGGAGCTGAACTAATTTCCTGGCTTCTTATTTTTACACAAACTTGGATTAAAACTGTTAATAATAAAAAAAAATTAGTAACTTATTCTCATGTTTCTGCATAACGTCTCTCCAATATATGACAGCACAATCATGATGTGTAGCCCGATGCTAATGCCCAACAGTGGGCCAGTAAACTCAACCATTTCCAACCTAATAGGCTAAAACTCCATAAACACACAGCAATTCAAGCATGAAGTCCTGATCACTCAGCCACACATGCACATCTGTTGGTTTGTAGGGCCCAGATGATCGCTGTTGACAATGGAGTGATATTTGTTTGGACTGTGTTAATGAAAAGCTATTTCATACTCCTCGTGGCCCATTTTCTGTAGACAGAGAGTCTTTTCAGTCTGTTTCATAAAGCTGAGAGAAATCTAGAGGTCTTTTATATGGATGTACTGAATAAGGAGAATATACTAATACTGTGAAACTTAACTCCACAGAGTCAGAACCTCTTGATGTTCCTCGTTACATTTATAAAATATTTTTTTATAAAGAAACCCTTTAGCCACTGAATTCAGTATCATTAGTGGGATGTGAAATGTAACAACTGACAGAAGATTATAAATATATCAAAACCACAGAGACATAAACATGAGAGATTTAAACAAAACCAAATCTCAGCGATGGCGTACATGTTGAAAACTGGGGATTAAGAACAATTTCTTGTGATTCCGTCCAAGAAAGAGGAAATTATTAATCGATACTAACCAGTACTTACAAGCATTTTCATCACCTTCAAATAGAAGCTCATTTCTATCACATAAGAAAAAAAATCACGCTTTGGTAAATCATAATTATGAGACAAAAACTCATAATTAAGACTAAATCTAAATTATGACATAAAAATACAATTTTTATTTGTCATCAGTCATCTTTATGAGATTAAAAGTTGAAATGAAGTCATAATTATATGAGATTAAAAAGTCATAGTTCTATGATAATTATATTATAATTATGGCTTAGTATATTTATTATGTTTTTCATGTTTTTTTCTTGTGTGGTGGAAATGGACTTCCATACCTTCAAGTCCTGAACATTTTTTCAAACTAAACTAAAAGAATCTGGTAACATGTATGTCTATGTGTCAAAGACAAAGAATCAAAACAATACAAGTTCAATACATTTAGTTTTTCCTTGCATTAGAATATGTCCTATTTAATTTGTATTGTTTTCTGAGAAGAAAAATGTAATTTTTATATTTTAACAATCTTATCACTACATATTAAACCACTAGGTTTTACCCTTTTGTCAGCAAGGAATTTTAAATAATTTAGATTATATTTTACTATATAATACTATTTCATATTATAACTCATTCTTTTATATATTTTAACAAGTACAGGTCATAATAAGTATGTTGTATCATTTTTATAAATATATCTATTATGCTGACTGACTTTATTTTCACAAAAGTTATCTGAAACATTAAACTAGACACTTCACTTGCATTTACTATGTTTTTATGTGTAACAAAAAAATCGCTTTTGTTAATTTTATTTTATGTGGACACCAAAATGGCACATCTTTTCTTTTAGCCCGTAACCAATACATTGAGGCAGTAAAAGAAGACCTTTATCTGCGATCTATACAATTCTACAACAGAGTGTCATTAGTCAAAACAACAATACATCTTCATTCTACAAGAGTGGCATTGTCAAAACAAAATACAAGAAGACTTGCTTACAGGGACTTTGTTTGTGGTCAGTCCCGACACACTCACACACATTATTTGCACACCACAGAATACTAAAAGTTTCAAAAGATAATTTACTTATGATACCCACTTTGAAAGAAAGTCTGCCAGACAAAATACATTCAATATAATGAGTGGGAATGATCAGGATAAGTGTGATTGCTTCAGAATGAGAGAACAACATGATCTAACATACAAATAGATCTGATGCATTTACAATGAAAGCATAACTGTGGAATTTTTTTAAATTTTGATGGCAGTAAATTGTCCCAATTGTGAACTCTACTTTGATATACAAGTGTACACCAAGATATAAAAGAAGTAGTTGGAAAGCCTCAAAATCTGTAACAAGTGGATATGAAAGAAGATGACGATCTATCACATCTGACTGCATGTCAGAAGCAGACGGCTGTCATCTGTATCTGTGGTTCAAAACACACCAATGCACCGGCTTCAGAGAGAGAGAGAGAGAGAGAAATAAAAATAATAAATAAAAAGTTATTTGTGAATGAATGGCATAAAACTTTCATGAATATGTCTGGGTCATATTTCACCCCACGATCAAAAGAATATGAGGAGTATTTTGGGACTATAAATATATAATCCTTTAATAAATCATTAATGTGCACAAAATATATTATTTAAATCATAAAGTATTTATCATAGTAGTATTTGCAATGCATTAAATTGCATTTGAGTTTAGACTGATTTAAAATGAAATTGTTCAGAACTTCAGACATCATTTTTACAGTATGACAGTAGCATAATTTTTGAGTCTAATATGACATTTTCAATGCAAAAAGGTACTAATAACTGGATTTTCCTTGTTAAAATATTATTTCTTATATATAATACATTTCTATGAGACTTACCTGAAATGACATCAAGTTGTAAAACTCTAATTGGAAGCTTTATTTCTATAAGGAGTCAGAGAAATATGTGCAAACTTATTAGCTTATTAGTTATTAGTCGTGTGGTAATTGCTTTTTTGTCCTAAGTGACTGCAGCACGTCTTTATTACAGGGACAGTCCCTCTGGAGCAATCTGGGTTAAGTGTCTTGCTCAAGGGCACATGATGATAGGGGACGTCTCAATGAGTGTGCATGAGAATGTGTTTAGTATTCAATATAAGGCGTTTATATACAAGTGCACATCGTTTATATAAATGACGTGCACATTGCATCTTAAAGGAATAGTTCACCAAGAAATGATAGATTGCTGAAAATGTACTCGCCCTCAGGCCATCCTAGATGTTAATGAGTTTGTTTCTTCATCGGAACAGATTTGGAGAAATTTAGCATTACATCACTTGCTCACCAATGGATCCTCAGAAGTGAATGGGTGCCGTCAGAATGAGAGTCCAAACAGCTGATAAAACATCACAATAATCCACAAGTAATCCACATGTCTCTAGTGAAAAACAGTCCAAAACTGTTCTGAATAAATATGTCAGTGGATTTTGATTTGACAGGATGACAGGGTTTCAGTGATTTTTTTGTTGTTGTAATAATCAACGTGTTTCTTACAAACAAGCAGCTTTTCACTTCACAAGACATCAATTGATGGACTGGAGTTGTGTGGATTACTTGTGAATTACTGTGATGTTTTTATCAGATGTTTAGACACTCAATCTGACGGCACCCATTCACTACAGAGGATCCATTGGTGAGCAAGTGATGTAATGCCAACATTACTCCAAATCTGTTCTGATTGAAAAAAACTCATTTACATCACAGATGGCCTGAGGGCGAGTACATTTTCAACAAATGTTCATTTTTGGGTGAAGTATTCCTTTAATTTTGCCACAACTATTGGCCCGGCCTTGCGCTATCAAGTAAATCTGCAAAAGTCATCCTGAAAGGTAATTAAATGCTTGGGTAAAACGATTATACTCAAAGCTTGCTCATTATAATCTCTGATAAAGAATGGGCTTTGTTGTAGTTTAGCACTTTTGACAGTGATCATCAAATTCCATTCATTCAGAAGCTTTATCAGTTTTAAATAGGATTGTACGTTGTAATCTGTTTTGAATGAAGATGTGATGGGAATACTATATGCCTTATCCAAACGTCTGACTATCTACGTGTGATATCGCACAATCGCATCCAAATCCGGCAGCGAACTTATTATGTTGAAGGATTTCTTTAATCATTCGCTTTTGCAAGACTTTTCCCCTATAAGCCGCACCTTAACGCATCCATGTCATTTTTACCAATATCAGCTCAAATTGAGCAATATCTCTGTCTGAAGCTCATATCTTTACCGCAAGCCTTTCAGACTACAAATCACAGCGTGATGGTTTCAGCACGAGTCCGCCGTGGAGTTTATGAGCAGTACTTTGTGGAGATAGAGTTCATCTCTCTTTTCGACAGCTTTGGCTGGGGTCACAGTGTTGCGACGTGGCAGCCGGATTGTTATTTTTGCTGTCTTGAAAAACATGAGCCAATATCTGTCTGTGCTACTCAGAAAGGTGTTGGGGGGGGGGGGGATATAACAACCTAGCTGCCATGTAGCAACATTTATAATCTGGCAGCACTGTAAATGAAAAACGCATCTATTTGAGTCTGGAAACAGTCTAGGAGGGATTCACTGAAAATAAGTATTCTATATTTAAATGTTCTTTCCTTCACTCATCTTTTTTTGCATTCAAACTATGCAGCCATACCAGACTAGCTAAACATACCAAACACTACTGCCATACTTTTGGCTATCACTGCAGTTTATTCTAGCCAGAAATCACTCAATTAAACAGGAATCTGTTGTCTGATCAACATGTAAAGAGACAAACCATAAGGTGTCCGGACATTTGAAGACAAGGTTCAAAATGTATGCTCAACAAGTGCTAAATTTGAGAAAAACATTTACCAAGGTTCAACAGTAAAAATGCAACTCTTAAAAATGAAGGTGCTTCACGATGCCATAGAATAACTTTTTTGTCTAAATGGTTCCATAAAGAACCTTTAACATCTGAAGAAAATTTCTGTTTCACAAAAGGTTCGTTGCAAAAAAATATTATTTGGATTATAAAAAGGTAAGAAAGAGATGTTTCTTTAAAGAACCTTTGACTGAATGTTTTTTGTGGAAGCAAAAATATGGTTATTCTAATCTATGGCATCGCTGTGAAGAACCGCACCTTTATTTTTAAGAGTGCATACAAAGAAAAGGGAGCTAAATAATCTAATTGTCACTGAGACAAAACATTTTTTCAATAAAAATAAAAATACTAAATGAAATTCAAAATTAAAATTGTATAATACTTAAAAAATGCATGAGACTAATTGCATGGCTCCATTGATTGAATTTGGCTTGTGCCCACCCCACTGTCTCTCTATCATTAATTATATGTTTTATTTACTAAGCCATATTTTTGTGGCTGATAAATAATATTTATGGCAGGTGTAACCAAAATTACACTTGGACCCTAGCTCAATGATAGCATTTACTTTCTATTAAATATCTCCAACCAAATTCCTGAATGCCAAAAAATATAATAATAAATTGTCCACTGAATGTGATCAGCCCTATGAAAAAGAAAATAAATCAATAAATACAAATCTGCATGACATTCTCTTGTATATTTAGCAGAAACAAACTAATGAAAATATATCAAAATCAAAATGATAAGAGTCTAATCAAATGCAATCCTAACATAAATAAATAATGAAACCAAAAGAGAACTTCATGTTTTAAGCATAACTCATCCTTTTATCTGCTGCCATTCATCTGTTAAACACATTAGCTGGATACAGAACCACACTATGAGCCGACAGAGCGGCAAAGGTCCAGCATGGTGGCACTTCAGATTGAGTCACTGCCACTGATGAAATAATGTGGGCTGGTGAACATTAAATTACAGACAGTGAGATGACTATACTCACAGTTTGCTGTTTTCCCTTATGAAAAAAAACACGGCAGTTTTCATTGAACAAGTGTTATTAAACAACGACACAGTTGTCAGTGAATAGTCAAGCTAATGAAGGCATTCAGTATTGGGACAGTGCCTGGTGTGATCTAACATCAAAGGCTTCGTCTTCAGCTAGATATGAAGTGTGTGTGTGTGTGTGTGTGTGTGGGGGGGGGGGGGGGTATGATATGCAGGTTTAATTTATGCATGCATGGATAATGAAATCTCATTATGCTGATTTACCAAGATGGAAAATGTGCAGTAAACATATTTGGATCTGGTTAATTATACAATCCTGCATGCATGAAAATGAGTATTCTATGCAATGGTTTAAGAAATAACCTTTAAATTATAAATAAACAAACACGATCAGTAGAATTGGAATGTATTTGAATGTGAAAGTGATGATGAACAGCAGTGTTAACTAAAGGCAGTTATGACTCACACACAAGTCTGGTCTTAAAGACTCGTGGTGTGCATTATTTCTGTACCTCAGACAGCATCGCCAGCATCACACACAGCACTGTTTTTATTAAACCTCTTTCTTATGCATCTCTAGCTTGAGTTACTTTCGTGCAATCACTTGCACGCTGCTAAATCAATAATAAATAGCACACGTTAAAGTGTTCTTATGCACACCTCTAAAAATCAAAGCAGAAATCAAGCAAAATCACTTATCCAATCAAAATCTAAAACAAATCATGTAATAATTATTATAGAACCGCTTATCACATGGCACTTGGCAAAAATAATCTCAAACCACTAATCAGTCTCTAGCTGAATCTACTTCCATGCAATCATTTCTCTAATCAGTCAAAATCAAGTTTTGCATCTCGAGTTTGATTTGCTTCCATGCAATCACTCATTTGATAATCCATAAATGAAAAAAAATAAAAAAATGATACAAAAATACAAATAAAAATCAATGTGAAAAACTAAAATCAGTATGAAATAATATTAAAGACAATCGATATCAAGTGATCACATCAATCTCAGGTCTGATAGCCTCTCATGTAATTATTCATTTGTGATATATTTAACATGACGCATTATTGAAAACCAATATGAAAATCACTTGAAAATCATTACCTCATACTCTAGCAAATAAATATCAAGTATAAATCAAGTTTTGCATCTTGAGTTTGATTTGCTTTGAAAAATACAAATGAAAATCAAATCTCAAAAAAATCTCAAATCAGTATTTATATTAAAGACAATCAACGTCAAGCGATCACATCAATCTGATAGCCTTTTTTATAATTATCAATTTATGAATTATTTAAAATAACATATCACTGAAAACCAATATAAAAATTGCATATGAATCATAACATTATACTGCATTAAGGAAAATAAATATCAAGTAATAACAGTCTGATGTGTGTGTTTTCAGTCAATTATCAATTCATCAACACTTAACAGGGAAGTCAATATTAAATCAGATATAAATTAATATGGAAATTACTTATCAATCTGATCTGCCTTGATGCAATCATTCTTTTTTTAAACTGATAACTTGTCAATCAATAACACTTACACATCCACAGTTATTACGTATAAATCTTCAAGCTTAATTTGCTTTTATGCAATAACTGATTCATTTATTAATACATTTAAAGCACTTATCAATGACAATCAATATAATCGCTTATTAATCGAGTTATGTAATAATTATTTCATTGATCGATAAATTGAACTTTTCAATGATAATACAATATTACCCGATCACTCAATATAATTTAGCAATCAATGAAGTGACTGCACAAGCACCGTCTTGAGTGACTCACCAGCAGCGTGGGGACTCCGGTGACCACCGTGTACAGCACGGCAGGCGGGATGGCGCTCGTGTCCTCGGGTCCGAGGTAGGGTTTCGTGTACGCGGTCTCGTAGCAGAAGAAGCCCTGCATGTGCACGTTGAACGTGTCCGTGTACTCGAAGTAATATGCCAGCATGACCGTCCCCGCCATGATCACCAGCTGGAAATAAAGCATGGTCGTCAGAGAGTGGGGCAGGAACATTTACCAACAATCCAGTGGAGAACCTCCAAACATCTGAGCTCTCGTTATAGTTCCCGCATCTCGCCGGGGTCCGACGCTCCGAGCGCACGCGAGGTTGGCACGCGAAGACGCACGCGCTCGCATGGCACAGCGCTCGAGCCGGAATGAGAGAGCGCGAGAGAGGAGAGCGCGATAAAGTGCCACCGCGCGCTCCTCACTACAGCCAGCTGATGATGAAAACACGCGTCAGGCGCCGTGCCCGCGCTCCACCATCATCATCATCATCATCCATCATCTCCGCTCAGAGGGTTTAAAGAGAGGCGCTATTCCGTCAGTCACCAAATGTCACCTCGACTCTATCAGCCCCGACTAACAGCAACAAAACTGGCTATTTCTGTAAAATATACTAACTCACAGACAATACAATGAAAAAATAAATCAAGTGATGATTTAAAGTTAATAACTTTTACCAGTCATAATATAACGCACACACAAACACAAAACACCATCAAGTCGCTCATGTTAAAAATATTAAATAACATGTAAACACACTTGATAGTTCACGCAGGGAATTCTGGGAATGCTTCTTTAAAGAAATTAACACTTTTTAGCTTATAAAATACAAAATTGATATATATTCACACACGCGCGCGCACATTGATCTATCGATTGATCAATAGATAGCTAGATAGATGGATATAGGCCTATATAGATATGCTATATTTTTTCCCCCTGGTGCTTTTAATCGATTAAAAAAGTACTAATGTAATTAATCATGACAAATAGCATCTAAAATTAAAAAAAATTATCATACATATATTTTGGCTATGAATTTTGAATAAAGGCAAGTATAATCAGTAGCCTACCTATAATACCTCTATTACTTTTAGATTTTTTTAATCAATTTCTGGGGATAAAAAAGTGCAAATATAGCCATTCAACATTACAGTAAAATATGTGCCATCACTTTAAACATTTCATAGACCTAAACTGTTACAGAACATTAAAAAATAGCTTTTATTACCAACTTTACATTTCAGAACCAGAAAATCTACCAGAAATACAAACTGTCTTTTCTTCATAAAAATACAAACTAATACTCCTTACTAAGAACTGGTTGCAACATGTTTTCTCCCAAAAGTAGGTTACACTGTTTTATTGTTGAATAACAGCATCAAAAAATAATATCTTAAAACCAAAGCCCAACAATGATCATCTGCATCACTGTTTAATTAAACCGTCCTTGACTTTATCTCAAAAGCTTTGACACCTTCAGCTTTTTCAGTTATCACATTTCTTTAATAATAAACCTCATCTATTAAAACAGCTGTGATAGTGTCTTTCAGGGATGCATTTTTTTCCCTTTGCCAAAAAAACATTCATAAATCTCCAGTGAGACATTGTGAGGAATCGTCTGCCCTGCTGGAAGCCCCTCAGTTGTTCACACTAACCTGGCAGAGAATCAATTACAGCGCTAGCATATGTGTGACAGGGTGATGTGGTAGAGCCGTACATCTGTTAAAAACTCTAGGAAAACTAATCATGATAATTGGACAGCTGTTATTTACATTACATTAGAGAACAAACACAGCAGCTGGGCTGATAAATGTAGGTGTGGTTTCCATGATGGGAGAGGAGGGATTGTTCACTAATGATAGTAATATGTTAGGTGGCAGTCGTGGCCTAATGGATAGAGCGTTGGACTTGAAACCCGAGGTAACCCAAGGTTGTGGAGTTCGAATCCCGGCTCTGGCAGGAAGTGTCCATGACTGTGGTGAGACCCTTGAGCAAGGCACCGAACCCCCAACTGCTCCCCGGGCGCCACAATGTCGGCTGCCCACTGCTCCACTTGGATGGGTTAAATGCAGAGAACACATTTCACTCCTCATTATACTCTGTATAATTGTGTATGTGACAAACAAAGCTCATCTGAGCTTAATTTGTATTGTATACAGTGTTTTATTATTCTGGTAATTTAGTACAAGCATTATATAGTGTGGGATATTGGCTTCTGAAAACTATTTCTTTGAGTCCAGGAATATGATTGATGATCTTGGGGATCTTGTTAGGAACGTGTTCTGAACATGATGCATCACTGAACATGAAAAGCTTATTGTTGATTTTCACAGTTCTGAAACACTCTAAGGAACAGTTGGCCTAGATTGAGTTACTAAACCCACAGACCAATAAATCAGAGTCCTAATAAAGATGTGTTAGAGTGCATTACTTCAGACTAAATAATGTAACTATTACATTAAAGACTAAACAATATTCATAAACACTTAAAAGAAGACAATAAACCAACATTACTAAAGTATTAAAATGCAACTAACAAGCCAATGAGAAACACATTAAAGGACTAAACGATATTCAGAAATATTGAAATAAAGCACAATGATTCAAATACAAAAAGCATTATGAATTAATTAGAAAACATTTATTTATTTATATTATGTGAAGATTCACATTGATCTTCAATAATCTGTGTGAAGTCCCCTCCTGCTTCAAACGCTCCACCATCTTCTATAAACAACACCTAAAGTGAAGGACATTGAACCCTTCCTGGAAGACTGGAATGACTGTGGATGATGCGCACTACATCCTCCAACAAGCAACTTCAAAGCAACTCGCAAACTTTATCTTTCACGTCAGTGGATCACCAGCTTCCTGACAGACAGGCAGCAGCTAGTGAGGCTGGGAAATTCTCATCCAACACCTGCACCATCAGCACTGGAGCTCCTCAGGGTTGTGTTCTCTCCCACTGCTCTTCTCCCTTACACCAACGACTGCACCTCTAAAGACCCCTCTGTCAAACTCCTGAAGTTTGCAGACGATACCACACTCATCGGCCTCATCCAGGGACGGTGACGAGTCTGCTTACAGACAGGAGGTTAAGGAGCTGGCTGTCTGGTGCAGTCTAAACAACCTGGAGCTCAACACGCTTAAAACCATGGAGATGATCGTGGACTTCAGGAGAAACCCCCAGCTCACCCCCACTCACTATCATGAACAACTCTGTGAATGCAGTGGAGTCATTCAGGTTCCTGGGAACCACCATCTCTCAGGACCTGAAGTGGGACACTCACATCGACTCCATCGTGAAAAAGGCCCAGCAGAGAATGTACTTTCTTCTCAACTGAAAAAGTTCAACCTGCCACAGGCGCACATGACACAGTTTTACTCTGCTGTTATTGAGTCGGTTCTGTGCTCTCTATAACTGATGGTTGGGTCAGCCACAACATCTATGCAATGATTTCAAATGTGAAGAAACGGGCAGGTAACATCATCACAGACCCCCACCCTGGACACGAACTGTTTGCGCTTCTCCCTTCAGGCAGACGCTACAGATCTCTGTGCACTAGAACATCTAGGCATAAAAACAGTTTTTTCCCTGCCATCTCCAGCCTAAACAACTAACACAAATTAACCTGTGTTCTGTAATTCTCTAACCCTAATTCTTGCCTGTAATTCATCCCCATCTCTAATTATTTACTCTCTCTAGTACTATGTAAATATGTATGCATAATCTTATACAGCTTAAAATAGTGTACCTTATTAGAGTAAATTAAGGCACAAATCTGTACATACATCTTCTGTTCCAGATTCAGACACATTATTTTATTATTATTATTATTGTTTAAGGCTTATTTAAATGTTCTGTTCTCCAAATGTCAGATATGTATGTTTATATGTTTATATGTATGTATGTATGCATGTATGTACCAAGAGCTTCTATATAAGTATTTTTTGATTAAAAACCACAACAAATTCCTCGTGTGTTTGCACACACTTGGCGAATAAAGCTGATTCTGATTCTGATTTCTGATTTCTACAGCAGAATACAATATTCTATTATGTTACTAACCTTACGTTACACTGTAAAATGTTCTATAATTCTGTATATATGTATAAATCTGTGCTGGTAGGCTGCAGTGTCATCGTCAATATGAGAGCTGCTTTGGATGAGATGGTATTCTGAAGTTAAAGCTCATATATTGGATTCTTCTAGAAAGGGCTTTTGGTAAACAGCCAGCAAGAGCAGTTAATTAGTGTTTGAGGGCCACCATACTTCATCTGAATGAAATGGTTCAACTACAAAGACTGCATGTTTGATTAACATCAATTAGAATGGTCTTCCTGAAACATTAAACGTCTGAAACAGTCCCCATTAAAAACAAAACACAACGACGACTCCACAAACGTAGAAGAAAAGAGGTCAATTGGTTGCATGTAGACATCTGAACATTAAGCTGAGAAGATTGTTTTCTTTTGATGAATGGAAGGATAATCATAAAGTAGAACAAACACAACAGTTCTCTAGATCACTATCATTGGAAGTGTTCATATTGTTATCAGTAAATGTATATGTATTATTGTGTCTGAAGGGAGGAGTCCTCTATTTGTAACTAAGTGAAGATATGAGAAGGTCCGGTCTCTTCTGAGCCTGCAGTAGGAAGCTCAGTATCAAAGCCAACTACTATAGTATATGAATGTTTTAGGCAAGTATAACGAATAAGAACTCTCTCTCTCCTTCTAATAGTTTGGCGCTGCTTGCTTAGCATAACTTATTCATACAGCTCATGATTCTTTTAAATGACTCCGTGACTTTAAGACATATGCCTCACAGAGCACTTTAATCATCCACTTTTTCCATATAAAGGTGTGGGTGTAATGAAGCATTAAACTCAATATTAATGCAGATCATTCAGGAAATAAGGCAGAGCGGAGGCAGGGCATTTCTACTCTACACACCCCTCTCTCTCTCTCTCTCTCTCTCTCTCTCTCTCTCTCTCTCTCTCTCTCTCTCTCTCTCTCTCTCTCTCTCTCTCTCTCTCTCTCTCTCTCTCTCTCTCTCTCTCTCTCTCTCTCTCTCTCTCTCTCTCTCTGCCAGCAGTCTTCCTCTAAGCATTAACTTGCTTTTATGAATGTCACAGAGAATTACACCGCCACCGGAAAAAAAGTTTCATTACCTGAAATGGAGAACATTCTTAGAGAAAGGTGCCTCCTTTTTTAGGTTTTATGAGGCCACCCTTTTGTATATGATACAAAGATATTTTATAGAGAGGAAATTGAATGTAGCCTTCGATTTAATAGGACATTTGTTATGTTAACAGGTTCTTTTACATCTATTTTAATAACACCCTTATGCTATTTCAAACCTGTATGACTTTATTTCTTCTGTGGAACACAAAGGAAGATATTTTGAAGAATGATGGTAATCAAACAGGATCTTATTGACTTCCGTATTTTTTTGACCATACTATGGAAGTTAAAACCATTTGATTCCATTTGAAGAAATGCATATAAGTTTGGAACATGAGGGTGAGAAAATAATGACAGATTTTAATTTTTGTGTGAACTATCCTTTTCGTGTCTCCTGGGAATCTGCTAAAATGACAGCATAAGTACACCTCCAGAAAATGATATTTTTCAGAATTTTATGGAATCAGACTTTGCCAAGTCAAGCATTATTTTTCGTCTGGCATGTTTGTTCATTTTGAACAAAACCTTAACAAACAAATAACAGTTGTTCAGTTTGGCACATACATGTGATCAGAGCTTCCACTTTCAAACATTAATTTAATACAGTTCAGATTCATATGTATGTTCTGGGAAAACCAATGGCACATAAGCCTGTGTGTATCTTCTATCAAGTCTTAAATTAATTAGATCATTTCAATAATATCACATTTGTGTCACTGCTAGAAAATTACATAAGAGATCAAGCAGAGCAAGCCGCTCATTACCGCAAATTAAACTCAAACACTTGATCAGGACACATTGAATTGAGTTTATTGAAAAAAATAATGACAAGCTGTCTGTACAGCAAGAGTATAGGGTGTAAACAGACATTTCATTTTTTGAACAAAATGATTGCTAGAGACAACTTAGTTGTTATTAAAATCGACGCCCTTAAAAATCATAACAAGAAATGTCCAACTTTGGAAAGTTCTCTCCTTAAATATGAAGAGGTCAAACAACAGATTAATGAGTTGATCAATATTTCATAAAAAGCTTATGGACATCATTATAATATATAATTACAATATAGCCTATGTCAGATATTGAAGCGAGTTGCTGTTTTTGTTTGATGTTTTGTAGGCCTACTGTTTCATAAAAAAAAAAAAAAAAAAGATTCACAATACGTGCTCCAAAGTCCCGATCTGAATCAAAAGATTTATGAACAACACAAAGTTCTGATCTAAATCAAATAATTTGTGATATGGAAAGTTCCGGTCTGAATCAAAAGATTTTTGAACCAACTCCAAAGTTCTGATCTGAATAAAAAGATTCACAAAGTGATCTGATCTGAATCAAAAGATTCAAAGACACGAACCCGAATCTCGAAGTCTCAATCTGAATCAAATGATTTGATCTGAATCAAATGATTTGAATCAAAGATTCACAAATTTGCCCGCTCTGAATCAAAGATTACAATCTAAATCAAATGATTTCGAACGAATCTAAATCAATGATTTGCATCAATCATGAAGTCCCAATCTGAATCAAAATCGAACCCGCAATGATTCGATCTAATCAAATGATCCATCGAAGCTCCGAAGATTCACAAACCCGCTCCGAAGTAATGATCTGAATCAAATGATTCACAAACCCGCTCCCGATCTAAATCAAATGATTCACGAACCTGCACCGAAGTCCCAATCTGAATCAAATGATTCACGAACCGCTCCGAAGTCCCGATCTAAATCAAATGATTCACGAACCTGCTCTGAAGTTCCGATCAAAATCAAATGATTTGTGGTACAAGCTCTTAAGTCCCGATCTGAATCAAACGATTTGTGAACCCGCACCGAAGTCCCAATCTGAATCAAATTATTCGCAAACCTCCCTCTGAAGTTCCTGGTCTGAATCTAAATATTCATGAACCCACTCCGAAGTTCCAAACCAAATCACTAAATCACTAAAGACTCTGTGACAGTTCAATCATCTCGTACTATTGAAGTAAATGTTACATTTATCAGTATATATTGTTATAAATATTTGAGAATAATTGTTGTATCTGATTTAGTCTATATAGAGTGATTATAATCAATGTGAAAAGAGCAAATGGGAGAAACAGATGAACACAAAACAGCATAACAACATGAAGTTAATGAGGGTAAACTTTATCATTCAACTGAACTGTGCATGTATGTTTGAAACACTTCGGCTACCTTGTGTTATATGTTCTTACTCCACCAATGTATTAAATGTGCATCCTTGAAAGTGTGCGGATTTCTAGCGTATTATACTTTAATTTCTCAGGAAATATCAGCGGTTATATCACCTATTTCACATGCGGCTGAAATTAAAACAACAATGGTTACATACAAATATATTTAATTGTTTGATCAAAATTATTGCTAGGGACAATTAGGCTAAGTGGTCGCTGGATATTGGTTGGGACATGTCCCTAGCGTCCCTACTCCCTACTAAATTCAACACCCTTGCTGTACAGTACATTATGCTGTTTTAAACTTGAATAGTAGCGTCAAAATTATAACTATAAATGTAGGTTTGCACTAACCCATAATCAGAGCTGGGTAGATTACTTACAAATTGTAATTCGTTACTGATTCCAGATTACATGACAAACATTGTAGTCAGTAACGTAATCCGTTACATTAGACATTTTAGATAATATAATCAGATTACTTTTGATTTAACTTGTTTGTCACATTGATTTAAATAGCATTATCTTGTACCATAATGATGTAAAACATGCAAAGAGTAAGAAAACTTGTTCCATTCATCATAACGTACAACATGAAGGGCATGTTGTTACATTATATTACATAGAGGTTTCACAAACTAGGGCTTGTAAAGGAACTGTAGGGGGGCTGTGAGTTTAATGAAAAGCTGACAATTAATTAAATAATACAAAAATGCAAATAAATCAGTTAAAAACAAACTCCCTTCCGAGGAAAGTCTCTTCACTCGGCGGCCATATTTGTCTCATTATCTCAGGGGTACATAAAGCAAATATATTTGGTGAATAAGGTTTAGATGACAAAGTTTTGGAATGCCAGCATTATATTAAATAACGTGAATATGTATATTTTAATTAGTTATAATTAATAATACATGGTTAAAAAAAACGACAGAGTAATAATTCAAATAAAAATGAATGTGTTCATCAGTAGTTGATGCAATGTTGAAACCCTTCTTAAACCTGAAATAGTTTTTGTAAATCCAGTGGTCAAATGCTGTCGCCACCTAACTAATGGCTGATGTTTGTGTGAATGTCCACAAAACTGGATTATATATACATATATAATATGTATATAATCGGTAGGCTATTTTAGAAAGGAAAATTTAAAATATGAAAAAGAGAAATTAGGGAGAACCAATGAATTGCGAATAATTTATTGCTATTGTGTGAATAATATGTAATCCATAAAAAAGTAACTGTAGTCTGATTATGAGTATTTTAAAATGTAACTTACTCTAATTACAAGTACTTATTTTTGGAATCTGATTACGTAATCCAGATTACATGTAATCAGTTACTACCCAGCTCTGCCCATAATGTACAAATACTGTTGCCCAGCAGAAATCCACAGTATGACATTATCTCATACAAGTGCAATGTTTTGAGTGCCAGCAGTGTATGATTAGTGTATTGGGGCTCACTGGATCAAGAGGGAATTATAGCCTGTACACGCTACAGGCATCATTGGATGTTAAAAGAACTGAAACTCTTCAGTCGACTTCTCTTGACTTTAAAAGGAACCTGAGAAATAAAATGTGGAGCCATGCTCTTGCCTCAATGGTGCCACACTACTGCAGAAAGGAAGTGCCACCTAGTGGCCACTAGAATAAGAACAACCTTGCCACTCACTACACAACAAGGACTAAAATATAAAACAAATTATCAGGTGCATTATGAAAGCCTTATTTAACATGCATGCAGAAAATTAATAAATATTATAATTAAAGCAATAATGTAATATAACATAATAATATATCTTGAACACCTTTGCAATCTACTAGCAACCACCAAAAACAACCTAGTGTTGGCCGTACTCCACAGTATAATTATAATATCATATAATAGCTGCAATTTAATAAATTTAACTTATGAGTTTCAAATTTCTTCCCCAACAACCGATTGAACAACCATTCAAATTAATTTAGAAGCTGTTCCTGCATCACAGAAACACAAAATATAAAATCTAAATTCTGCTTGAAACAAGTGCCACCCAGAACAGAAACGCTATCAAGCACTCTTCCTTCTTAAGAATGATATTTCAAACCGGAGCCCTCTGTGATCTCATCACCGGACAGATCTCAACAAGGCATTTCGGAGCACTTGCAAATATTTGCAGACAGCCACGTCGCTGATTGCTGTGGCACAGCAAACCTGCGGCCCTGTGCCAGCCTCAGCCCTTCAGATTAATGAGGACGGGCCCACAGGGAGCGATGACCAAGCATTTCAACAAAAGCTAATTCAGCACAGTCTCTCTTAACTGTGATCCCTTCGGACAGCAGTAAACACTGCCGCATCGTGGAGGGAATTAAGATCGTTTTTGCAACGCTCCACGCATGATATTAAGATCTCAAGAGGCCACTGACAAGCTTAGTGAGCTAAAAGTGCCTTTGCAAACCTCTACCACCCAAAAAGTAATTAAAAATTGATCAGGGTCTGTTGAGATTAATAGAGATTTGACTATAAGAATTGTAGTAATCTGCAAACAAGCTGTTAAAAGCACAGATTCTCATGTTTTCAAACATCACAAATAAAACTATTGCTAAAGGAAGAGCAGACGTAACCAAATATATATTTATATAATATATATATAAATAAATTATATAATACATCACTTGTAAATGCAGTACACTTACTGTGCAAAAGTTTGGGGTTATGCAATGTAAAAAAAACTGTTTTCTATTGAAACAAATTAATTTATTCCTGCGATATAAAGCTGAATTTTCAGCATCGTTACTCCAGTCTTCAGAGTCACACGATCTTTCAGTAATCATTCTAATGTGCTGATTTGGTGCTCAAGAAACGTTTATTATTATCAATATTAATAACAGCTGCTGAACTATTTTTATCAAAAACTGTGATAATTTTTTTTCAGGATGAATTTGATGAGTAGAATTTTCAAAAGAACAGTATTTATTTGAAAGGAAAAACCTTAGTATAATGTAGAAATGTCTATATTGTCAATTGTCAATTTATGAATAACATAATAAATGTCTTTACATTTTAAACAGTGTATTCTTGTTTTTAATGTCAATTTGCATTTCTTTTTTCAATCTGAATCCGTTCACAGATTTCGCTCTGTCTTTTGCCAGTTTGTATTGTGTAACTTGCAAAGTTTTCTTGTATATAAAAAGCAAGAAAGACATTTAGACACAAAGTGCAAACCTGTCAATCATGAGAAATCTGCTGCTGGATTGTGTTGGCGTGTCTTTTTCTGCATTATGTGTAAAGTGAGGGTTGACTGACTGCTGTGAGTCAGGCTAGAGCGCCCTTGACACGCTGAATATGTTTCTTTCTTTTTTTACATAGATGGACCCTCACTCTGTATATGATTACACCTGAGCTGCTTCAGCAGGCTGCCTCAAACCATCTCCACATTTCCCTTATGATATGGAGAAAAAAGTTTTATAAAATTCAGCAGGACACATTCTTACACAAGCTGCCATGTGCAGTGGAATCTGAAAGTATAATAAACAATCCAATGCATTCAGTAACTATACAGTACAATGCATCTGTTTCCCTGAACAGCAGTCTTTACAGAAATATGCAGGGAAACATGTCACTGATGCATTAGACATTGCCACTTGAATGCAATACATCTGTCTAATTTACACTTAGAAGAGCTTCCGTGATGGCCGAATATGCAGTATTTTTGCAATACATCAGCGAATTACTGTGCTAAGTAGACTTTCTGTGCCTTTAGGTCTGAGGGATGAGTAGTACTGTCTCTCTGGGTGTTAAAGCATTGATGTAGACCTCTGTGGAGGCACTAGGATCTCAGTGAACGTCACTCTGGCCCACACACATCAGTACTGCAGTGGAAAGTTAAACGCCTCCCATATAACACCCCCTCTGCAGCTGAGCGCTGCTGTGTAGGCGACTCTCTTCCTCAGCACAATCCAGAGACTTACTGATGCACGTCTGTAATTTACTGTCTGTAAAAAGTGTATCATTAGCATGTCAATCACATTTGTGCTTTATCTACTGAAAAAAGTTTATACTAGTACCTAAAAGGAATAGTTCACCCAAAAATGAAAATGCATGAGTGTGTTTCTTCATCGGAATAGATTTGAAGAAATGTCACATTACATCACTTGCTCACCAATGGATCCTGTGCAGTAAATGGAATTTATATCTTACAAACATGCAGCTTTTCACTTCACCAGATGTTAATTGTTGGACTGGAGTTGTGTGGATAACTAGTGGGATTATTGTGATGTTTTTATCAGCTGTTTGGACTCTCAATCTGACGGCACCCATTCACTGCAGAGGTGATGTAATGCTTTTTTTTGTTTGTTTTTGGTGTACTGCATTAACACGAGTTAGTAGAGCAAGACAAGCTTAACTATTAATATTGCTCAAACATTTTAAACTTTGACACATAACTAATCGTTATGCCATGGACATAAAAGATACTTGCTAAAGTGCTATTGTCTCGCTTAAGTGCTTAAGTATCATTGAGCTGGAAAAAGTGCTTTACTGTAAATAAAGCTTTTAAAAAATGTACATGGTGGACAATAATGTTGACAAAAAAAGCCCACATACTTAGAAAAAAGTTTTTGTTTTAAATTTGAAAAAAAGTATACTTTTATTCGGCAAGGAGGCATTTAATTAATCAAAAGTGACAGTAAATACATTTATAATATTACAAAATATTTTTTATTTAAAATAAAGGGTTTTCTTTTAACATTTCTATTCAAAGAACCCTGACAAAACACAGTTTTCATAAAAATATTAAGCAATACAGCTTTTTTAATATTGATAATAATCAGAAATGTGTTGAGCAGAAAATCAGCAGATTAGGATATCAGAGTAATGATACTGAAAATTCAGCTTAGCATCACAGGAATTACATATTAAAATATATGAATAGATACTATACCATTTTTAGTGAAATTTTGATCATAAATGCAGCCTTGTTGAGCATAAGAGACTTCTTTGAAAAGAAAATCTTAACGACCCAAACTTTTGAACTAATATGTTTCGACTGCAGAAGCACACAAAAGCATCCTTCAACACAAATCAAAACATAAGCAATATCAAAACAGCATTTTTCAAAGCACTCATAATGCTGGCCATTTGAGGTTAGAAAGGAAAGGCCTCAAAGAAGAAAAGCCCTCAAACATTAGGTAATCTGGCCATCCGGATACTAACTGTACAAGAAGTTTGTTTGCCAAACTGAAAGTGTATTTAATTGCGGTGTAGTTGTGTTCAACACACAGTGCTAAAGGTGTGGATGGACGGAGGAGGTTCAATTCACACATTCAGCTAGCTGATGATGCTCTTCTTTCACATTAACTAACAATGAAACTATTAGAGAACTTCATTGTGAAAATGGACCCTGATAAAACAACCTTAAAGTGAAGAAAGACAGCTGGCTTAGTGTGAATTTATCTTTTCATTTCAGTCAACGAAACATATTTTGACTCTTGACTCTTTTTAGTGGAAACATTATTAAATAAATAAAAACACAGAGGAGAAAATGTCACAGCAGACAAGATCTTTGATGATGAGAACTGAAACAGGCTTCAAGGTCATGAAAAAAGCAACTTTGTCATTATTATGCAGGTCTGTGTATATTACATGTATTTGGTTTCTTACCTCCATGGTGAGATCTTTGTAGAACTCTTTGTGACTTTTTAGATCAGTCATTTTTTCCAGTAACTTTGATGCCTGAAAGAAAGATTAGAGATTTCAGTGGGGAAAATAGAAGCAGCAGAAACCACTGGGTGGCACTAGTGATCATCTTTTGATGCTTGCACCTGCTGTGTTCAGACTGGGTAGTTTTAGAGATGTTTTCTCAAAGTAGACTTCACAGCAAGATTCATTTATATGACATCTTTGAATTAAAAGTTTTAGAAAAACCATGAGAGTTCACAAACTTAAATTAGACCTTGTGCTTTCTAGAAGTTTATAAAAGCATGTTTTATTTTGCAAGTTGTATCTGCCAAGGTCACTATTTCAAGAGAGTAATGTTTAAATAAAAAGCATCCCTGAGCTTGTGGAAAGTGCTGTATTCAAATAAATAAATGAGAGAACCCGATGAAGTGACATATGCAGACAGAATTCACTGGCTTACAAATGACACTGCAAACGCATGTTTCAAGGGTTAAAAGATTTCTGAATGAAATATGTTCTCTTTATATTTTTAATTAGTTAAATATACAAAGCAATAATTCATTTAAAAATGAAAATTTGCTGAAAATATGCTCACCATCAGGCCATCCAAATGTACATGCGTTTGTTTTTTCGTTTGGAGAAATTTAGCATTACATCACTCATCAGCATCCACTGCAGGGAATGGGTGCCGTCAGAATGAGAGTCCAAACAGCTGATAAAAACATCACGATAGTCCACAAGTAATCCACACAACTTAACAGTTAACATCTTGTAATGTGAAAAGTTGTATTTTTGATATTAATAAACAGATCCATCAATAAGACTTTTAACTTCAAACCATTGCTTCTATAGCGAATCCTCTATGCATAATACTAATTTGTCCAGAGAAAAAGGCATCTCGTCTGAATCAGGAGAGAAGTATGCACAAATCAAGCACCCTTTACAAGCGAAAACAGTCCAAAACCGTTCTAAACAATGTTGGTGGACTTTGATGAGAGAGGACAGCAGAGGATGAACTTTTTCACTATAGCTGGAAGAAGTGTTATTATGGCTTATGGACAAGTATTTTTCCCAGAATCAACAGTTTAAAGTTAAAATGCCTCGTGTGGATTATCGTAATGATTTTATCAGCTGTTTGGACTCTCATTCTGACGGCACCCATTCACTGCAGAGGATCCACTGGTGAGCAAGTGATGCTCTCTCTCAAAATCTCTTCTGATGAAGAAACAAATACTGTATTTGGACAAATCAGCCAAACATAAAAATGCCTGAATGTCTTATTATATCAAAATATAAACCAATCTGCAAATAAATAAATAGCACACCTTTCAAGCAAACATTTCACAGACAAAAGATTTGCTACAGTGAGTTTCAAATTACAAAACAACACTGCTGTTAAAAATTAAAACAAAAAATATTTGGACACTTCTTGGCTTTGAAATGTTAGTGGAACATGTGCATAGTTAATGTGATAAACTAAACCTGTGTGAACTTGAGAAGAACTTAAAATCACCTTCAGAGTTCAGACCACAAGATTAGTAAAGATGGCTAAGGAGTGTGAAGTTAGTTCTAATAAATAATTTCCAGATGGCACTTTTTTCTATGTTACCTAATGTAATAGAATCTAGACACTTTTAAGTGTGTCTTACATGTTTAAGGACGCTTGGGCCTCTGTACTGAAGATTAGCAGCAGCAGCATCTGCTTGTTCACACTGGATATTGGATATCCAGCTATGTACTGTACAATTAATTGTTAAACTTATTTTAGTCTTACTGTTTGTACATAGCACAGACGACTAACATAAACATCTTTAACAACTTTAAGTCAAAATAGCAAAAGTAAATCCATATTTTAGTGTTTACCTGGAGAAATCAACATTCTTTTATGAATTAAGTGTTAATCTTATTATAACAAATCATACAAAACCTCATTCAGACAAATGTACTGTGTGAATTAAGCTAGAGTGTGAATATTACTGTTTAATATTCATATGTTATTAAAAAAAGACAAAAAAAAAATCCATTTCAATAAAATTAAAACTAAAATAACATAAATATGCATAATTAAATGCATATTTCGTCTCTGAGAGGATTGGCTGCGCACAGTGCGCAGTGCTGTATCTCTATAAAGCCCTAGATGGCATAATGCAGTGACATAGTGAAATACAGAGTCCTACCTGCCAGTTTGACTTTATAACGGCATCAGAAAGGACCCTGCTGGAGGAGGGAGATACATTTATTATTGTCTGCCGCCCGCCGCTCGCACCTGTTTGTTTTGCTAAACTTTTAAAAGTACTATTCGTCTCCAAGTCATTTAAACCAGCGGTTAATGCGAATTAGCTTCCTCAGTCATTCAGTCTGCTGCTGTTACTGCTCTGCGCACGCGCACTTCTCAAAGAACAGTCCACGAGTTTCATGGCAGGACACGCACACCTGTAGGGTTTTGTTTCTTTACGTGACATAGGAAACGCTGCTGCAAGGTTGATGCCACTGAAAATACTTTTTTTTTTAAATTACGCGTTTACTTTGCCAAATCTTTAAATGTTAAAATAATAGCTTAATCAATATAGCCTGTATGTAACATATACATATTTGATTTATGGTGATAAACTGAAACTGAGGAAACGTTATTGCTCAGAGGATGCTCTTTTGTAGCTCATGAGACTTTAGTGAGAGTTCTTATTCGGGTTCCAAAATAAATTTTTTTAGGAAATAAAACACAAAACAAAAAAGAAAAAATAGTTGAGAGTTCAAACTGCAATCATCTGAAAGTCTACATTTGCTCTTCATCAAATCTCTTCATCAAATTGCTGTCAACAATTGAGATTTTTTACACATTTGAGACTATTGCCACCTTAAGTTTATTCGCCATACGGATGGATTGCAGACGAAAAAGGAGAGTTTTCACTAAAATCGTCGGTGTTTGTTGGGCCGGTGTGATTATGAACTAGCCTCTACAATAAGAATAATGCAGTATTATTTAGGCTACATGCTATATGCATTGTATCCCACTGAGTTGTATTCTAGGGCATTGCATTGTGTTGTAGCCTACTGCTTTGCATTGCAATGAATTGTGTTGTAGCCTATTTTTTCTGAACACTAAATGTCCAAGAATCAATAAAAAAGCAGTGAAAAATATGGAATTCCTTTGATTTTGCAATTCTTGTGAAATTATTTTTCTCTGTCAGTGTTAATATACATGTTATTACATTTACATTTATTAGTGTGCAAATGTAGACTACACATACTTTTTTGTGGTATTTAATAATAAAATACAACTTTAGTGCTTCCTGTATTCTACAAGAACACGTCCACTGTTACCGTCTACATTCGTGACATTATTAATAATAATGCGAATGACTGGAGGAATGCGCAGCTTGTGCGCATGCGCGTCAGGAGGACGCAAGACCCTCATATGAAAAATCTGATGTCATCTTGCCGGCAATATTTTCCTCTCTGTCTGTATATTCAGTTCCAATCATATTCCACTGCAATATAAAGAGTGCGTGTAAATGGTGAAAGGTGTAGATCGTGTCTGTCGTTTGATTCGGCGTGCATCATGCATCTCAATGGAGCAAGCAGCAGCTGATCTAGACGGCTTGTTTTGCTGGATGAAGGTGGACGCTTAGGACACAACAGGTTACTGGCGTTTATTAAAGGAGAGAAAAACGATGTCTGCGAGAGAAAGACTGAAAGAGAAGATGACAAAAGAGAGCGTGACACTGCTGCCATGCTTTTATTTCGTGGAGGTAAGATCGTCTGTTTATATTTGTACGTTTAATTTGACAGGTGACAACTTGCGAGATCAGAATGAGATGACAATTCCATTGTAATGCTCATGATATGTATTTAAATGTTACGGTCATAGCTGAATCAATAAATGGAACATTTAAATATTTGACTATTTATCAATGGTGATAAAGTGAACCTGAGGGATTGTATTGCTCATAAGATGCTCTTTCAAAGCTCATGAGACTTGATGGAGTTCTGCTTGATTGAAGTATCTTGATCTCAGATGTTCTGCTAAATTCCTTGGGAGAAAGGAAACAGAAAACTGCTAAGAGAATGTTTGAGTTCATATTGTAATCATAAGAAAAAGTCTCCCATTGGATACCATTGCTATCTAGGATAAACTGTTGAGTTAAAAAAGCTTTATTTGCCACAAAATTATATTTTTACTATATTTAATATTTATTAATTAGTTATATTCACACACACACACACACACACACACACACACACACACACACACACACACACACACACACACACACACACACACACACACACACACACACACACACACACACACACACACACACACACACACACACACACACACACACACACACACACACAGAGGTGCATCTAAAAAAATTGAATATCATGAAAAAGTTATTTTGTTTTGTGTAACTTATTTCAAAAGTGAAACTTTCATATTCTAGATTCATTACATGTAAAGTAAAACATTTCAAAAGTGTTTTTATTTTGTTGTATTTTGATTATTAGAGTTTACAGCTCATGAAAGTCAAAAATCATGTATCTCCAAATATTAGAATATTTACATTTGAGTTTCATTAAATGACCATCCCTGCAGTAGCCTATAAATTCAGGTATCTCTTGTTCTTTGAAACCACAATAATGAGGAACACTGCTGACTTGGCAATGGTCCAGAAGACGATCATTGACACCCTCCACAAAGAGGGTATGTCACAGAGGGTCATTACTGAAAGGTGTGGCTCTTCACAGAGTGCTGTATCAAAGCATATTAAATGCAAAGTTGACTGGAAGGAAGAAATTGTGTAGGAAAAGGTGCACAAGCAACAGGGATGACCACAAGCTTGAGAATACTGTCAAGCAAAGCTGATTCAAACACTTTGGAGAGCTTCACAAGGAGTGAACTGAAGCTGGAGTCACCACGCTCAGACGTCTTCAGGAAAAGGGCTACCAAGCCACTTCTGAAACAGAAACATCGTCAGAAGCATCTTACCTGGGCTAAGGAGAAAAAGAACTGGACTGTTGCTCAGTGGTCCAAAGTCCTCTTTTCAGATAAAAGTACATTTTGCATTTCATTTAGAAATCAAGATCTGGAGTCTGGAGGAAGACTGGAGAGGCACAGAATCAAAGTCCAGTATGAAGTTTCCACAGTCAGGGATGATTTTGGGTGCCGTGACATCTGCTGGTGTTGGTCCATTGTGTTTTATCAAGTCCAAAGTCAATGCAGCCATCTACCTGGAGATTTTGGAGCACTTTAAGCTTCCATCTGCTGACAAGCTATATGGAGATGCTGATTTTCTTTTCCAGCAGGACTTAAGCATCTACCCAGTGCCAAAACCGAGCAAATATTGAGTGCATAAATTAACATACTTTAAAGAACTTGAACTTTTTTTGTTTTGCTAATATTTGGAGAAACTTTCTTGAGCTTAGCTTTATATCAAAATAAAGCAAAAAAGTTTGAAATATATATATATATACTTTTTATATATATATATGTTTTATAACCAGCTTGGTTATAATTTATGAACTGCAAACAAAAAAGACTCTCACCAGCTTTATTATTATTAGCATTAAATTAAAATAATAAATGAAAGACACTGGTTTTTTTTGTGCTGTCAAATGATTAATCGCGATTAATCACATCCAAAATAAGTTTTTGTTTACATAATATGTGTGTGTTTACTGTCTATATTTGTTATGTATATATAAATACACACATGCATGTATATATTTAAGAAAAATATGTTATTTTTATATATTCAATATATTTATATATAATATAAATTATATGAATATAAATATATACTTCTAAATATATGTAAATATTTTCAAAATATATACTGTATGTGTGTGTATTTATATATACTTATACATAATAATAATATACACTGTACACGCACATATATTGTGTAAACAAAACTTTTATTTTGGATGTGATTAATCGCGATTAATCACAATTAATCATTTGACAGAACTAATTTATATTTATTGGTTTTACATTGCATCCAAGCTTTTTCTGATCATTGTTTACTTCCATGGACAGCATCTCACACTTTCCTTGTAAAATATCATCAGTATGATAAGTACGAACTGCAGCACTTGGATGCTGTGCTTCTGTCAGCTCTCCTTCTTAGATGTTCGCCCCAGGAGGTGCTGCTCTGCTCTCCATGCATCATGATGGGGTTAGTGGAATATATGTAGGTCAGTGTGACATAAAGAAATGAGGCAGTGCAGCTTTCATACGCACAAGCATACACCGACACACGTGATCTAGTACTTAGGAGGAAGATCTAAGCATGCATTCATACATTATGCAGGGCTGTGCTGAATTGGACATTTTCATTCATTTATTCATTCCTCCATTTGCTGTTTTTCAGTGAGCTTTGCTAAATTGTTTGTCAAATACCAAAAATGAAGGTCTAGAAGATCAGGATTACCATATTTGAAGGTTTTAAAGATATATTATGCATGTGCTCAGCAGAAACGTCTGGATTTTGTGCTTTTTAAGATATCATTTAAATTTCATCAGGTCACAGAAACCTCCACGTCTCCTCATGTGGAGCAATGCTCTTATCGTAACGGACTTTTACCACCCGTACACCATCTGCACCTGCTGGGATGGAGCCTATCCCACATAGATCTGAAAATAGCCTCTAAGAAATGCTATCCTCCACATTTATAGCCATCAATTATTAAGACCTCGGTCTCACCTCTTCTCATTTGGGATCATCTTGAAGTCAACATGAAATTGCCTTCACCTATTTGAATTCAGTAACATGATGTATGTATGATTGAAAATGGATAATCAGTCAGAAGAAATTGGACTTGATTAGATCAAGGAAATTTGATCCACTTCTTGTTTTAATATAAAACTGGACAATCAAATGAGCTTCAATATTCCACATATACACTGTAAAAAGTTGTAAATAAAAGTAGGGTTTACAACAAAATTGTTCTACTTCAAAATTTTGATTCAATGTGTTACTTGCTGATTCTTTGGAATTATTTGTGAAGTTTCCTAGCAATTTCTGAGTGAAAATTGTTTCTACACTTTTTTTAGTGTATTACCATCTGATACCATCAATATACCACTTCTTTATAAAGGCAAAGGAAGATGTTCAGTTCGAATCTTTCAAACAGAATTACAACAATCATCTGATGTAAAACTTCAAATCTACTGTCAAAGCAAGCAGCCTTTTGTTGGCTTGTGATTCTCTTTGATGCTCATGGTAATGGTCGGCTGCTTTGTAAATCTCTTACGGTGTGTCCCAAGTGCCAGCGCTTCGGAAGAAAATATGGGTCAGTGGTATCAGTCGGCCACAGCGCAACTGTGCAGAATCAGCACAGAACGGCAGCTGATTGCTGTATTCATCTGCATATATGCCCGCAAACTGACCCAATCACTCGACTGTAAAAACTTCAGCCGAGAGCTCTTAGTTACAGGCTTAAACACGACAAAATCTGTCATAAAGAATAATAGATGATTTTGTAAACATCAACTTGCACTGAAAAAATAGAGTATAATTTACTAGAAAAAAGCTAAGAAACAAGTTTCACTCAGTAGTAAATTTCACAAAACAGTTATAATTGTAATAGTATTGAGCATAAACATTTAATGATAATTATAATAATGCCTATTTTATAAAAATGGTTGCCAGACAATTAAACACACACATGCACAAATATATGTTAATTGTATTCATGTATCATGGTATTTGCATGGCGTATATTCTGTATCATAATATTAAAATATATTCTTTTCTTTGTTAGTGTGGGTCCATCTATAGCTTTTCTGCAATTCTGTGAATCCATTACTACTAAATGTGTACTACTAGCTCACAGGCCTTCAGATATCACCTCACAAGCTCATTATATGGCTTTCATATACCTAGGATTTTATTTAAGTACTGCCCTGTCTGGGTGTATATTTTGATAATGGCTGGCTGACTGTATGTACATGGGGACCGTGTAATTCTTTGAAAATGTTTGTTCAAGAGTTATGTGATGTTTCCTCCTCTCTAACAGCTTCCTCTTCTGGTCTCATCTATGGTCAGTGTGTATTTTCTGGAGTGGACAGATATTTTCAAACCGGTCCGCTGGGGTTTCAGCTGTCACGACCGCAGTCTGAGTCTGCCTTATATCGAACCCTCGCATGAGGTCATTCCCTTCCTCATGCTCCTCAGCCTCGCTTTCGCAGCTCCTGCTATTACGGTCAGTCTAACCCTATACCGCTACACACACATACACATAGTGCAAGATGTACTTCTGCTTTCGGATACTGTATATTGGGTAGGACACAAGCCGTTGGCCTCTTGCTGATGTTGCCTGCATTATTGTGATTCACCCAAGCTGGATGAGTACCTGGAGTAACATTTCTATCAAAAAACTATTATTGCAATAATACAAGTCTTGCAGTGCAGTTTTGACTATCGGCATAGAGTCTGGTCCACTCTGCATCTAATTCGAGCCAAGAAACATTCACATAGACAGAAAATAATATAACATTGTCAGAATAATATAAAGTGCCCAAGAAGGTTATATTCAATGGCCCAGATTTTAGTTATCGTTTCTGTATTGTTATCATATATATATATAACATAATTATAAAAAATGTATACATAACGTTTATAAGATTACATACATGACTTGATATATACTACCTAATATATACTAAATATATTACCATTGAAAATGTTGCAGTCGTTTAGGAGTAGTTCAATTCCAGAATGAACATTTCCTGATCATTTACTCATCCCCATGTCATCCAATATGTTCATGTCTTTCTTTCTTGAGTCGCTACTAAATTAAGTTTTTTGAGGAAAACATTCCAGGATTTTTCTCCATATAGTGGACTTCAATGGTGGCCAATGGGTTGAAGGACCAAATTGCTGTTTCAATGTAGCTTCAAAGATCTCTACACGATCCCAACCGAGGAATAATCTAGTGAAATGATCGGTCATTTTCTTAAAAAAGAATAAACATTTATATACACCACACATGCTCGTCTTGCACTAGCTCTGTGACGCACATGCGCATCATTGCGTAATCACATTGGAAAAGTCAAGTGTGGTTAGATCTTCGTCTGTGAACTTCGGTTAGGAAAGGTAGGGTAGGGCTAAAAACTCCATCTATTTTTTTCACATTTTTGCAAACTTCAAAATCCTCCAACATCGTTGTTTTACCTTTTTTTTAAAAAAAGCTTTTTAATTTCTTTGCACATTTGCTTTGTAAACACTGGGTACTTCAGCCGTCATGCTTGCGTGATTACGTAATCCGTGAGGTCGGGCTAGTGCAAGATGAGCATTTGTGGTTAAAAAGTATATCCATTTGTATTTTTCTTAATAAATGACAGATTGTTTCGCTAGACAAGACCCTTATTCCTCGGCTGGGATCGTGTAGAGCTCTTTGAAGCTGCATTCAAATGGCAATTTGGATATAATGAAAAAATCTATATTTCTTGAACACCACATCAACACAGTAGACTGATTTCCGATCCTCCGTGACAATGAAAACTGGAGTAATGATGCTGAAAATCGAGCTTTGCCATTACTAAAAACATTAGTAAAAATATATTGAAATAGAAAATGGTTATTTTAAATTACAATAATATTTCAGAATATTACTGTTTTTAATGTATTTTTGATCAAATAAATGCAGCCTTGTTGAGCATAAGAGACTTAAAAAATCAATAAAAATTTTTTTAACAAATTGAGCCCAGACTTTGGAACAATAGTGTGTGTATACATTAATCCAAATAATTTCTAACAAGACAGTCTCGAAGATTGATTCTACAGAAAACAAAACAAATGAGCAGAAAATGCGTTTAGACTTTCTAATCGTTTCACAGACAGACAAAAATGCTAAAAGTATACTGTTATTCGCATAAATATGTATTTTACACTGCTAAATGTGTAACAAAAAAACGAATAAGTCAATGACAGGAATGTTGCTCCAGGACCGACTAGGATGTGAATGCTGGAGCATGTCCTACTTAAAGAAATGTATATTTAGCCTGTGGTCTATTATCACAGCTGACACACACCAACTGGCCTCATCTGAAACACTACAGAAAAGAAAGTTCACGCTCGAATAACTCAAACACCCACAGAGTTTTTGTTCACATTACTCCATGAGCAGTGAGCTGTCAGATAGCATCTTTCTCTTCTCAACTTTATGACACCTTCGGTGCATCACAACGCTGCCAGAACGACTGCCGGCACTCTGAGGATGCCCTGATGACAGTGAATGTGCTCTACCTAGCAAGGTTTCCTCCGGTTAACTGCCAGTCCTGGAGCAGATGAGTGCAGTTTCACATTAGGCTTTACTGTGGATTTATGATAGTTTGATTGTTCACTCGTATGGAAAGTCAGATTATTTCACACTCAAATTCAGTTCTTAGGGCAGATTATGCTGTTTTCTCAGAAATGACTGGATGGTTAAATGGTTTCGCAAATGCTAATGGACACTTGGCGGTAATGAGTTGGCTGTGGTTCTCGTCTTTCTGATCCTCTGAACTTATTTGTAGATGATAGTTACTCTGTTCTGAAGAAGAAATAAACAGACTGAGATCATCTTTACACTTGGCAAATCAAAACACTCCGCAGGCATTTTTATATTAAGATCATTAAAATTTATCAAGTCATTGCGTTTATTTTTATTATTTTTTATTTTTCATTATATGAGCACTCAAATTTGATCTTTAGGCAAATAAACATTTATATTAAATTGGATATATCATATTAACGAATCAAAACAATCAAAGCAATAACTAAAATCTCTAGTAAAATGGCATCTAAATACACCCAGAAGGAAATTATTGGTTTTCATTGCTCTTTAATCACATAGAACGTATTATGTTTCATTAAAGTAACTTACTTGTAGAATTTTTTTGGAAGTGTTTCTGCATCTTAAAAATTTGCCCTTCCACAAAGCAAGGCCTTAAAAAGTCTTGGATTGGAGAGAAACATCCTAAATTCAGAAAATCATTGCACTCAATATTGCATGCACTGCAAAAAATGTTTTGCCTTGTTACAAATGTGACCGTCTCTGTAAAAACCAGGCTAAAGTCTAAAAATCTAATTCTGAGATAACGAGCATCAAAGTTTATTTTCAAGCATTAATTTCACTATGATTTCAATCTTTGACATGGCCTTACTCAGTCAATATTAAAGATACCAAGAATATATTTTCACAGAATGTTCTTTACAATATGTAGGATGATTTTATGCAGAAAATAGCAAATCTCAAAAAAATACATTTAGCTGGGTTTTCACAGAGAGGGTCACAAATATCTAAACATCCTTAAATCAAAATGCATTTGCTTAAGATGCAAAATGAAGATATGGTGTCTTGTTATTATTTTTATTTTTTTGTGGTGGTGGTGGTGGGGGGTTTGAACAAAATTAAGTGAGCTTATGATTAAAACAAAAACAAATAGCTGTTTATATTTTTACTTTAAATTCTTTTTGATACATTGATCAGAAAACAAGACTTCTTATAATTTATCATTTTTACTATCTTGATTTAAGACTTATTTTTGGAAGCATTTCACTGGAAAACATGAAATGTTAAACATGAGAAGAAACATTATTCAAACATTATTTCTATATTCTAGTTTGTAAAATTAAAATGAAACCTCAGTTTAGAAGCATTTTCAAACTTTGAAGTACTGCTATACAACTTTTTTTCCTTAGAGAACACCCTTACATTTTCTTTAATAATTTTCTTTAACATTTTATTTAATTTGTCTTATAAAGGTCTTACACATTATGCTTTCATAAAGCTTGCAGAAACACTGAGTATAGAGCTATAAAATTCAAATGGATAGATGATCTTGCCTTGGGAGAATTTCATGAAAAATATGTTTGAGTTCATGTTGAAATCTCCGACATCCTTTTGCAGACTTTGCAAATCTGAGCTGTTAGTGATGTTGTTCTCTTCTGAAAGTACAGAGGAGACGTGTGAAGAGAAAAAAATTGTTGCAAAAATTAGATTTGTTTTATTTCTACAGGAAAGGGAAACAGAAAGCACTGACTGAATGACTAAAACGACTAGCATTACAAAGACACCCAATGTCCTGTTCTCTGCAGCATGTGACCACCATTCTAGCAGTTTTAGGTAATTCAATAATTCAGTTTGAGTTGCAGACATCGAGAGCTCTGACCGCATTTGCATCTTAACCCAACATGTACATTCAGTAATGTGTTTCTAAACATGCATTTGGGTTGTCAGGTAAAGACAGTCATTAAAAATGACCCACTCCGTCCTTTCTTTAGCCAATTTTTGGGCTACAATCTGTTTACCTACATAGGCCAGATTTAGCATCGGGCAGGAAGTGACTGCAGGCATTGAGACGTCCTGTGGTTCCTCCAGGTGTCATGACACAATATGAGTGTCTGAGAGGCTGAGCTGGTCAGATGGGATGGATGGTGGAATCTGCGGGCTTCCTGGGATCTGATTCGGGTCACGGTGTGGCACAAGGTCTTGCCAATGTTTAGATCGTATCCTTAGCACCTCCCCCACCAGGCCGGAGCGTAGAGCACAGCTGATATCAATCCCATGATCCCACTGGGATTTAAACTCCTCACCTGGCGACCTATGCAATATAGAAGAGAAGATTGCCGGCTGTCGAGTCTGTATGGTCTGTATGGAGCTAAAGAGAAAAAAAGCAGTCAGTGCAAAGCTAGTCTCATGTAACCAGACATTTCTCTTGCGGCACACTGAGCACAAATGTCATAATTACAATATGATGTGTTCAAGTGAAAAATAATAAATGAACGAAAAAGCATACAAATACATAGAAGTTATATACAATATAATAATATACTGTGTTATTATATGCAATTAATGGATTAAAATATACTATATATATAAATACATATATATATATATTATACAATTGATATAATTTATAATACTGTGTGTGATATATATATATATATAGTAATTCAAGTAATTATATTAATTAATGTAATAGTAATTCAATTATTTATTTATTAAAAATATTTAATTAATATTGCAATTGTATTAATTATATTTTAATTATTTAATATAGTAATATATGTTTGTGTGTGTGTGTTTGTTTATAAAAGAGTTATACATAATAATTATAATAATAACTATTAATATATAATTATAATAATACATATTTATTTGATTTATATTAAATATTTGTTTCCATTATTTAATAAAAAAATATATTTAAATGTGCTTATTGTGAATTATTTAATACAGTTATTATATTAATTACATTTAAATTATTTAATATAGTAATATATAAAGTGCGTGTGTGTGTGTTTATATATATAAGAATTATACATGCAATTATATTAAATATATATACATAAAAAATATGATGTATATATTAATATACATGATATAGTTATTAATTTATATTTATTTAATATGTTTTTCCATTAGTGCTGTCAAACGATTAATCGTGATTAATCACATCCAAAATAAAAGTTTTTGTTTACATAATATATGTGTGTGTACTGTGCATATTTATAATGTATATATAAATACACAAACATGCATGTATATATTTCAGAAAAATATGTTATGTTTATATATTAAATATATTTATATTTAACTCATATTAATATAAATATATGTAACTTTTTCAAAATATGTATGCCTGTGTATTTATATATACATAATACATAAACAGTACACACACATATATTATGTAAACAAAAACTTTTATTTTGGATGCGATTAATCGCAATTAATCGTTTGACAGCACTAGTTTCTATTATTTAATATAATAATTATATTTAATATGTATTCATGAATTTTAATTATTATATATATTTGCATATATATATATATATATATATATATATATATATAGTAATTAAATTATATAATAAGTATTTGAGATATTTTGTAATAAATATTTTAGAATTTTATTTCTATTATTTATTTTTTATATAAAATAGTAATATATATATATTATTACATATTATTAGAATATTTATAGTATATAAAACAATTAAAAAAATATACAATGACTATATTATATAGCTATTAATTATCATGAGTTTATATATTAAGTATTCAAATCTATTTTAATAAAAAAATGCCCAGACCTAACTATGCCATTCTCCTTCAATGTGGTTAAATGGTGAAGGATACAAACGCTTGCAGAGAAGGGACCAAGGACCCAAACAAGGTTGTACAAAGCTTGTGACCAGCTGAGCTGAAATGATTTATCTCCATGAAAGCATCGCTTCACAGCCTGCTGTTTGTGCAGAAGTCAGTGGGTGCGTGATTTTCAGAAGACAGGGAGGTGAAACACCGGGGACAGATCTGGAGCAGATTAAGGATGGATGTGTCTTTGATGCACACTGACAGCCCTGCTTAAGATGGGCATTAATACATAAGTGTGCGATGATCAAAACGACCGCTCTCTCAGCCCAAGTGAGAGCTGATTGCATTATGGCTCATCAAAACTGTGCATTTACATGTAGACGAGGACATTATGGCGGTTCTGTTTAAAGGCATCTGTAGCTTCACTTCAGAGTTTCTGTGTTTGGTGTCACGGTAAAAAGAACCTCCTGAAGAGTTAGTATGAGACTGTTGAGTGCAATCTGAGAGGAGAGATATCCTGAACATTTGATCTTCTTCCACCTCTGACCTGGTGTGTTGCATGTCCACAGATCATGATCGGAGAGGGGATTCTGTTCTGCTGTCTGTCCCGAGCGCAGTGCAGAGGAGGAGCTGAAGCCGATATCAACGCCGCGGGCTGCAACTTTAACTCTTTCGTCCGGCGAGGTGTCAGGTTTGTGGGTAGGTCACATTTCTTGTAGATATCTTTCGTTCACTCCTGATTAGTCTTTATTCTGTTTCCTGTGATTAGGGCCCACATGGAATGTAGAATTTTTTTGACAAGAATTCTGTGGAATGATGACCCATGTTTTGCTTAAGTGTTTTTTTTTATATGCTAATGCGACCTTTTTACACCACAGAGACTGAACAAAATTAAGCATTGCTTGGTAATTGGTTGACCTAAATTGGTATTAACTAATTGTGTACTTAAATTGAACAGCTGACAGCTATTCAACCTAATTCATTACCTTTCTATCAAAGTTGTCTGACATTATCAAGATTGAATTTGTTCTGACACAGTTTAACTCTGAATAAACTGTGATAATGTGAGAAATATTGAAGGTGTCTGAAAATGTTTGACTGTATGTTTTTCCCTTTTAAAGTTTTCACACAAAACATAGTTTGATATGTAATATCAACCCAATCTCAAGGTAATTCGTACATTTTTGAAAAGGTGGCTAATTCATACGAATTCATATAACCTCACTCGTACGGAATCATACGATTTGTGAAAAATAGTACATATTTTCCGAACTGGCAAATTCATAGGAAGGACCACACCTAATCCCGCCCCTAATTAAAGGGATAATTCACCCAAAAATGAAAATTCTGTCATTAATTACTCACCCTCGTGTCGTTCCAAACCCGTAACCCGGCCTTTGTTCATCTTCAGAACACAAATTAAGATATGCTTGATGAATTCCAAGAGATCTCTGACCCTGCACAGAAACAAGGATCCTAACACAATCAAGGTCCAGAAACGTAGCAAGGGCATTGTTAAAATAATCCATGTGACATCAGTGGCTCAACCGTAATTTTACGAAGCTACGAGAATACTTTTTGTGCACAAAGAAAACATAAATAACAACAAAATATCAGTGCATCACATTCATTGTGTTTTTTCTTTCAGGCGTTCATGTGTTTGGATTATGCGCCACGGCTTTGATTACCGACATCATCCAGTTGTCAACAGGTTACCCCACCCCCTACTTCCTGACTGTCTGCAAGCCCAACTACACTCACCTTAATACCTCCTGTGATGAAAGTTTCTTCATCCTGGAGGACATCTGCTCAGGATCTGACGCCGCTGTCATCAACGCCGGCAGGTACGGCTCTGATTCGTGGCGAACGGAGACCTAGATCTCTGTTGGATTAACAGTGCCACAGTCACATAAACATAGATTACCTTAACCCCCCGCTGAGACAGACGAGTTGATAAAAAAAATCTTTAAATATTACTCGTGTGAACGCCTGATACTCAGGGATTCTTAGGAACGAAAAAGGCACAAGAGCCTGCATGGATTAGAGCCAAGCCTCAGTGCAGCCTAAAAATAGAGGCTGTAGATTATAGGAATAGCTTTTGATGTACTTTTTAACAAGGTTGGTTTTCAAGGGAACAGATGAAGCTGTGGACCATCTCTTCACTAGTGTAGATTCACTAAATAATGAAGTACTGAAGTGGCTTATGGATTTCTGAGTATACAGTACACTGAAACAAATGCTGTTAACCCCGTTTATAACTCCAGCTCTGTCTGGAGAGAAGCACTGTTGTGATGATTCGGGAAATCGCTGTCAGACTGAGTTGGACGTGTTGTAGACCAGCAAGTACAATCTGATGCCTCAAGTTCTGAAAGTGTAAATAATGTGGAGGTACATCGCATTTTTTCATCAGACTCTTTTATTTACTGTGTCAGAGATAATATAGTATATGCGGTCGTAGCATTGCTTTCTGTGATGGTTTCTTGCTTAAGAGGAGACTATGAATGTTTCATTATTTTTGAATGAAGTTTAATCATGAGAAGAGAACTGCAATTAGATTTTCAAATAAACGGATGAAAAAGGTGACTATGACATGTAATGAAATTGTGACTTTTTTCATGTTTAAGTGCTAGTAGTTGTTTTTATTTCAGTATGTTTCTGCTCCCAACAGAAATAGGCTTTTTCAAAATGATATAATAAATGATCTGTGGGGTATTTTTATCTGAAAACTGCACAGACGCATTCCGTGTACACCTGAGACTTATGTTACATATTGTAAAAAGGGGCATAATAGGTCTCATTTAAGTCATATCTTTGATCTAGAATAGCAGTGCACTACAAACCACCCCTTTCAACCCTAGAAACTGCATACACTAAAAACCACCTGTAACACCCTAGCAACCACATAGCAACACACTAGAAACCACCCCTAACACTCTACACAACCGCATATAAACTCAATATGACTATATGCATCTAGAAGAGAGGTGCTGAGGTGATGTATTTCAAATGCGTCTGCTGTATTCTTTCTTTCCTTTGATGACCGAGTTGATCGCAATTGCTTTCATTTATTTCAGAAAATCTTTCCCGTCACAGCATGCAACGCTGGCATCCTTTGCTGCCGTGTATGTCTCGGTGAGTAAAAGTCAGTAATTCAGAAGCATTCAGGCACTTTCAATTCACTGTGTTGTTAGAGACCGATACAAAATGGAGCTGCATTCGTGTCACCTTCTGTGCAAAACTGACCCTGATGTGTGGATAAAAGGACAACAGCTCTCCACTGTAATTTGTGCAGCAACATCCAGATGCCTTCATGCAGTTTAGTGGAGCTTGTCAAAGTAGCGAAATGGAGTGTTGGCTTCTTTGAGCCGTGTGTGTGTGTGTGTGTGTGTGTGTGTGTGTGTGTGTGTGTGTGTGTGTGTGTGTGTGTGTGTGTGTGTGTGTGTGTGTGTGTGTTGGTCCATTTGAGGGTAGGAATACATATGAGTCTTTACCATTTTCTCTTTTTTGTTCTTGTCGTGAACTATGTGCACATTATATAAGCTAACAGAATGCCGGTAAAGCCATTTAGATTTGCATAAGGAATTATAAATTGGGTGTTCTAGATGTCCTAAGAGTGTGTGTTTACATGCACAATCTTACGCCACTTATACATAAAGAGCTAAAATTGTGTAAAGTATAAACACCTTTACTGGTAGGCGGCAGGTCATTTAATGTATGTCTATTTAAGTTTAAATATCAAACCCAGATAAAAAAATGTATTTCAAAGTGTGGTTTTCAGTCTATATAGCTTCTTCGCGAAGCTCAGTTGATTCATTATATAAAACAAAGAATCTGTTATTTATAATGAGCTGATATACTCAATGTGCTTTTGCTTAAATCGCCTATTAATTTCACTGATAAAAGAGCACGGTTTAAGCTGTTGAAATGACCTTACACATTGTCATCTATGTACAGTCAGTCTAATAATCTTGAGTCAGTAGATGGTGACTCATTTCTCTTGGGAACCGTACCAACCATCTCACGACTCTGGGGTTTACCAAGTCACAAAATGCACTTCAGTGGTGTAGCAATAATGATACACTGAATTAGCGGAATCATGTTTCCTCTGGTTAATACATTTGGTTTGAAGATTCTTATAATTATCAAAGTGTGTATGATTTTTTTTCAGTGAAAATGTTATGGTTCTGGCTTCACAACATCACAAAACATCTGTGATCTTGATCATCTTTTTCTTGTGCAGATGTATTTCAACAGCACGCTGACAGACTCATCCAAACTGCTGAAGCCTCTTCTGGTGTTCTCCTTCATCATCTCTGCCATCATATGTGGCCTAACCCGCATTATTCAGCACAAGAACCACGCCATTGACGTTTACCTGGGCTTCCTGCTCGGAGGGGGCATCGCTGTTTACCTAGTGAGATGAATATAAGCATATTATCATATATTCAATAGCATTTTAAAGAAATTTCACAAGACAAAGTGTCTTGGAAATGCAGTTTACTTGCATGTCTACAACATAAAACTTGGACACCATCATTTAGTTAACTAGGACATGTTCCTGGATCAGACTTTTGTTGGTTCTGGAACAACATTCCCATCAAACAATTGTAAGCCAAGCTCTTACACTGCCCTAAAATCAGAGGGAATGATACATTTTTTCATGCTCCAAACTCAAGCCCTAAGCCTAAGCACAACCCTAAAATCGAACTAGTTGACAGAAAAGTTGTTCCTTGACCAAACAGGTAATTGTAAAAAAATTGTCATGCTCTAAACTCCAGCCCTAAGCCTAACCCTAAACCTAAAATCGAACTAGTTGACAGAAAATTTGTTCCAGGACCAAAAAGAATATCTTCCGCTATTTTGGAAAGAATCACAACGCATATGCACGTTTTACCCTAAGTGTAAACAACACTCATTACGCCGATTACGTTCATGCATGCGTTTTTATTTTGGGGTGAACTAACCCTTTAAGTATGTTAGGAAATACAATTGAAATACTGTGTTTTGTCCATCTAGGGTTTATTTGCTGTAGGAAACTTCCAACCGAGCAAGGAGAAACAGATAAGTCAGCTTCACATTTGTGATTCTCATCGAACTATGGCTGACCTTTGCCAGCAAGGTCACCACCTAACTGCAAAGAGCTGCAGTGGCAGTGACCGTCTCTCATCTTCCTGCTCCGAGGGTATACTGCGTCGCAACACCCAACACCACCAGGCTGGATCCCTTAGCAGCCTGAAAAGACCAAGTAGAAATGTGGAGGTCATCACCCGCAGTCCTCCACACAAGGACAACATGGTGACCTTCAACACCTTGCCCAGAGTGCATACGCCTGCCATGGATGAGTCTTCTTTCCGCAATGCCACCATCCACACCTTAGATTCAAGTCGATCGAAGCAGCTGCTGATGCAGTGGAAGATTAAGAACGAGAACCATAAACACTCCCTGCATGCCATGGAAGGTGGACCAGGACAGTCCCCTCCAAACAGCATGGACATCCGCTGCAAATCTGAACCCTCAGCTGTGGGAATCAATGGTGAACATCAGGGACCTGGAACCCCATACCTAAAAATGGCCACTGGAAGTACAACACAACCAAGCAACCCCAGTGGAATTGCTGGCGGTGCTCGGATACCCATGCAGTCTCGGCCTGGTTCCTCGCAGTTGGTGCACATCCCAGAGGAGACACAAGAGAACATGGGTGGCTTGCCAAATACCAGTAACATCCGTGACAAATGGCTTAAAAGCATGGAGAGGACTGGGGAGAACGGTGGGGAGGTACCGGTGGTTAGGACTAACTCTAATGGCCAGCCACGCATCATGCAGGTCATTGCAATGTCCAAGCAGCAAGGTCTCCTGCAGAGGAGCTCTCCCAGTTCTGAGAGCAGCAGCCACACCAGTTCCACTGCACCTCTGCAGCGCTACAAGAGCTTAACTGAGGAGTCTGGAGGTCCAGGCAGCACTGGAGCCATCATTCGGGTGGAAGCCCATCCAGAGAACGGCCGACCCCTGGTGCATGCACACTCCACGGATGGAAGTGGCTCCTGGACGTGGAAGTCCCAAAGCAGCTTCAGACAGTCATTTGAGCTCAATGACTTGAATCGAGATTCGGAGAGCTCAGAATCCGTGAGGGATGGGAACAGTTCTATGGACAGAAAGAAGAATGGCTCTAATGCTCCTAAAGTCGTCACAGTGCTAACTGTCCCTACTTTATCTACAGAAGGTGGTGACCACCATCCCAACCAGACCATTTCCACCATCCGGGTCACTCCCATGGAAATGACTGAATCTGGTCCTGAGAGTCGTAATTCGAGCTTGCGCAGAAAAACCAGGATCCTTATCCCTGAAAGAGGAAACAGTCCAGACAATACCAGGAATATTTTTTACAAGGGAACATCCACCACCCCAGTTTTCAAAGAGTAGTCAGTCAGTAATTATCTTGACACAAACCAAAAAAAATGAAGAAACCAGAAGAGGTTGGGAGTTGTGTAGACACATGTGCTACATTTTACACATCTCCAATGGCATCACCTGTTATGCATGAGATGATTCACTGACTTAAAATTATATGGCAGCAAGAAAAGCACAAAATCCAGGTTTTGGTCAGAATCACTTTTGTGATAACGACATTGTAAACATATGACAGTATATCATATGGAAATGGTCTTACCTTTAGTGAAGCACTGTGAAGCTGGAACTGTGACCGTGCCAAGATTGAACTGCAACACTATTTAAGTATTTAACATATCAGATATCTTAAAAGATTTTCCATATAATCATACTTCCACTTATTCATACACTGATAACTATGCTAGCTGAAACTCTTATTTTTGTATTCTGTAAATAACTTTCAAAATTGGTGCTGCCCAATTCTGAGAACGTAATGTAAAAACAAAACATTAAGGCGAAAATAGAAAATGTGCAGGGCACTCTTCTGAAAACTGTCATTTGAAATTTCTTATGGCCATAAGTGCTTAGAATATTCTCTGTAGCAAATGATAGTCATAAAACGACATGCACTTCATGTTTACTACTTGCAATACAAATACTTTACATACTGTATGTACTGCATCTGTAGAAATTTTTGCACGTAAAATGCACATTCATGTATATTTTATTAGACACATAATATTGTATGTATCAGTGTCAATCCAAAATAGAAAAATAAAAAGAACTACATTTTATGTACAAATACCAATGAATACTAATTAGTTGGGATGTGACGAGATCTCGTGGCACAAGATCTCGCAAGTTCCGATGTGTCACGTGACGATATCCTTGCAAAACATTTTGCAGTGTTTACATTAGAGCTGCACCATTAATCGTTAAAAAAATTGAGATCTTGCTTCAAACACCCACGCAATCTTTTTCCTGAATGAGAACGATTCAGCTATGTCTATTGCGACTGTTTCACATCGCGCGTGTCAGTGGAGCGTGAGAAGCACGTTTTGTCGCTGCCCATGTTGATTAATCAGAGGGTTGGCCATCATCATGCTTCCGATGTGAATGCTGTCATTCACTGATATGGGCGGCGACAAAACACGAGCTGATCAAGCTCCTCTGACGCTTACGATGTGAAACAGGTGTTAAAGACATTCAAATCTGCATTCATGCTGCTGCTGGTCCAGAAAGAGCAACACAGTCTTTTCAACCACACATCATTATTTCTGATCCAGAAAGAGCAACACAGTATTTTCAACCACACATCATTATTTACAGACATTTAAATAACAGACATTTAAATAGTACAGGGAATGCACCAGGGATGCATGTTCGGCGAATGTTCGGCAAAACCGAATAATTGTGTCTGAGAAAACCAAATAAATTGTACCGAATAAATTTTACCGAACAATGACGTGACGTCATGACACGATCAAATAGATGCCTGCACTAATGCAGCAAACATGTCTGCAGTGTGGAAGTATTTAAAACTGTCAGAGAAAGACGCAAAACTCATTACAAGCACGAAGCACCGACTGCGAGACTGTTTAGCACCGCATCTCATGTCTCCGATGAGAAGAGGAAGGGTGGATGATGCTGGCTACTGTATGATGATTGAAATCGCGAAATGGCCTCAAACGATTAGTAAATAAACTGCAGAATGTTATGTTTTCTAAAACACGCACAAATTGCATGTAAGTTATTCAAACAGCGCTGCACGAGCTCGCTACGCCAGGGTTCAACGTCCAAAGTGCGAGAAAAATCTGCGCTAAAACACTGTTACTCGTCAGCTGCTCAGTAACATTTTTATAATTTTTTAAAGGCATGTGCCAATGCGATACGTGTGACAAACATCTTCCCAAACTCGTCAGAATCATTTATAAATCTGCTGTCAACAAAAAGAAGCACTGAGGTCTTCCTGCGTGTTTCCGCCAAAATAAAAGCTCCATCAACATTCATAAATGTTAGTATTGTAATTTTAATGTTGTTCTGTAAAATCTCGTCTCGTTCACGTGAACTCAGTCTTGTCTCGTCTCGTGGTATAAGTGTCTCGTCACACCCCTACTAATTAGATTTATTACTTCCATTATTGTAAAAAAATCACATTATTATTACACCTAATGTCTATCTTCCACTCTTTTCTCAAATGTATATTTGCATAACAGAATTAATTTGACTTGTTTCCCTTCAAATAATTCAGATTTTGTCATAGTTATTTTAAAGGTAGCTGCATTAGTAGCAAAACGATATTCCACGTTGATTTTCTAACTGTGGTTATTCCATGTGAGCTCCAGCTTTTTAGGCCAAACAGTTATATTAAATGTTTTATATAAAGTTGTGTAACCGCACACTAAAAAAATAAAAATGGCTTTACTGTTCACAAAGAGATCTGCAATGAGCGAGAAGTGGCTCATTAAATCTAGTGTCATCTTAGCTGTTAAAAGCTACAGCAGTGACATTTAATTCCATGATAATTTACTGTGTAACTTTTTATAAACTGTAAATTAATGCGCCAAAGGGTATTTTAAAGGGAAGATTCAGTTTTGAAACATTTCTATAGAAGTCTGTATTCTTATAAACCACAAACTCTTTCAGCACAGCTGTAGCCAGTGCATGGTAGTTTGATATTTCACATTTATTTTTGGTTTCCTTTTTGTAAATTATGCATTTGTGTAGCAGCTGCATATATGTGATTATTTATACTGAATATAAATGACTTGTTGACAATCTTTATAGATAAAGTCACACCAGAATACACTGTATGTTATCTCTAACATGGATAGATTGTTTGGACACCTGTTAATGTGCGCTAACGATTTTAGAAATGCATTAAGCATGCTGGTAGCAGTTTGTGTTTTCTGAGGAACGTTTTACTCTGTAGCACTCTGTGTAACTGTCATCGACACGGTGACGCGAGGTTCAGTTTAGATAGGAATGAATCCAGTCGAACCTGTTACAGTGATGTTACATGTTAATGTTGCAGCGATCAGACAGAAAATAATGTTAATGTGTCACCTTTGAGAATACAAACAGTTTGTTTCTATCGTTACATGGTTCTGTTTTACTCCAGTAACAGGGTAGATGAAGAAAAACTGTGCTGTATAAGTGTTTGAATAAACATTTGCCATTTAAAACTGCTGAGTCTTTTCAATAATGAATTGGCTGCACGTTTGTAATGGCACTTTCTACAAATAAGGCACAAAATAGACATTGAAACTCTTTTTTTTATTCTGTTAACTATTTATTTTACTTGAGCTATGTATTTATTATTGAATGTGATATGTGCGAATACATTTTAAAACTAATGTGATTTTAATAATTTTTTAACAACAATATTAATTAAACAAAAAATACAATAATTTATTTTATTTTAAAAAGTAAATCAAATTAAAAGTAATATTAAAATTAAATATTTAAAAATATATATTTTTTTATTTTTGCAATTCATCATATTATGTCAAAATTATAACATTATGACATAATTGTCGCATACTTTTAACTACTGGACTACTGAAGTAAAACTTAAATGGCAGAATTGGAATGGGATGCTGTTCTTGGAAAGTGCCTCGTGTTTCTTCATCACTACTGTCATAAAAATGTATAAATATTATGGTGTGAGAATGATTTCTCTGTCAGCCAGTCAACAACCATACACGAATATGACAGACTGTGGGTCGAATACAAATTAGGGCGTAACAAGTTTAAATCATTGCCTGTGGTCTTTCGTTCATCCATCCTCGAAAATACTCTTTGTCAGTAAATGAGCGAGGTCAGATAACTCACATCCCTTCCTCTACACTATCCTACGTCTCCTGCATTAAGCAAACCAAAGCTGGCATGCAGCGCTTTATCCATGGCTATACATTCAATGAGGATGTTTTAAAAGAAACATTAATTTCACACCAGATGAAGAACACGCGACGCCACACAAACACACACCCAAGCTCCTTTCATGATCAGGGACTGCTGGTCTCGTTAAGACTGCCATGTGTAATTATCATCGTACAGTATAAAGTAGGTCAGTGAATTGACCTAAATTGAATGTGAGCGCTGCCAGATACAACTCATCACTTATGAAGTAAACCGGCAGCCATATCTCCCTGTAGCCCAAGACCGGTTCCCACTGAAGCTAAGCAGGGTTGAGCCTGGTCAGTATCTGGATGGGAGACCTCCTGGGAAAACTAGATTGCTGTTGGAAGAGGTGTTAGTGAACCAGCAGGGGGTGCTCACCCTGTGGTCTGTGTGGGTCCTAACGCCCCAGTATAGTGACGGGGATACTATACTGTAAAAAAACACCGTCCTTCGGATGAGATGTTAAACTGAGGTCCTGACTCTCTGTGGTCATTAAAAATCCCAGGATGTCCTTCGAAATACAGTAGGGTGATACCCCGGCATCCTGGCCAAATTTCCCCATTAGCCTCTGACCACCATGGCCTCTTAATCATCCCCATACACTGATTGGCTTCATCACTCTGTCTCCTCTCCACCAGTAAGCTGGTGTGTGGTGGGCGTTCTGGCACAATATGGCTGCCGTCGCATCATCCAGGTGGATGCTGCACACTGGTGGTGGTTGAGGAGATCCCCCTCACAATGTAAAGCGTTTTGAGTACCCAGAAAAGCGCTATATAAATGTAACAAATTATTATTTATTATTATTACAAACCAAAGGAAAATAAGACTATAAAAACTCAACAATGGAAGCTCTGGATCACACGTAAACACTTTTGTCTAGCCAGAACATGTAAAGTAGTTGTCCTTTTCAAGTCTCCGTTCTCTAAACATCATGACTCTGTTAGTCATATTTAAACATATTTAACTGCTAATACATAATATACACATAATCTTGTGAAAAAGAACCATATAGCAACCATAATTAATTTAAGTGTACAGCCAGGACAGAGCCTTTCAATGTTGTGGTTTGAATAAATGTCACAATACCATGCGAGTTAGGGTCAGGTAGGGGAAATCCATAACATGTTTATTTTTCAGCCTAACTTTAATACAGTACTACTTCAAAATCAGCCAATATAATTTGTTTAAATACTAGTTTGTACTGCTTGTGTGTTCAGTTAACATATGAGAGTGCTAACTGAGAAAATATTAAGCTACAAGATCTTGAAATCTGTGAAGCTAACATGCTAAAGCTAACGTGGGCTGTGGGTTCCCAAGGAAAGGACAGGTTCTGAATGCAAGCAACTATTGCCTTTGAATTATTTTGTGTCTGAATGAGGAATTTAGTTTTGGATATGTATTGTTGAATAATGTATTGGATATTAATTAATAATTAATGTGATTCGCTTGACATTCAAACTGATACAAAAACAGTGGGATAAAATATGCATAACTGATACAGTAGATGGAAATAAGAATGATTGTTCAGGTGATGGCAGAACTTTAGAGAGCATGCACATCTGAAATCAGAGGGTATGAAATTCATAAATGTGACCCTGGACCACAAAACCAGTCATAAGTGTCCATTTTTCGATATTTATATGTCTACACCATCTGAAAGCTGAATACATAATCTTTCCATTGATGTATGGTTTGTTAGGATAGGCTGAGATACAACTATTTGAAAATCTGGAATCTGAGGGTGCAAAAAAAATCAAAATTGCCTTTAAAGTTGTCCAAATTAAGTTCTTAGCCATGTATATTACTATAGTAATATTACTATATTACTAAAAAATAAGTTTTAATATATTTATGGTAGGAAATTTACAAAATATCTTCATGGAACATGATCTTCATATCCTAACGATTTTTGGCATAAAAGAAAAAAATCGATAATTTTGACCCATACAAAGTTTTTTTTTTTTTTTTTGGCTATTGCTACAAATATACCACAGTGACTTAATACTGCTTTTATGCTCAAGGGTCACAAATAGAAATAGCTGAAGACCTTAGTGGTATCATGGATATTTTAACAACTTTGCTTACATGTCCACTTTTTCACAAATCACGCAATTTGAGCAATTTAAAATTGATAAAATTTGTTATCAAACAAAAATAGTATGGTATAATAAATAAAAACTATTGTTTATTCATAAATAATATATTATTTAATTTCTATAAATAATACAAAATAAATGTTATATTAAACAGGGTTGCAGATTTTGCCTAAATTGAGGTCTAATCATTCAGTACGGGGGAAAAAGGTCCAAAAATACATGAAGAAGCTACCTGTTAGCTATTTGCATTTTCATTAATCTCAATGGTAGTTGGTTGGCTGGAGCAGCATGTTCTTGTCATCTGTGCTCACCCATTATCTGTATTTTGTACACAATAAAACGTTTCATTCAGTATGGGGTTAAAAAGGTCCAAAAATACATGAAGAAGCTACCTCCGAGCTATTTGCATTTTCATTCATCTCAATGGTAGTTGGTTGGCTGGAGCAGCATGTTCTTGTCATCTGTATTTTGTACACAATAAAATGTTTCATTCAGTACGGGGGAAAAGGTCCAAAAATACATGAAGAAGCTACCTGTTAGCTATTTGCATTTTCATTCATCTCAATGGTAGTTGGTTGGCTGGAGCAGCATGTCCTTGCCATCTGTGCTCACCCATTATCTGTATTTTGTACACATTAAAATGTTTCATTTGTTGTAAATGCATGGAAACCAGTGATTAATACTCTTAGATTTTTCTCATGAATGACATAAGGGTGAGTACATAGTGACTGTTTTTTCATATTTGGATACATTTCTCTTTAAAATGAGGTTAAGTTAGGTAAATTGTGAAATTCACATGCCAAATTGATGTCCTTGTTTTAAAGCTGCAACCTTCCAATGCCATTAGAAATTGAAATGCTAATGAATGCCCTTTAAGTGCAGCAGTGACCTTAATGGAACAACCATTTGTCAGCATCACAGTTTATTTATGCATCACTGATTTTTTATTTACCTCACAGCATATGAGCTCTGAAAGGTCAAAACTTCAAGTCATGTTGTATAGGATATGGCCAGAAATGGCACAGGGGCAGTTGGGAAATGAAATAAAGGCCCAATTGTGAGAGCCAGTAGTTTTTCCAATTGAAAATGCATTAAGGCTTCAGGCCAGCCACTTACACTTGGTAACTTCACACTTTGGGTGATAAATGACCTGTGGGTATGTATGGATCAGAAACTATGTAGAATGCAATTGACTGCAGCATTAAAGATGCTTCAAATATTTACTGCAGTCTGTGTCCAACATATTTTACTAATGGAACACTGCAACTGTCCCGCAACATTCAGATTTGAAGCCTAACTTACAGAAAGCTACTGTAAGCATATATGTCACATTAGTGAAACCTTCGCAGCAGGCAAAAGTCCACTGCACATTATCAACAGTGTAGCGATAGAGAGGTCACTATTGCAAACTAAGCATCTTCAAAACGGCCCATTGCATGTTCAAAGTTTAACAAACTTGTATCCATTGCGAAATCCACATGCCAAAATTCCAGATTGCATAAATGTCCTAATTTTCCAGCATAATTTATCTTTAAAAAGGTAAATGTGACCATAAATAAAGGTGATGTAGTCTTTAAATAAACAAAATGCAGAAGAAATGAGCAGAAAATGTATGTATGCCTCTTCAGAATTTAAATTTGCCCTAAATTAACAAATCTTTTCCCCCACAAATAATAGCTTAAAATATGAATATAATTATTAAATATAATATACAGATTCTAGGTTACTTATTATTAAGAACAATGCAAATATCTTTAAATAAATAAAATAAACAGATACTTGATTTGATCATACTGTACTAACCTAATTTGGTAAAAAACAGTATTTTTTCCTCAAAAGTGCATTAAACCTTGTGAAACAGTTTGATATTTTTGACAGTTTTGTTTTTTTTTTGTTTTTTGTTTACAAAATTATAAATTCTAAATGTAAAATAAAAAAACATTAACATTTTTAGAACATAATTTAAAATAGTAACAGAACTGTCGTTTTCTTATTGATAAACACACTAAAAACACCCAAATTCAATTTTAGTGGCCAGTATTGCTATCGTAACAACAAGACAAAAGGGTGTAGTAAATGTAACATAGCCAAATTACTCTAACACAACATATGCCACAATGATTTCAAACTGAAAGTCAGAGATGTTGTCTCAAATTCTGAGCCCAGTGCACACTAGAGACACTGCGCAGCGTCTCTGGTGCAAACAAAAAAGCTTGAATGGAAGTACAAAGGCTTCAAGTAACTTTCATTTGCAGTTTCTTCATCCCTAAAGACCATGTGCAATCCCCACTCTGTATGGATTATAGTTAGTGTGCATGATAGTGAAGATGTCTTTTCGTTTCCATCCTTAAAGTACAGCATTTCAACACACTCAGCTGAGCTACATTCTCCACAACAAACAACTTCAGCTTTAGAGAGGTAAGGGAACTTTTTCCATTCATTTTATAGAGTGCCAGCTCTTCAAACAGCCTTCACCTCTACCACCTCCATACACTTCAACTGTCTAGAGTCTAGACAGCTGCTGCATCAATATAGTGGTGTAGACAGACAGACATTGTCATTGAAAACACCTCTGGATCGCTTTGATCTCTTATGGATATTGTATATATACAATTTTAATTTTGAAATCATTATGAAATAAAACACAATAATTTATTTGTATTATATTTTTGAACCACTACTTTGATAATTATCAGATGTAATTGATCACCAAATATTAATGCTGACATAACAGAACCAAATTACTGAATAAAATATACATTTTAAATTATTACTTTACTAATATATATTTTATGTGCATGTATTGTTTCTAATTGATAATAGAATATTAATTCTCATATTTCAGCAGACTGATGAAAACACTGTGACTGGTTGTTCAAACTTTAACCACGGGCTGCTGGCAGATTCATGAGATTTGTTCTGTGGATCATGTCATCTAAACACCTCTGAATTTTTCATGACGGCCCCTGATATGCCACAGACAAGCTGTTTTATTAATAAAAAGCTCACTGGCTTGATGCAGAGGAGGAGGCAACAGGGACTTCAAACGCTATTCAAGTTGGTTTTTATTATTATTAGAAATAGGAATAAAGAAAATGTGGACAATTTAAGAGCTTAATGATTATGTAATGCAAGTCAAAATAAAATGCCATTGCCAACCCATTTAATATTTACTAAAATATATATTTTGAACTTTTTTGCACTGATGAATCATGCACAATATGACCAGACATATTTATTAATGTAAAGGGGAATGATTTCGATTTCATGCTGACTTATGTTTTATGAAGTGCAATAATAATTCAATAATTTTTTACTGCAGAACTGGTCAACATTGTGGAAGACAATATGGAAACGTCTAAAAGAAAATACTATCCTTTCTGATCTACATTAAATAATAATGAAATGTTTCTCAAAAAGACACTGCTGTCATATAAAATAAGTTTATACAGCCAGGAAAGGATCTTCAGATGTACTGTTATTTTAGACAAAACACTGCAGCGCTCAAACTGGGTCACATATGATGAGATATGAAATGTTAATTATTTTTTGGAGTGATATTTTGCATCAAACAGTAAACCGTGGCTCGTGATTGTCATCACAACAGCAAACTTTCAGAAGAGTCTTCATTATTTCTGCATCCTGAAAGAAATAAACAGCATGTAAGTGCTTGAAGAAGATCACCGATCGATGATTAAATCATATTTAATATCCATATCGACCAGATCTTTTCTTGTTCTTTCTCTTCTAGCAAAGCTTTAAATGTCAGAAACATTAGTAACTCCTGACCTGGATTTGTATTTGGTTGTTTCTTGTTTCTGTTTTACCAAGTCAGCATTGTTGCTGATTGTGTGCACCCTTGAACTGACTCTGAATTTAATTAATTATGCAATTAAGTATAATTATGCAAATGTATGTGCATTTTTTTTGCTTTATTTTAATAAACTCCACAAAAGCGGTCTATCTCTCTCTGCTCATCTATAGATAGACTTGCTTTCAGAGCAGACACTGAAGGTTTTGGGTGTAATCTCATGGGAGGCAAAGCTGTTTGTTAGCAGCCTACAAAAATTATGCATCATATTATAATGCTATACTAAAACAATGCAAAAACCCTTAAGATAACTTAAGAAAGAAAAGAAAACATCTTAAGCACACAGAATAACATAAGTGGATTTTGAACGATTAATTGCTGCTTTGAACGATTACGTAATTGTGGCATCCGTTATTGTAATTTGTTAGACTAAAACATAAACTGACATCTGAAGAGATATGGACTTGTGCAATGGAGGAGGAATGTTTACAATGACTAAGGTGTCTGAAGAGAACCTGATGATCACTCATTTAACTGACTACAGCCTAAATCTGTGCTGCACAAAGTAAAGAGAGACTCACATGTCTCCTATAGGAGATCTCAACAATGTCACAAACTGGGCTCAGATTTGCCTCAATACCAACTCAAATATTTCACATCAATTTCTAACAAGACCAAATTATGACTTCTATCCATATTAAACCATTTACTTGTACTGTATGCCAACAACTTCAGACTCAGGGTAAGTTTAGATGACTACGATGTACTACAAAAAAATTCTCCTTTGTGTTTTTGAAACGATTTGAGTATTGTTGCATATTAACTTTGTCGAAACAATACCAGGTCACATGGATCCATACAAAAGACTAAACTGCTGTATTATGCATGCCAGGCCAGTAGTTGGCGATCTCGCTTTGTTTTCTCAAATGCACGTTTTTATAATTTACATAGAGACTTGAATTTTGAAACCCATTTTCAAAAATGTGCATTTTCAGGCCCCCAAAACGCTGTTGTCGTGTAAATGAATGGCCAAAACGCAGTTTTCTGTTTTTCTAGGGATGCACAATATACTGGTATCATATCAAATATTGACCAATATTAGAGATGATTGAGATTATATATTTAAACGTGTTTACCAATTTTTACATTTAGATTACCTTTGCCATCATCCAATGCTCAATTAAATACTCATTTTATAATGTACATTATAATGTTGTGATGCTCAAATCCACTTGTAGTCTGTGTTTTAAATTTATTCAGATAAAATAGCATAACATTGTTATGTCGGACATTTATTAGTATATCAGCCAGAGTTTTAATACCAGTGCACATACATTTATGAAAGGAACCTTAGGAGAAACAAAATAGCATTAGAAATTAAAGAGCAACTTTTATTAATATATATTCTAGGAACATATGGCTCACCTCATCGCAAATGACAGGAAACTGAATCCATTCAGATTGTCAGATTCATTTACATTTATTTTTGTCACACTTGCTGTTTGGATCTAGCAAACTGTTAAGCCCTTGACTCGCCGTTACACCTGTATACTCACATAAATACACACACATCATGAAGAGTTGGCCTCATTTCTGACACGTGGCACTTTTTCACACGATTAGCAGTGCAGTGAGCCGTGAAGATAATTGACACAATGTTCTCTCAAGCACCGTGCTGACATTTAGAGAGCGATGGCCAGACATACATTTCCATTCAGTTTATGAAGATGAAAGTGGATTTTGATTTATCAAAGTAGCACACTAGCTTTGACAATCATTCTGTCCCGGGTTATTAACTACTAACATTTATTACAGTATGAAATCAAGTGGGTTTTCTTTTCATAAAAATAACAAGCAAACAATATGGCAGCATAGTCCCTCAACCTTCACTAGTGAATAGATCTATGAATATAGTCTCAAAGAAAATGAAAAAAAAAAACACATTTTATTTTAAGAAATATATATTTTTCTGAAAATTTAATTGAATTAAATTAATCGAAATGACAGTAAAACATGTTACAAAAGATCTTGAAAAACGTCTTAATTTCCAAAAATATCAGCACAACATTTTAGAACATATTAGAACACATATTAAAATGATTTATGAAGAATTATGTGATGCTGAAGACTTGAATAACGTCTGCTGAAAATGCGTAATTGTATTATTTTCCTGCATCAGATTTGAGGTGCAGCAAGAAGTTGAGTGCTGGTATGGTGTTATGAAGAATTCATGTATTTCTTTTAATTGTCTGTGAACAACTGAACTTTATACTTCAATACAAAGAAAGGATTTTTAGAAAGTACTGAATTTTCATGCAGGACTTAGTTGCACTCAATCCGATGGGTGCAGAAGATCAGTTGAGTTTTCCTGTCATCTGCTGCAATGTGGCTGGCATAATTCTAATTATATGACCAGCACCTGTATAAGAGAATATTTCAACTCATAAATTAGAAATTCACTTGGATTGTAATCCTCCTGCCTCTTCCCCAAATATAAATATTTTATATAACAATTTTAATTGATGGCACTAAAAACAATTATTGTTAACATAAGACCAATGTAGTTGTTTTTTTTTTTCATTTTCTATATTTTACTGAGAACTATAAACTTACCTTGGAGTTTATAATTTTTTTTATAATTTTGTTTGGCAATTAAATGCAAATAGCCCAATTTTTAATTCTGATAAAAATATATAATGCATGATAATCCAATAGCCTGAGACATTTTTAAACTGCTTAAAACACAGCTGATAGAACACGTGGATATAAAGATGTTTGGATATTAATACTGAATAAACAAATTTGTTTAACCCTTTAACTGTCACTCACAGTTTTTAACAGACATTATAGTGCATTATCAAAACTTACATTTTTATAATTCATGAACGAAAACATTCTGTAACATGATTTTGATGTGGTAATGCAATGTCTGATTTTAAAATGGGTTTCAAAGGACGAATTTTGAGATTTTAAGTTTTCAGGTGATATATAATTTGTTATGATTTCTAATGTGATGGGAAAAAAGGCAACTAAGAAGATTGTCTGTGACAAAGGTCAGAACTCCTGTTATGATAGATTTTTCAGGTGCACTCTTGTCATAAATTAATCTTGTCATAATTAATTAATAAATTAATCTACTACATATTGTTTTTAAAAAAAGGGGTACAATATCTATTTAGGAGTCTTAGACCTTTCCAACGATGTACAGTGTGTCATGATTAGATTAGGATTTAATTGTAATATAATGAAGTAAACTTAGGTCTCCCACAGGGTGGACGGTGACAGTTAAGGGGTTAAACAGTTTAAAAGTGTCATGTGCAGGCCTCTTACTCTCTAATCAAGAATAGACAAGATCTGATAGCTGGCCAGATGATTTCACACAGCAGGAATGCTCATATCAGGCTAGAGAATGTTACAGAACACTTGCCAGAGATTCACTTCCCTCTACAAACCTTTGATCCAGTCATTACATGGGCAGAAATGCAGGCCTTCAGCCCCCAAATCCCACCATACACCAGCAAAGCCAAGTCAGTAAATCCAGCACAGGTGGGAGATTGTTTTAGTCATTTCCTGCGAAGAAGCTACAGGTTGAAGTCTTTATTTACCATGCATTAATAATAATTGATAAGGGGGGGGGCGCTTGTCTAATGGTTTAAGTAAACGTTTGGTTGTGTTACAAGGGTTCACCCCCTCCCGGGTCCATAACCACCTCAACTCGCTTGTCTGAAGTGCGGGGAGCATAACAAGGAATGGTGTATCGCCAGAGCGCCCTTTTTGAGGTCAGGAGAGTGAGGCTTACACACAGCCCTTAGCATACATCCCAATAACACTCCCGTCTGGTCACGGCACGTTTGGTTACACCCCCCTGTCACATAACACACAGTCATACCACCACAACTGTTCCCCCCGTGTTCCGAGCGGGTCCATACCACCTCACTCGTTGTGTTCCGGGAGCGGTCTAACATTCCTGTCACAGAATCCAAATGCCAAGGTAGCCTCTAGCAGGACCTCTTTTTGAGGTCAGGAGGAAGGTTAGGTTTTCACACAGCCCTTACTACGGCATACATCTTTCACAATTATACGAGTTTAGTTCACCCAACTTGGAAACACTCTTCTTGTTCGGGCTTCAGTTGGCAAATGCCGGGAATATTCTCCACAACAGAGCGAATAACATCCCGTGTCTCCATGTCCGCTGACAGCAGATTTCCCTAACCTAAACTACAATCTTAAATTCGGCGCTTAGCGTCTACGTCACGGCTCTCAGCCCGCGCTCTGTTCGTTGGACGGCTCATAAACATAATAATAATCTTTAAAACAGAAATTAAATTCATTTGAAAAAAAAATAGATTTGAAACATTAAAAAAACATTTCCAAAACAAACGAATGACGACATCAGAAGAGTGACAAAAACAGCAACTCACTTCAGCGTCTGACGTATATTAGCCCAATTAGCCGGTCCATGCGTTTTTTGTAATGTTTGGAATAACTCATTAATCTGTTGTTTGACCTCTTCATATGGGAGCGATTTTTATATTTAATATTTATTGTCAATGTCATAGCACACTGCTCTTTTGTTGATTTTCATTACTTACATTGTGCTCATTTGTAAGTCGCTTTGGATAAATCTCTGGTTCCTGTTCATGTAAGTAGCAGCGCAAAGGTTGTGGGTTTGATTTATGAAAAAATGTATAAATGCACTGTAGCGGATAAAAAGCGTCTGCTAAATGCATAAATGTAAATAAAAGCATCATAAAGATAAATGTAGCCTATAATGTAAAGGTAAGGAAAGAAAGTTTCAACAATAGTCAAACATCGCTTGCTATGATTTTCAAGGGCGTAGAATTTAGGGGCGCTACAACATGGCCCTACCAATATCACAGCGACAATACTAAATTGTCACTAGCAATAATTTTGATCAAACAATTAAATGTCTGTCATAATAGTTAAACAGACGTTCACTGATCACCACCTGCTGGTTTAGTTGTGTAACCTATAGAAAGAGGCTTCTCAAAAGATTTGTGTCCCTGGGATGATCCAAATTGTCACACCATACTGTTAAAGTTCTTCTGGGATTGTAAAGTTGAAGTAATGGACAGTTATGCTCAGACATGTCCGTTGAGTGGAATCGACAGAATCAATTATTTTTGGAATCAGTGAGTTTTTCAGAGCACCATTCATTCACCGTTCCCACTTTGCTCAAACTCCAGTTATTTCTATCAGAACATAGAAATGAAAGGCTTGTTCTGCTCTCACTGCAGGGTTTCCTGTATCAAATAAGGCTACAGCTGACAGATGGAGCTGTGTAGGCTCATAAAACATCCAAAACAGTAAGGAATATGTGTCAAACTTTATATGTTCACACGCTATGTGACTCAGTGGTTCAATGTGAATCATATGCTGCTGTGTCTTTTTCAGGAAGATTACACAACAGCTACATCGGAAACATGTAACAGCTCAGAAAGAAACACAGACAAAAAGGTATACTTATTGGTCTGTTTAGAATCTCAGTTAACTTTCAGCCTGAAAGCATTTAAATTAAGGCACAAATACATAAATTAATAGAACATGGTGTATTGATCTGAATGTAACTTAAGTTATATCATCATCATCATCATCAGCTGTTTTGTTGGTTTTCATGCAACGCTACAGTAAAGGATAACTCTGTCTTCCGTTCATTCTCTTCAACACCCACATGCATGGATTCAAGTGTTCCTGCACAACAGTTTCACACTATAAACACCCTCAGACCAGCTCGAGCTCTGACTGTAAGCAGATCTCCAAAATAATTATTGAGTAATTGATAGCGCAGTGAAATCTACATACATTTTTTAATGAAAAATACATAGTTTATCAAGCGAGGATGCATTGAATAACCAAAATAATGGTAGTAAAGACGTATAATTTCTGTTTCTATTTCAAATGTGTAAAGACGTGTTTCTATTTCAAATAAATGCACACAAATAAGAACAGTTTTTTTGAGCACCAAGGTCAACATGATTTCTGAAGGATCATGTGACACTAAAGGCTTGAATAATGATGCTGAAAATTCAGCGTTGCCATCCCAGGAATAAAAACACATTTTAAATATGCTCAAATAGAAAATGGTTATTTGAAATTTTAATCAACTCAAAGTACCATTGAAATGTGCTCCCCAGTGAGATTGACGGCCCAGTGAGATCAGGAGAGCATTGTGGGTTGTTTGTGTGTCGTGGGTGGGAGATCGAGTCACTCCAGTGCTCTGACAGCCTCTTTGTCTCACTGATGAGGGAAAGACGCTCTAATGGATGAGAGGAAGCCACTTCACTTTTACCGCTCACTGCATCCAATAAGAACGAGGCCTCTGCAGACTCTATCTATCTATCTATCTATCTATCTATCTATCTATCTATCTATCTATCTATCTATCTATCTATCTATCTATCTATCTATCTATCTATCTATATCTATCTATCTATCTATCTATCTATCTATCTATCTATCTATCTATCCATCTCCATCAATCCATCTCCATCTATCTATCTATCTATCTATCTATCTATCTATCTATCTATCTATCTATCTGTCTATCTAGCTTTCCGTTGTTGTTCTATTTATCTCTATCTATCCATGCCATTCACAAAAGAATTTACTCTCTCTCTCTTTCCCTTTTCCCCCTCTCCTTTCTATCGCTCTCCTGCAGGGTTGTGAAAGAGAGGCTATCTATCTGGGCCAACAAACAAACATTGACTGGTGCTTCAAAGACATCAAGCTGTCATTCAGCAGGTCCAGCCGAATTGAATTCTCAACATCACAACTGCGTCTTGAACTGACAGATTCGTAAAAGGTCTGTGTTTCTTACAGCTGTTCAAATGGAGGTACGTTTTAATTGTACATGATTTGATTTCTTCTGCTCTCCTCCCCTATATGACAGAATGTGTGTAGGCAGCTTGGCTCCATCATTTCCAGGCTGCGCAGGACAGCGTTCTGGTGACAGATCCGCCCTGGGTTTCCAGTCATTAGAGGGCCAGCGGGAATGTGGCAGGCTGCGAGGGTGTTGTATGAGGCGTAGCCTGCAGTAATGTCCCAGTTTTCTGTGTTCACCCTGCAAGCTGTCCTCTAGATGTGTGTGTGTGTGTGTGTGTGTGTTGTGTGTGTCCGTGTGTGTGTGTGTGTGGGTGTGTGTGTGTGTGTGTGAGTGTGTGTGTGTGTGAGTGTGTGTGTGTGAGTGTTTGTGTGTTGATGTGTGTGTGTGTGTGTGTTGCATGTTTTATTATGTACTGTGTGGGGACTTGTGTCAGTTTGGGGTGAGTGCAAGCTTTCACACAGTGAGTGAGTGCGTCCCTGTGAGTGTTTAGGTGAAGAGAGAAACAGCCATTACTAAAGATTATTGTTGTAAATCAATGTTATTATGGTTTTTAGAGCAACGGTCTGTACATATAGCCGAGTCACACATCCCCAGAGCATCAAGGGGACACACCGCACACTGATAGTTGTGTGCTGTGTGTGTGTGTGTGTGTGTGTGTGTGTGTGTGTTGTGTGTGTGTGTGTGTGTTGTGTGTGTGGTGTGAAATGAGAGAGCAATAGTATTACCATCCTGCACCATCACTATACCTTGCTAATACAGAGTTTTTTGTAAGATGGACATTACTAAAGTTCCTATTGTTGTAAATCAAGTCCTATACAAAAGATACCATGGTGTTTTTAGACGGGTAATTATTCTGTCACACATGCATCAAGGGGCTACATCATGGTACCGCACATCTGATATTCTTGGTACTTTAGTACCATGTAAATACCATGGTGCACATGACTATACCTTGCTACCTATTTACAGTCAGTTCTCATTTAAACATCAAAGTGCATCAAACAACACTAAGCATGTTAACAACTTTTATCACTTACAAAACTAGAAGTACCATTTTAGTATTTCCATGTTTTTTGTTATGGTACTGTGATAATAATTCTGTATCATGCTAGCTACATATGGTAGAACCTGAAGTAATACCATGTACCATGTACTAAATACCATGGTGAAGTATCTATGGAAATATAAATTTTAAAGTTCTCATTTAAACATCAAAGCATATAAATAATATGTAATCAAACTTTAATTCACTGATGTTCACTTTTATCACTTACAAAACATACCATAGTATTTCCATGTTTTTTGTTCATGGTACTGTGATAATAACAAAGCTATTAGAACCTGGTAATACCATGGTACTCTTTGAAGTATCTAGGATAAATATAAAATATAAAGGCATAGAAATAATATGGTAATCTTTAATTCACTACTATCATATCTTTTGGACATGGTACTGTGCATCATGTGCACAATGGCATTATGTGCAATGTACCATGGTAGTATCATTGATATTCTTGGAAATACCATGGTGCATTTCAAAATAGTATAGTATTACCATCCTACACTATCACTCCACCATGGTACAATCCACAGCACTTTTTGATGTATGGTTAACACAAAGTACCTAGGAGTACCATTTTAGATACCATGGTAAATGACTATGGTACTCATTCTGTACCATGCTACATATCAAAGAACCATGGCAATATATTGAGTTACTTTCACTATACCATTATCAGTAGGACCCTGATCTCCTCTATTAAGCGGTTTCCTTCAGCATAGGTGTCTTGTTATTGTAGTGCTTTTACAGTAAGAGGTACAGGTGCTGATGGTTTAGGAATCTCACGCAGTGCAGACTTTCCCGTGTGCTGTGCATCTATCTTTAGCACACTAGGATCAAATAACTTGGCATGGGTTCAGCCCGTTGCCATGGACACTTTTGTACAAGCTCCAGGCTGCTGATTCGTGAATGTAGAGTGAAAGCACGTGCCGCACAACACAGCAGATCACAAAATCTAGCACACCATAGACATTAGGAATGACATCCGATCAATAAATCCATGGGGCCAGATGAACAGTGCATCAGTTATATTTTTGGTCATCAAGGGTTATTTAGTTTAATTTCCCAAATGTTGCATAAATGACCACACATGAACTACAAGGAGTGATTTGATTAATCAGGGCAATAATGAGAAACAGGATTCCTGCCGGGAGGCAGAGCAATATAAAAATAATGAGTTCTGAGCTCATCAAGTTAATTACAATGAGAATTCACATAGACTACCTGGAGCAAATAGGCAAATCTCCAAGAACAGCGTATCTAGGGACTAAACTATCATATATGTCACCTTAGCAACCCCCAAAAGCATCCTAGCAACTGCACAGCAATGTTCTGAAACACTCGGAACACTTTAGCAACCGCATAGCAACACCCTGTTAACCACACAACTGTGTTTCTACACAGTGACAGTTTTTAAGCACACTGCTGTGCAGTTACTAGGATGTTCCAAGTGGTTGCTAGGGTGTTGCTAAAGCAATCACTTAGAACATTCTAGTCCTAGCACACCAATAATGTGCTTAAAAACAGTCATAACACCCTTGCAACCACTTAGACCATCCTAGTAAATGAATTAAAATGTGCTTAAAAACAGTCACCACATAGCAACATAGTTGGCTGGTTGCCAGGATGTTGCTATGTGGTTGCTAGTGTGTTCTGGCTGTTTTTAAGCACACTGTTATGCAGTTACTAGGATGTTCTGAGTGGTTGCTTTCACACTTAGCAACTGCATAGCAACACCCAAGCAATCACATATAACATACTAGTAAGTGCATAGAACAATCAGAACACACTAGTAATTGCTTAGTAAGATAATGGTTGCCAGGGTGTTGCTATGCAGTTGCTAATGTGTTTTGTCTGCTTTTAGGCACATTGTTAGGATGTCAGGACTAGGGTATTAAAAGTGATTGCTCAAACAACTACTTAGAACATCATAGTAACTGCATAGTGCTTAAGACAACATAGCACTGCCATACTAAGCAGTTGCTAAGTTTCAGCTTTAAAGCCATTGCTAGGATGTCAGGACTAGGGTATCAAAAGTGATTGCTCAAACAACCACTTAGAACAGTGTTTCTCAACCCTGGTCCTGGGCGCCCCCAACACTGCACATTTTGTGTGTCTCCCTAAACAAACACACCTGATTTAACTCAAGAGCTCATTAGAAGAAACTCCAGGACCTGAAATGGGTGTCAAATAAGGGAGACATTCAAAATGTGCAGTGTTGGGGGGCGCCCAGGACCAGGGTTGAGAAACACTGACTTAGACCATCCTAGTAACTGCATAGCAATGTGCTTAAGCACAGTCACTGCATAGCAACATAGTTTGGTGGTTGTCAGGGTGTTGCTATGCGGTTGCTAGCTAGTGTGTTCTGATTGTTTATGCACATTGCTATGCAGTTACTAGGATGTTCTGAATGGTTCCAAACAACACACTAGAACACAGTAGCAACTGCACAGCAACATAATTGGGTGTGTTGCCATGGTGTTGCTATGCAGTTGCTAAGGTGTACTGACTATTTTTAGTTGAGTGCTACAATGAATGATACCTCAAATCGTGATTTATGGTATCCTGCTTCCCAGATACAGCTCGATTTGCCAGTTACTAAAGTGTTTCTGAGTGTTTCTATGTAGTTGCTAAGTTTTTCTGGTGGTTGCTATGGCGATCTGTGATATTCTGGTCCCTAGATACAGCTCCTTAAATATAAGGTTATGTGCGTTTTTTTCCCCCTTGAACTGTCCACAATATGAATATTTTAAGTCAAATTGCTAAGAAATATTCTAGCACACGTCTATCACACATAATAGGTATTATTGACATTTGTATTTTCCAGGATGCACAGATATTTTATGTTTAAACTGTGCAAAATATGTTTTACAATATTTTTTCTTCCAAAAAATGTGCCTAGTTTGAACATCTGCCATGAATAGAAACTTGGTTATTTGCATGTCACTACTGCACTGTAAAATCCAACAGTTAAACTTACTTAGATTTAATTAGTTACCTGTTCTTAGTTGTTATACTTACCAGGTTTTATTAAGTTACAGCTAAATGTGTCATGAAAGTGAGAAGGCTAGAGAGAAAAAGATGAAATATTACCATCATAGCAGGGGGTTGTTCACTATAACACACACACACACACACCCATCACACACAGCAACACACACACACCACACACACACACACCCACACACAGCACACACACACAACACCCACACACACACACCCACACACACACACACACACACACACACCCACACACACACACACACACACACACAACACACACACACACACACACACACACACACACACACACACACACACACACACACACACACACACACACACACACACACACACACACACACACACACACACACACACACACACACACACACACACACACACATTTGACAAAGCCCTAGATAAAACCCAAGAGTGTTTGCAAACCCTTTATTTATTTATTTTTTTACTAATTTTGGAGAGGAGTAATTTAGCAAACTGCATGTCAGCATGTTTGTCTCAGGGAAACAACAGCTGATCTATGTGTGTGTGTGTGTGTGTGTGTGTGTGTGTGTGTGTGTGTGTGTGTGTGTGTGTGTGTGTGTGTGTGTGTGTGTGTGTGTGTGTGTGTGTGTGTGTGTGTGTGTGTGTGTGTGTGTGTGTGTGTGTGTGTGTGTGTGTGTGGGTGGGTGGGGGGGTGTGTGTGTGTGTGTGTGTGTGTGTGTGTGTGTGTGTGTGTGTGTGTGTGTGTGTGTGTGTGTGTGTGTGTGTGTGTGTGTAGGCACATTGTGTTGCAGTTGTACGTGGGCTAACACATGGTAGAGCAGCCCAGCTCTGACAGCCTGAGAGAGAGAGCATGAAGAGAAGGGAGGGGGAAAGAGAGAGTGATAGCAGGACAGAAAGCGAGAGAATCTGAGAGTTAAATAGAAAGAGAGGGGCAGCCTGCCAGTGAATGTAACACAGGATCAACCCTCAGCCTACGGTAACTGCACTTGGACACACACACACACACTCGTTACACACACATGCAACCATGCTGGAATGAACGGACTGAATTCTGGTCAGCGCTTCCGAACTAAAAGCATCAGCAGAAGACAACCGGTGAGTGTCGTTCCCTGTGTGTTTGTGTCTAAATATCATCTGTTTAATGTCATTCAGCTTAGTGTGACACTATTATCTATCTAAATGTAATTTGCTGCTTGTCACTTAACAATCTGACAGCACTTAGAAGACGTATGCTGCTTGGTTAACTAGTTAGTTCAATCATGTTGTATTTGCTTGAATAAAAGTAACTATGTTTTGTTGTGTGTCAGTGATTCTTAAGCTTTTAATTATTTTAAGCCTGCTGCCGTTTTAGATGACTAGACGACAGGAGATCCGTAAAGCCTTTGTCAACTGATTTAATGGGGTCTGACTTTTAGACGGTCAGTTTGTAGTTATGTGTCAGGAGGCTTAGTGTGTCATTGTGATGGCATCACCCTCGCCGGGGACACCCCCTCTCTTTCAGCTGACCGCACCGAGTGACAGGAAGTCTTGTAAAGGCTCGTACCTGCGAACGGTACGGACACGGAAAACCACAAGAGGGGAGAGAGAGGCTGTGCTTCTGTCTTCCACCCACATATATGAATCAGACTACATGTGATTATTCTAGCACACTGCCTCTATGCATGTTTGATACTCGTGTATCTCATTTTATACATTCTTGAATGTGATTCTGATGGTCTTCTGAAAGTGTTTAAGTGTTTATAATGTTTAGTCAACTGATCATTACATTAAAAAATATAAATAAATACTGACAGGGTGATCAGGACCCAAACATAAAGCGGAGTGGGTTATTTTGTGATTATGACTGGTTGATTGTGCATTATCTGTCTCACTATGGGGCTAGTTACCAAATTATTACTATAAATAATATAAAATACAAATTTGAGTTAAAATGATTTTATGTAAATCTAAAGAGACCAGTGTAATATGAGAGAAAGTATGGCTCAAAAGTACACTCAAAAAGTTATATATATATATTTGTTACTAATTTCCATCAATCTGATCTGAGTAATTTTTAAATGGTGTACATATGAATTCATACTTTAAATTATTTAAAAGTATGGACTTTTAATACCCTGGGGAAAAAATAGTTTTAAATAATACAAAAACAACAATTTCATATAAAACCTGGTAATATTTGGGAATTTTTAAATAAAAAAATCATGAAAATCAATAACAATATTAAAAGGTAATAAAATTACTGTTACTTTTAAAGACATTTTCATACACAAAAAAAAATAAATACTATTTCACCATTCACTAAAATTCATGAAAAAGGACTGAAATCAGTACTAATTTATATCAGAAATATATAGAGAATATTTTTTAAGCTGAAAGGTAAAATTCATTTCTTTCGTATCTTCGTTTTTCGAAATGAGTAATGTCATGAAATTATTATATATTTTTTAACAGTACATGTTAGTAAAAAGTATTTGCATGACTTTGACATTAAACAAATCTATTAAACACATTAAATTTAAACAATTTGTTAAAATATTTAATTATAATATTTATTATAAATATTTTTTATACAAAATATTGAAATTTTCCAATAGGAAATCACGTATTCCAGAGAGCTGTGTAATACTTCTCTGATTTAGTTTCAGGTGTGTTGACTGCATTACATTGCATTTCATTTTGCCACATTCGTTTTGAATTGTAACAAAGTTTTGAAATATTGACAGCAGTTTGGGCTGTTTATAAGCAAAACTGGTAAGCTGTAAGGAAGTAGTTCTATACACAAATGAGTTTTAGGGTTGAAACCGACTTGAGGTAACCACACATGTGCTCGTGGTGTAAGCGGAATAATTAGTATCAGACTGTTGAATTATTGAAAACTAATGCATATCTGCAGATTTATCTCAATAGTTCCTCAAATATAACACCTTTAAGTGTCATTACTTGGGAATGCTTTGAAACAGGAAGTGGGTAGATTAATTCTGTTTTCCACACACGGTGGGCTTCAGACCCCAGGGATTTGACTGTTTAACCATTAGAAATTAGATTAGAGACTGGAGATTACTAGCTGTCTGTCTCTAGACTGAAATCTCTGTCAGACATGAGGCGGTGAGGGATGTTTGACCAGTATTATCATGCACCGTGAAACCGTTGATCTCTGATCTGTAGTCTGTCTGTGGCTGAGAGACTGTTTGCTGGGATTACAGCAGGATTAGGACATTTTTTAATTATTGTGTTTCAGATTTTTCAGAAGTTTTTGTGTCGGTACTATGGTTCATTGACGGTAATATGTGGTACTTTGCTATATACCATGGTATTACTTGTTTACTACATTAATATACCTTGACATTTAAATGATACTGTGATGCCATGAAGTATATAAGTTGTTGTATATAATATGCATCAGACATTGTCATAGTTTTGCCATATTATATTTTATGGTAATTCCATAATTACAAAATACTATGGATTTACACTGGTTTTTATATATGGTAGTGGTACAATGAATATCATGGATTTGCAGTATATGTAATGATTACCATATTCATGTAAATATATTAATTCAATAAATTAATTTCATTGTGTATACAGAGATCCCATGGTCATGTAAAACCCAGTAACATTATGGAATTTTAAAAATCAAAAGTTGTCAAAATTGATTAATATGGTAAGTCAAGAAATTTCTGTAGGGAACTTAAAAACTAGAAGAAAGAAGAAAAGTGATGAAAATGAATAATCATTAATCCAAATTATATCCACTATAGACATTTCTGATTATTTATTTTTTATATTAGTTTCCATTACTTGGAAATAAAATTTAAAGTAATGCAATTCAAATGTAAAAGTAATGAAAATGAATATTAATAATATATAAAAACATATTTATATAACAGAATTATCTATAGTGAATACAATTTTGTATGTTAAAATGTCATAAATGTATATATTTATTTTAATTTAACAGATCATCTTCTGTAAATGTCTTTCTAAAATTAACATTACAATTAATATCTGAAAATCATAAGATTTTAAATATATATATTTTTAAAATGGAAAAGTCATAAAAGTAATTAATATCTAAAAGTCATTCAAAATAAAATTAAACTTAACATTTTTCAATTTAATTGTTTTATTTTTCACATATAAGATAGAAATTATAGTACAATCTCTATAACACAACATAAAATCGTAATGCTATTGTTATTAAAATGTGGGAACTCATAAACATATATATCACAGTATCAGTTGTGCCATCTCATACTATGACTATACCACGCTACAGTACTTCTTTGGGTATATACTTGTGAGGCTTGAGTCATGCAATCAGAGAGATGGAAAGGAAGAAAGAAAGTGATTGGCATGATCTGGAAGATGAGGAGTGGATCTTTTAACAGCTGATGGGTCTCAAACATGAGGAGAGGTTGAGGGCCAGCCAGCGTTCAGACTGTCCAGCTGTGAGACGAGCGCAGCACCCATCTCAGGCCTGGCAGTGAGAAGCAGCGTGGGCAGGACTAACCAGCATGACCTTCTCCTGTTTATCGCCCCACTGGGCGTCTTAATTCCCACACTGAACCCTGCCAGGCTGCTGCAATCTGAGCTGACTGAGGAATTCTGGATGCAGGAATTAGAGTTCCAGTCTGTGGATCTGGAGTGCTTGGGAACATTAAACTATATGCAGAAGCACATGTGGGTGTATGTGAGTGTGTGAGCACGCACGTGTGTTTATACTGTCCGCCCACTCACCGGCATCATTTATTCAGATTTATTGCATAAAATAGCTCTTCTCTGAGAATTTTTTAAACACTGCAGTTATAAAATTAAAGTAGTGTAAAAGCTTATAGCATGTAGATTTCTTTAAAAATGAAACAAATCCAGTCTGAAGTCATTATAAATCACAAAGTATTTGCTCTATTATTGTTCATGGCCGGTGTGGTATTTTTAGAGTAGGGACAGCAGCAGGACAGAGAAAGAGGTCAGATTAAACACCGGTAAATGTCTTCTGAGGCGAGGAGCTGTTCCCTGACCTGCCCTGTGTATAACCACAGTACAACTAACTGTGACTGTGAGCTCATTGTTGTACTGTGAATGAAACTAAAGCTTTCATCAGCCGTGGACTGCTTTTTTTACTATAATGGATAATTCTCTAGTGTCACACTACTTGCTCTCATTGGAAATGTGTTGTAGAGCCACTCCTATAGTGTGGCGGAACTATGGATAGAAGAGAAATACTAAATAATGAACGTATTAATATAATGTTTGTTTGTTTAATGGTGCAAAGTACATAACTAGTCAAAATGTAATGCATTTCCAAGGATCTTAATGATCTAAATGCTCATGAATTCTTTAATCATATATAAAAAAATTCACAACTTTTCGGGTGGAGGGGGGGGGACTCTATAGTATGACTGGAGAAATTTAATTTAATTTAATTTAATTTAATTTAATTTAATTTAATTTAATTTAATTTAATTTAATTTAATTTAATTTAATTTAATTTAATTTAATTTAATTTAATTTAATTTAATTTAATTTAGCCCATATCTGTTAGCTTTGGTGGCATCTTAAAAGTTGACTTTTTTTGTTAGAAAAAATATCCATTATATAATTATTTTGTTTTATTTTATTTCTAATTCCCATACATTAATTTGTTGTTTTATAGCTTTAATTACTTAATTACTTTAAGAAATAAAACGTAAAATTGTCAATAAATAAATATAAATTGTCAATATGTCTCTCGTCAAATTTCCTGTTTCAATAGGAAATATGCCATAAAAGGGAAAAAAACATTTGTTTTTGTAAATGTATAAATTACACAATATATAATATAAATCCATACATCATACATTTGTTGTTTGCAGCTTTGATTACTGGAAAATAGTGGAAAATAGTAGAAAATTATGTTAAATGAGTAGTGTCTAAACTTTTAATTGGTAATTATTGTCCTTGTTTTTGTCCAGTAAAACCAGTATTACCATTGTACCATGTCAAAAATACCATGTAGAGTGTTTGTTATTGAAAGCAGAAAATAATTATTGTATGTACTTTATTTATATATTTACTTAGTTAAAAACTATTTTTTAGTGCATTAAGTGACTATGTCTGTGGTTATCCTAGTTTTACTCAGAAATATTTGTTTGATTCTAAATATACCACTTTATCCTAATGTTTTTTTTTTTAAAGTGTAAAGGGTATGTGAGGACAGGGACATCTCTGAGTGCACATTCTCACAAAACCTGATGCACTAATGTGTGTAAATGCATCTCTCTCTGCCATATACTACTTAAGCTGCATCTCAAATTAGTAAGGCATCTTGTTAAGTGCTAAGACATTTAAAGAGATGATGGGTCGCTATCAGTGCGAACACCAGTGTCGTCAGGGGAAATGTCAATTTTGTTTGCGAGTCCGTGTTCCCTTGAGAATCTGCAGGGAAAATAAGAGACTGACGTACATGTTAAGGTCACTAGCGGCGTTAGGTCACAAAAACATGTGCTTGTTTGCTTTGTTGTAGATCTGTTTGTTAGATAGCTTTAGCTGTACAGTCACTAACCAGAGCAGAAGGGTGCAATCTGAGCAGGGCACACTCAGGGCATCCTGTACACATTTGCTCTCAGATGGAACCTCATATAAGACATCACATGTCTTCAGGACAGTTTGTGTTTAAGAAATGGACATAACGCAAGCTTGGCATTTTAACAAAAGGCCACACGTGACAGCACTTAAGAAATGCAAAGTAAACTAGAAAATAGTGGTAATTCATAACAAAAGAATGTATGAAAAAATTGAATATAATATAATATTAAACTGCCACAAATTTCCTGTTGTTCATAAAAACACTTTTTGGTTTTGGGAGCAGATCACATTCATACGTCATATTCTATTCTTAGCCACAGAGAGCTCTGTCATTCGCATGTGTTTCGTAACTAAATGTCATAATTTGAATGCCATGTAACCTTGCAGTCCACCTGTGACAGCAGAGTGTATATCTTTCATGTATTTATTTCTGTACAAAGGGGGGTGACGTCTGACTTTAGCGGGCTATTCTTACCCCAACAACATTTGCTCTGAAAGTCCAAACATCCTAGAAATGGCCTTGAATGAAGTTCAGGGTATATGTCATCAATACGGCACTGGATGTACAAAGCAGATATTTACAGAGCCCTGCAATGTTTTATCTCACTGTATTCAGCTTCATCTCTTCATAAATCAACCCAACACTTGCTTTTCATGCACCAAAGATTATTTAAAGCTGAAATTAATGTGAACATATTTGTTCTTTAACCTTTTAATGTGCAGAGACATAATTGACAATAGGGAAACCTGTCTGAATACCATCAGCAGTTGTGTTTGCAAATGCATTAAATGATTGCATAATTCACCTAAAAATGAAAATGAATTATTAATTACTCACCCTCATGTCGTTCCAAACCCTTAAGACCTTTGTTCATCTTCGGAACACGAATTAAGATATATTTTTCATTAAATCAGAGAGCTTTCTGTTCCTCCATAGACAGCAAGGGTCCTACCACGGTCAAGGCACAAAAACATAGTAAGGACATCGTTAAAATATTCCATGTGACATCAATGGTTCAACCTTAATTTTACAAAGTTACGAAAATACTTTTTGTGCGCAAAGAAAACAAAAATAATGACTTTATTAAACAATTTCTTCTCTTCCGTGTCATTCTTTGTTGCGGTACGCTTGTGAACACGTTTTCTTTCGCACAAAAAGTATTCTCGTAGCTTCATAAAATTACGGTTGAACCAGTGATGTCACATGGACTATTTTAACAATGTCCTTACTACCTTTCTGGGCCTTGAACACGGTAGTTGCTTTGCTGTCTATGCAGAGTCAGAAAGTTCTCAGATTTCATCAAAAATATCTTAATTTGTGTTCCGAAGATGAACGAAGGTCTTACAGGTTTGGAACGACATGAGGGTGAGAAATCAATGACAACATTTTTGGATGAACTATGCATTTGAATAAAGATAATTTATTAAATTAATTATAATTTAATAAATGTAAATATATTTCTGTGTTATTATTTGTGAACATTACTAACAATATCTGAGGGGAAATGTTTTAGAATTAAATGACTTTCAGTCTGTTCAGACAATTCATAGCGGCTACATCTGCGACAGACAAGTACTATTTCTGTTTCAAGAAATGTAAAAATCATCACAACTCCATTTGGTGCCACTATTATCATTTGGTGCAGCAATTCACTTTTAAATTACTTTTTTTAAATACATGACATCATGAAAACTTATTTGAGCTGACAGCACTTAACACAACCTCTTCTGTTAAGTAGAAACTAAATGACCCAGCTTGTGCTGTCAGCGCAGCAATGTCAGCCTCTTTATCCATTATTTATTGACATGAGACATTATGTTACACTGTCCCAGACAAAGCACGCCACGTAGATGTATCTGACGCATGAAGTGTCAAAGAGTTATGGTTAGCTAGCACATCATGGACACCATCAACCAGCACACACACACACACACACACACACACACACACACACACACACACACACACACACACACACACACACACACACACACACACACACACACACACACACACACACACACACACACACACACACACACACACACACACACACACACACACACACACACACACACACACACACACACACACACACACACACACACACACACACACACACACACACACACACACACACACACACACACACACACACACACTTCAAACCATGTACATCTTTCATTTTTATGTTCACATTTATCCTGCAGGCATAGAGAGAAGAGCCCCAGCACTTCTTTTCTTTCCTCCAGCTCTGACGCCCACCGTCAAGTCACCCCCTACCAAAACTTCTCTCATGCCAACCCACACGTGCCAATCACAGCTTGTTACCAACCTGTTCTTAGTCTTCTAGACAGACATTGACGGTAGGTTGTTAGCAAGAATAGGTTGTTTATCCTCTCTCTCTCTTTCTTTCTTTCTGTGTCAGGATCATAATGGAGGAAGAAACCCTGCTGCGAGAGAGACTGCAGGCTATAACAGTGAGTATCAGGCTGGATTTGTTCTTTTTGGCTTTGTGTAATAGGGAATTGAGGTTTTATATTGGAAAGTGAAATATTATCACTGCATATATTGTTATTTGGCTTTATTGTCAAGTTGTTACTCACAAAACCTTCTGTAGCCTTAATGATATGAACCACTCAACCATTACTGGCCACACAACAAATCTGAGAGATTAATCTATGTTTATATGCTTAAAAGTTGTTGGTTTCTGTCAGTATATGAACTCTATTAAAAACACTGAGAGTGTATATGGAGAAATCGGTCCATGTGTTATTTCTGTCCACACTCAGCCTTTGAGCTGTTCATTATATACATGAAGTCATGGTTTATTAGAGAGTTAAAAATAATGCTGCAAAGCCTTCCTCTTAAAAAGACTATATTAATTCTCTCCAGCATGCATGCTTGTGTTAATAGCCAGACATTAAACGCCACTTATAGAAAAATAAACAACAAAAGAATTCGGAGGTCAAGGTGAAATGAAAAAGGTTTAGGATCTTTTTTTACTTTACATAACGTGACTCTGATTTCTCAACAGGACAAAAGAAGACTTCGAGAGCAGATAGAAAAGAAACGAAGAAATATTGAAGAAGAGAAATTAAAGCTACAATATCTAAAGGTATGTATTGATATGATAATAAGTATAATACTTATATAATTATAATTATTGTTTAATTACACACACACACACACACACACACACACACACACACACACACACACACACACACACACACACACACACACACACACACACACACACACACACACACACACACACACACACACACACACACACACACACACAATTGCATTTAATGTATTTATTTTTATATATTTTTTAATAATAACAGTATAATCTTACTTATTGAAAATAAATTACAAATATATTATTTATAAATAACATATTTAAATATAATTTAGTATAAAATATAGAAAGTATATTAGTATTAATATAATAGGACACATAATATAACAATACAAGTATATAAAAATTATATATTATAAAAAAATGCATTCATATATTCTCTTTAATTTTATATGGAATATATGAATGTGTATATGGAATTAGTTTTTTATATAGTTTATATAATATTACTTATTTGAAATAAGCAACACATATATTATTTATAAATAATATATGCATATGCACGCATTGAATATATATTATTATTAAAATATATTAAAATAAGTAATAATAAAATGCTATCATTAATAGAATATTAAATATTAATAGATTAATAGTTGAATGCATGATTGAAAATACTGAAATATATTTACAACACATATCTAATAAATATCTAACATATTTAATATGATCATTAAATTATTGCAGCAGAATGTGTTTGCATTTTGTGATTTTATTAGGTCATGTGTAAAGGTGTAATTTATTATTCATTTTCAACACTGTAATGTAAATAAATAAACTGGCTGACACAAGATGCTATGCCCTTCTTTGAACAAACAGAAAAAAACTATTCGGGAACAATGGCTGATGGACGGATTGAGCACCCTGAGCGAAGAGGAGCAGGAATCTGTGAAGATTCAGACAGAAGAGAACCAGCAGCAGACTAAACTCCTGCAGAGCAATATCGACAGGTACTCTCACATCTCCACAAATGACAAACAACAAAAACTCTATCACTATGGTGTGCAGGGTTCACAGCTTCCTCTTGATTGAGAGAAGCAAGTGGATTATTCTTGTTTAACCACTGTGATGGGCTTTCAGTGCTAGCCAAGGGTTAGACAGACAGACCTCACTCACAGTATTACATAAACTGTACTTACGCAACCCGCCTTGGCAGTGAGGGCCTGTTGACTTACGACAAGCTTTGTCTGGGAAAAAAAACGACCATTACACAGGAGGTCATACCTGAAGCAGGATGACTAACACAACAAAAGAACAAAATATCTGAGGAAATATAATGAGAGTTCCCATACAGTGCTGAGAGACTCACTCCCTGCCTGGTTTCTCCCTGTGGAGCTTTATTTAGATGGAACGGAAGTTTGCTTTCCAGCAGTTCTTAAGATCGATTTGAAGGCCTTAAAGGACTCAAATCTCCACAGAGCTTTTCTCTTAACAAATAGACTCCACAATATGATGGCTGCTGTTTAAATCAGATGGATTAAGAGCGAAAAAGCAATCTGATGAGAATCCACACAATCACAGGACAGATGAGGCTTGTCATCTCCTCTAAGTTATCTTGATGTATAGGTTCATGGCCCCAAACAAAACATAAATGAGGGTAATCGTTCAGAAACTCTGAAACTAAAACTCCATTTTCAGTATCATCATCTCTGCACATGCCATAAAAAATGTTAAAGATTGAAAAAAAAAATTACACAAGGAGGTGCCATTAGAGTGACTTTCATGAAAGCAGTCTACTTTTTAAACATTACAGTTGTTGACATTTTTTTACTATTATGGAACACAATCAATTAATCAATAAATACCTGTATTATAATTCGGTCGAGGACTAAATTAGACTATACATAGATGCATGATGCACAATAATGAAGTATTAGTTGAAAAGAAACCAGAGCTGTACTGGTTTTTAATAATCAGAAATCAGACCTGTGCTCATACTTCTGTTTGAATCTTTTTTATTATATTTTTTTGTATTAATTTTTTTAATGTTTAGTTTAGCTTATTATTTTATGTTTTAGGGAAAAAGCTTATTTAGGGACTGGAGATGTAAATCAGGTGCCATGTATATGTTATAAGCCTTTTTATCTTTTTTGTGTGTTGTTCTGAAATAAAAAATTTTTTTTTTTACAATTCCTAGACAAACAATTTTAATAAATAAAATAATAAGTGAATAATAATCAGTTTCCAACATGTTAGTCTGTATCAGGATTTCTGGAAACTCTATAAATTCTAATTGTTTGCACACAATGAAATTAAAGGCATAGTTCAATCAAAAATGAAAATTGTGTCATAATTTACTCACCTGTTCACCTCTAAACCTGTATGACTTTATTTATTTTATACAACTCAAAAGAAGATATTAAAAATGTCAGTGAGCTCCAATGTTGTTTTATACCCCTTTTCCTTTCATTGTATGGACAGAAACATTTGTGTTCTGCAGAGTAAATAAAGTCATACAGGTTTGGATCGACATGAGGTTGAGTAAATTAAGACAGAATTTTCATTTTTGGATTAAATTATGCTTTTAAGTTAAAAATGTATTGCATCACTTCATACAAATATAACTTAGCTCAACTGAGCAACCAGCAATAATATAAATAAACATGTATTTAAATAATGTATATAAATGTTTGCCTGCATCTTTGTAGAATGGAGAAGGAAATTGCAGTTCTGGAGACACAAGAGCTGGAGCTTTCTGCAAAAGAGGAAATTCTTCTGAAACAACTGAAGGAGGTGGAGAAAACTCCAGAGGACATCATAAAGGTATTGCTTGTGTAATCACTTTAAAAGGCCTGGAGACTCCTTACCGCTTATTACAACACCGAGCCACTTAAATTAGATCAGCTTTTGAGTTGGGAACAAGGGAAATCATTACAATGCAGCATGCTGTGAAGATGCCCCTCGCTTTCAAATTGACGTCGAGATCAAATAGTTTGATGCCAGTTGCTGATTGGTTTGCGTGATATGTGATCTGGCGTGATTTGTATGAAACATGGTTTTGTTCTTCTTATCTCTTCATCAAATCCCGTTTTTGGTACTGCACAAACTACTGTATTTCCCTGCAGGAAGTAAACGCAAATATCCGGCCAGGTAAAGAAACATTTTTATTTTTGCTATATTGCTATTTGTACAGCATTCTTTCCCATGACACTTCCTCAACAGACGTACACGATGCTTCTTACAGAGCCAGTCCAATACATCTACACTGCCATACCTGATGTCCCAAAGTCCTATACTCCCAAAACCAGGAGGAGAAGTGTCAAGCCAGGAAAACATGAAACTGATGAAGAACAGGAGAAAAAAGGTACAACGAAGGCTTTTGTTTACATCAGCAACTATTTGCTCATATAATGAGCACTTGAAATATTGCACAAATATGTCAGGATGTTTAGACAGTGCAAACATGTCATCAAACTGTCCACTTCTGTAATTATAACAATTCAAGGTATGTAAATGCTGTTTTCATTTTTTTATAAAAAAAAATGAATATGATGTTATCCATGACTGTAATTATGAGCATGACACAGAATTACGAAAGAGGCCCGATAATCAAAATATCGCCAGATGAACAGGATATTGAATCTAGCTACAGACTGTAAGATGACGTGTTTTTTATTAAAGCAATAAGCCACTATAGAGTCCATGTGTTACAGTGTTTTTATCATGGGTAGGGGATATTTTTAATCATATTAATTATAATAACTAGAATATTTCCTCCACCAGTAAAGACTTTATTTTTAACAAATGTTGTTCTTTTCAGATTTATATGTAAAAAAAACTATGAAAAAATGCATAATGGTTTTCACAAAAATATTAAGCAGCAAATCTGTTTTCAACATTGATATTAATAAGAAATGTTTCTTGAGCACTGACCATCTCAGCATTTTAGAATGATTTCTGAAGGATCGTGAAACACTGAAGACTGGATTAATGATGCTGAAAATTCAGCTTTACCACAGAAATCAATTTTAAGATTATTAAAATAGAAAACAGAAAACTTTGATAAGTAAATTGTAATAATAATAATGCACAATATTAGTGTTTTACTGTATTTTTCAAATAAATGCAGCCTTGGTAAATATATAGTAAGAAACTTCTTTCAAAAACATTTAACTATTGATAAATATTTTTATATATTTAATGTTTTTTTTATCTTTTGATTTGGTTTGTGTCTAACACTGTTATTTCCTTCAGCTACATACACCATGAAGATCAGTGTGGAAAAAGATCTCCGCACTGGTGAGAGTCACATCCTTTCCACAGCCACCATCGCACCTCTGGATCTCCAACAACAAGGCATCAAAGTCTATGATGATGGGCATAAATCTGTCTATGCCTTGCCACCTGATGGACGGGACTCCCAGAATGACATGAACGAGATGAGCCCTCTTGAAGTAGAGGAACTTCTGATGAAAGCCTCAGAGAAGAGAGAACCAACAGATGTGGAATACCATGAACCAGTGTTTTCAAGCCCATTCAGTCGACCTACGACCCTTCAGAGGACAGAAAGAGGCTACATCAGCCTTCATGGCCTTCAGATGCCCAGCAAGAACCAGAGTCCCTTTCAGGCTGAGAACTTTACCAAACAAGAAGCCCTTTACATTCCAACCACTAAAACCAACCAGTATTTGGGCTCCAACCAACTGGCTCAAAATGGATCATATGCTAATAGCGAATACAGCGGCATAACCAGGATCAGCCCAGCATCTTCTCCCATACACGAGTATGAGGAACAGCTTCGGATGACTCCAACAGCAGACTCCGGGCTGGGATTCGGACGGTTTTCCCCTCTGAATCATAAGGAAGACTCTAGTGTCAACTTTGTGAGCTTCCTCCCTCCCGAGGTGGAATCTGGTGAATCTGTTACCATGATCTTCATGGGTTATCAGAACGTTGAATCAGATGAGGAAGATGAAGGAATCCAGGCTGAACGGGTAATTATTAGTGATGACGATGATGATTCTGAGGAAGCCGCTTTGTCGTACCACCCTCTGGGCTACCGCAGCAAGATCTTCAAACCCAACAGTACGGTGTACCGCTCTGAGATCAGGCCTGGTGTCATCAGAACCTCCAGCTCTGGAAGACAGATGCTTGGAAATGAAACCAAAGGCCCGACAGACACAGGTACCATTCGAAGAGTGAGAAGACAATTTGGTTTCTAATTCCATACTAACTGTTCTCAGTTCCTTGCATTTCTTTGAGCTATTGGTAACCCTTTACAAGGGTTTCATATGTTAACATTAAAGGGATAGTTCACCCAAAAATGAAAATTATGTCATTAATTACTTATGTCATTCCAAACTCATAATACCTTCATTCATCGTCGGAACACAAATTAAGATATTTTGATGAAATCCGAGAGCTTTCTGAGCCTGCATAGACACAACGCAAATGAAATGTTCGAGGCCCAGAAAGGTAGTAAGGACATTGTTAAAATAGTCAGTGACGTTAGTGGTTCAACTTTAATGTTATGAAGCTACGAGAATACCTTTTTGCGCAAAGAAAATGAAAATAATGACTTCATTCAACAATTTCTTCTCTTTTATGTCAGTCTCCGCCACGCGTTCAGGAAAGTAAAGATAACTATAACGGCAACTATATTAGCATCCACACCAATGCATAATAACGTTCTGCGTTATGTAGCTTTAAATGATCAAGCTCAGTAAATCTGGATGACATGACTACTTTGATGAGGGTGGCTGCAAACCAATCAATAATTGACACATAGAACATGACAACATTATCATGCTAACTTCAAAATAAAAGACATGAAAAACAAGAACATGAAACAGAACCCAAAAAAAATTATCATTGTTATTGAAAAAAATTGTTCTGAAAGCAAATTGAATCCTTTATCCTCACAAAATTTGAATTATTATTAACTTATAGTTATCGTTATAGTTATCATCATTGGCGTGAATGGGACTTTAATCACAATTTCTCACCATTATTTACTCAAAAGAAGATATTTGGAGAAATGTCTTAACAATTGAAGCGAGTTGGCTCCAGTGTTGTTTGGATCTCAAAGTTCTTTTATAGAGTGTTCCACAGAAGAAAGTAAGTCATACAGGTTTGAAAATAAATGAGAGTAAATTATGCCATAATTTTCATTTTGGGTGGACAATTCCTTCAATGCATCAGGTATCATGTACCATTTATTAATCTTGGTTAATGCTAATATCTACATATGCCAATACATTTTGAATAGTTTTTAATTTTATAAATTAACATTAGTTAATGTATTATGGTTAAACATGAGTCACCTATAAACAATTAATAATTGCTTTAGAAATGTTCATTCTTAGTTCATGATACCTAATACTTGAACTGATGTCGAACCTTATTGTAACTTTAAGAAAGCAAAGAAACATTACTGACAGCCAGACCTCTAAAAATACCAGATAAGACGTATCACCAACTAAAATATCTGTCAGAGGAGTCCTAAAGTGAACCCGTCTCCTCGAGTAAACTCTTGCTGCTGTACTTCCACCTAGTGGTCTATATCTTCATATTTTGTTAGCGTTTCATATGTTTAAAGCATCCATACTTGGAGAAATGCATGACATGCATGAAATGAAACTTAACTGCTTGTCTTATAACAACTGTTTTGCTTTTATATGATTGATAACATTAATAAATGTATGCTTTGACATGTTAACTTGCTGCTGTGGTACTTTTTTGTTAGCACATTGACTGTTTTTGAAGTAATACAACAAGATTTGTTAAACAGGTATCAGACTTGGGGTTTACCATAACACAAAAATATACCATGGTAGCTATAGCTTCTGCCAAAAAAAAATAAATAAAAATTAAAACTGTAAATATGTGGTAACTGTTCATAAATAAAAATAAAAGATTTAGAAAAGAAATCCCATTGTAGTAATTTCTATGGTATTGTGGCAGAGGCTATGGTAAATGTGTGTAATGGCTGATAAAACATAATAGCTTTCTAAGAAATCTTTCGGAACCATTATTCATTCTTTACACACCGTTCAGCTGTTTCCGACAGCTAATGTGTGATTTAGGGTAGTTTTGCCGTTTTTCTTCTTCACCAGAGTAATGCGCCGTTCTCGTCCATCAGCTATAATTGAGCACTTTGTCCTTGGTAGCTTTTAAGACGTTGTGTCTGCTCAAGAGGTCTTTCATAACATCTGCTAAAGAGAGTGTTATGTAATAATCCTTGGCTTGCATTACATAAGGCGCAAAATGAATGCTAAAATCCTCAACGTTCTGCATATTCATTGTTTTCTCTGTTTTGTCATCCCCTGATTTTGGCACGCCAGTGCAGGATGAATGTGTTAACTGCAATCCCATCATCTTCTCTAATGACAGACCGCAGACGAATCAACTGATTTAATTGATTGATTGGATCGTACTGGATTTTGATTGGCTTGAAACAAACTAACCACGTGCATGCTGAATATCTAGGTGTGGTTAAACTGAAGTATTTTCACTGTCCTTTCCACAGGGCTGCCAATCAAACTGTCTCAGCTAGGAAAATACATGTAACCTCTTCAAATGTCGACATCGTGTATTTCCTGATGAGGAGGAAAAGGACTGAGAGACTGATAAAAAAAAAACTGCTTATGACACAAATCATATTTGAGTGCCAAAAACAGCATTTGTTCATTATTTCATGTTGTACATAATGTTCTTCATTTGACTGTTCTGTAATTTATGCTGTTTGTTGGTAATTATTTTTTTTTTTTTAATCAAATAGGAAAAAATATCTGGTGACTTACTTTTGCACCAGAAATTTATATGTCAGCACTACTGATATCACTCTTTTGTTTATCAAACTGATGAAAAAATACAAAATGCTGTAGTTATATATTTTTAATCAGAGATGTTGTCACATTTTCTAGTACAAAAAACATATAATCATCCCTAAAACAATTTACATTTACTTTACTTTTATAACTATTTTAAATACAGCAAAATATATTAAGACATTTTTAGAGAATATATTTTTTTTTGTTAACAATAAACTTAGCAATTTTTAGAGAAAGAAAAAAATACCAATTGAGTAAAAAATATATTTAAATATACTTTTATTCAGAAAAAAGTTGCATTCTTTTAAATAAACAAGTTTTAGTAGTTTACACATTGTGTTTTGGAAGTAAAATGATCCAGCCCTACACTAAAACGACTAAAATAGTAATATTATTTTTTGCAGTCTGGTATTTGTTGACATGATTCACATCAAAATTGGTCTAAATGAAGTGACTAGTGTTTAAAACTGCAATATTATTATATAAGTCACTTGATCTTCGACTTGGCCACTGCGTCAGTGCAGAGGGCAGCTTTTGAGAGGACAGTCATAAACCGTATTACGGCCGATTCTCAAAAGATGAGAAACCCATTACATGAAACCTTGAGAATATGCTTGATTGACAGAGAGCTTTTAAGAAATTCCTTGCGCGACTGTGTGCGTGTGTCGAACGGCTGATGCTGCTCAGCTATTGGCTGTTTCTGGTACATTCAGAGTAAGTCACAGTCTCTGTGGTTACAGAGAAGCAGAGCTTCAGCCAAGACAGAATCGCTGAGCACGTACCCTGTCCTCTCTCTGCTCGTATCACAACAAGGTAGGACACTGAGAACTTTATTAATAGTCAGACTTCTACTTTGTGAAAATGAATATGTGGTGAATAAACTTGTTTAGGTGTCATGCTGTTGGTTTTATAGAGAGTTTTTGCTGGATTGCTGTTATATTTTCTTCTGGGGTGCTGTAAAGAATTAATATTATTGAGATGCTATTACAAACAGATGCTAAACTCACTGGATTTGTTCTGATATTTTCTAAAGAGACTTGCTTTTGTGCAAACAAGTGTGTGAGAGTGTGTACGCTTGCATGAGGTTTTTATCTGCAGTCTGTATTTTTAGATTTTTGTTTGCTCTTTCTACTGTATTTTATATCAGACTTAATATTGTTGCAATTATAAATGTGAGAAATAAGATTGAAAAAGTACTTGCATTGATATTTGGTATTTATATTGTTGCATTTTTTTATAA